>JAZKJV010010661.1:0-591619 GCA_037367405.1 Ottelia alismoides | reverse complement strand
TATGGAGTGGTTTGAGATTATTGGAGTTAGCATGAATTTGTTAAAAATGCATGAAGTTGGATGCAAATGTGAAGATGATTATGAATGCAGTTATGAGTGCTAAAATGCAAATATTATTTTAAATGCATGAATGGTAAAAAATGCAGAATAAATGATGAAATGCAACTAATTACTCGGGAACGAAGCTCTATTTTCATCTTTTAGTATGATGAATCACGGATTCATCAACATGGTATCCATCTATCTAAATGGATGGCTCTTTAAAGGGTTGAGGATAAGAAAACCATAGCCGGATGCCCCTATGCATCAACTCTGGGAAGCCTAATGTCCGCCATGATGTGCACAAGGCCAGATATCTGCCATGCAGTGGGAGTGGTAAGCCGTTACCAATCCTACTATGGAGAGAAACATTGGAATGCAGTGGAGAACATCTTTAAGTATCTAAGACAGATGCAAGATCACATCTTGGTCTATGGAGATGGTGATCTTCAACTCTTAGGATACACAGATTTTGACTTCCAGTTTGATATTGATGATTGAAAGTCGCCCTCAAGGTTTGTGTTCCTGTTGAACAGTGGTACTGCGAGCTGGAGAAGTAAAAAGCAAGACACTGAGGCTAATTCAACAACAGAAGCTGAATACATTACCGCATTAGATGCTGCAAAGGAGGCAGTGTGGTTGTGCAAGTTCATCCTTGAACTTGGCATGGCTTCCTCTGATACTTCCATCATGTTATTCTGTGATAACACGGGAGCCGTTTACCACACGAAGGAATCTAAATGGCATCAAAAGAGCAAGCACATGGAAAGAACATACCACATCATTAGGAAGATTCAAAAGCGTCGACATCATCATCACCAAGGTGGCCAACAATGTTGTTGATCCCCTCACCAAACCTTTGATACAAAAGATTTTCAACCAGCATGTTATGAGCATGGTTTAAGGATTATACATGAATGCTTCTGAGGGCTAGTAGGAGATTGTTAGCAATGTGAGCCCGAGGAGAACCATTTCTACAATAAATATTATTGTAATATTTAGTATATCAATACTTCATCCAATTAAGGATTATGTACCATTGCCATCTTGATAATCATACAGTTGTTGATTCAATTGTTGAATCGTAGAAGCTAGGGCGTTGATGAATATCTAAAGAATTATATTAAGGATTCATCAAGCATCGTCAAATGATTGTTAAGAGTTGATCTCCAGCATGAGAAGGAGGTGGCAATCCTTCTCTAAAAGGCTGATATCCGACCGACCTCTTGATGCAGTTCCTCTACATAGGAATAGAGATTCGGAGGTGTCATATAAGTTAGGTCAAAGAGTTGACTTAACGAGATCGAGATAACCACGACCTATGTCGTATATTGTCAAGATATAGGCATGCATCCTCTGACCGGAGACAGATATGTTACTATATGTCTGAGTATGTACATTTGGTAGACCGATAGGTTGATGGTCTAATCAAGGTCTACACACCAACAAGCTGGTGTGCATATAAGGGCATACGGGTAATACGACCTCTCAAAGGGATCATACATGTTCACTTGTGAACCGGAAGACATGAGCTCACTCATGAGGTATCGGGATTGATCAAATTCCATGCATGGTCGTCTTGCTTAAGAAGAATGACAAGAATTTGTAGGTATGATATATGTTTTGGAAAGTATATGATCGATACCAATTCCCAATGATTAATTAAGAATCTTAATGATAAAACCATGGAGGTGACAATCCAAAAGAGATTTAAAATTTCGGGTTTATTCTAGGGTCTATGCAGGATGTACAGGTATTAGGAATACATTAGGGTGATGTAATCATAAACGATTATATAGCCATAACACTTATACCGAGGGAGTGATGAAACAAGTATGGATTTTAATGTCTCCTCTCAGTAGAGAAGTAATCTTATCTCGGTCCCAATGTTGGACAATGATCTGAATGAGATTCAGTTACAATTAGGAGATTAGATATATGGCCTTGATTTAATCAAACATCTGTGGGAGGTCCTTAAGATCTGGACTTGAGATACGATCTCAACATCCAAGTCACTATATGTGGAACATATAATCGCCCCATCCTTATCTCCAAGTATCCACAGAGAAAGCGCATTATTCTTGAACGAGTTCAATAATAATTCCATTGTTAATATATCCAAGCATTGAGAAATGGATAATTAAATGTATCATAAATAATATGTATAAGATACATATTATTTGAATGCATGAGAATTGAGATCTTAGTTAATTAAATGTGATTTAATTATCAAGGATATGGATAATATGGATAATATTATCCATATTATTCATATATATTACAAATGTGATTTATAATGTATTAAAGAGAGATAACTGTAATTTACATTTGTTAATTAAGTGTTGATGTGAATTGGATTCACATTGGACAATTAATTGAAAATGTAATTTACATTTTATTTTGGGTTGTGAATATGATTCACAATTTCTTCAATGGCATGATTGCAATATTCACAAAATAATTATGAATTATTTGTGTGAATAAATTTGCAACAAATAGTTGTTGCAAATTAATTGGAGATAAATAGCCACTTTAGTGTGAGGAGGTGGGAGGCCACCAAGTCCCACTACGAAAGAGATTTATCTCTTTCAAATTATATCTCCATGCAAAATTGATTTAATTGAAATTAAATTGTATTGATGATTCAATATACAATTAATTTAATTAAATTATTTGTTGTTGTGTTTTTGCAATAAAAATCATGGCCATTGAAACAAACACAAATCAATCTAAACCATTGGATTTGTGTAGTCCATGGATTGAGATCCATGGACTCCCAAAATACTATATAAGAAAAAGTATCCTTTCCCTTCTAAGAAGATGTTGTTGAACAATAGTTACTCTCTCTCTCTCTCTCTCTCTCTCTCTCTTTCTCATTCTCATATCACACGTCAACTCTCTCTCTCTTCCTCTTGAGTGGACATCAACTCTAACCTTAGAGAGAAGGTTGCTTTCGTCGTTGCATCACCATTAGGCCATGGCCTTGACTGTTCGTGGATCTCCATCTTCTTTTATGTGTCACGTTCGTGAAGAAGATGTTTGATCTCGTGAGAGGAGATCAGGAGATCCATTGCTTGGATCAACAACTCGGATTGTGAGAAGCACATGATTCATCTCCGCGCTCACAAGCATCTCTAGCGTCGGGTCGGACATGAGACAGGAGGTCTCTTCGCTTAGAGACTCATCTTTGCCTAATACACAGTTTAGATGAAATGATTCGTGAATGGTTCATGATTTATGTGGTTTCATCATTTAAATTTTTTAAATTCCACTGCACCGAGCGAGTAGTTCGACTAGTCGCTCACAATCGCATACGATGTGATCCCCACGCTTATGTGATGTACTTGAGGATTTTTCCATAATCCTTTAGAAAAAACATGCGTTTACATGTTTATTTAGCATTCTTATCATACATGTATATGTATATTTAATTAACATATTTAAAACAACTAAAATTTTTAAAAATACAAAAAAGATCAAAAATAATATAAAGAGAGAGAAAGATAGAGTATATATACACGTATGATACTTGACCAGAACCTCAATATCACTACAAGGAAGTATAAAATAGATGACGGTTGATATCTGTCCCTTCTGACTGGAAGACTGTCCCCTTTGATCAGAGGAGACGGTCGACAGACCTCTCTATAGATCGTGTCCCATTTGCCTACGGGACGATGTTTACCAGCGTCCCCTATAATTAAGTGTAGGAGACGACCGCGACTGTCCCCTTTGATTACAACTTCAGAGACGATCGCGATCGTCCTGTCTATTAAAGCCAAAGGGGATGGTCAAAACTGTCCCCTCTGACTAAACCATAGGAGATGGTCACGACCGTCCCCGACACTTCACTAGACCGTCCATCAAGATTCACCAAGACTGGGTAATTGTCTCTGAGAGGATGATCATGATTGTCCCCCCTGATTCTCTATAATAAAAAAATTAGGTACCCATTGATATGACTTTCATTCTACTATGCATCAATTAACAGTGAACATTCAGTGCCTATATCAATATATACTCTTACTCATAGAGGGAATAATCAAGATAAAAATAGACATTCATTTTACATACCATATTACAAGAATTGTTCTAAAAAGAGTAATGCCGAGAAATTCAAATTAAACTACTCTACCTTAAATTGTTTAAAGCAGTTAAACAACAAACTAAACCACTCTATATTATATTGTCCAAACTAATTATACAATAATTAACCTATTCATTAACTTCTTCCCTCGTTCCTTTTAGCTTTGCCTCTCCTCTCTACTCTCTTTGCCTCAACATCCGTTCCGCGGATGATGACTCCGCGATGAATCAACTTATACGTCGAGACACTAGATTGCTCCTCATCTTCATTGTCATTATCGTCCTCGTCACTATGATCATCTTTCTCATATTTAACAACAGTCATCAAGCTCTTTTTAGGATTTGACATCTCTACTATATATGATTTCCATCTTCTCGCAGATGGTTGAGGAATGAATCAAAGTAAGGATCCTTACAATCACCATCATCTTTTGAGTATTCCCCCACAAGGCCTCATCTTTGCACAAGTATGAAATTTGGAAACATGACGGGAAAAGATATTTAATAATAAAATCAATAGAATACATTTTAAGGTAAAAATGAAAAAAAACCATACATATTACACCATACACTCTACCATAGATTCCAACACATTGTACGATACAATAACCCACATCCTACCACACATAAGACCAATGAAGGTCTAAAAATTTTAAAAAAAATACAACATCGAGGCTCATGATATATATCATAACTTTCAATTAGTACTACTTGTACCTTAAAAGTTTGCAACTTAAAAGATTAAATTCATATGTATTTTAGAAAAATGATCTTCCAATTTGAATATCTACTTTAGATTTTCTATCACCTTTTTTTCTTGTGTCCCATTAGCAAGATAATCGGGCCATGATGAATGTGAATTAGCAACCTAAGATATGTCTTTTATAAAATCACTTGACTTCCAACATAGTTATTTTATAGAAAGATAGTCTAATTGATTACTTTCTTGAGTATTGCATAGCACAAACAATCGACTAGGAGAACACCACATCAATTATCTCAAATATGATCATAACTGCCTTTTTGTTTAGCCGTTTACTTTTCTAAAATAACCACATACCCAAATCTCACTGAAAGAGCAACTTGTTTTAATATTCCCTTTGATCTCTAAACTTTGATAAATATCTCATTAAGGGTGTTTACTTCTTATGATCCACAAAGATCCACCATCAATTTTAACCTAACGTCCGTCGACTCCATAATACTCACCAGATTATTTTCTTTTTACTAAATCTTACTATCTTGAATGACACATCCCTATATATACACTACGTCATGTTATATACGTCCATAGGTATATATCATAATATATACATACCACAATCCATATCACAAATATACATATCTTGATATACCACAATGTATAAACAACTTATATACCACAATCAATACATTAATACCAAACCATTTGATATAAAAATAAGGTAATATAGATCTAAAAAACTAGTATGTCAATGGAGATACCTTGAGTAGGGATAAATGATATCGGGGAGATCACAAAGTCAACGGATGAGAACAAACACAAAGGATCATCGATAAACACCACAAGAGCAAGAGAGGGGATGCCGTCGACCACATGAGGCTCAGGGCGGCGAGGGACAACGTGGGACATGAGGGGGGTTTGGGAAGAATTTAGGGAAGAATGGAACAAAATGGGAGTTGGTGGGTTATTTTTCGACATGACCATCAACGACGGTCGTTTTGACCATCCTCGATGGCACGGTTACGTGAAAATATCTCCGCTACATCTGAAGGGATGATCACGGCCATCACCTTGCTACTATATGGGATGGTCGCCAACGACCATCTCCTTCGATCCGAGCACCTCAACGTCGACTTATCCGTGATGCTGCCAGAAGCGCATAGGGGACGATCGAAACTGTCCCTTAAGGCTCTCGAGTGCCAAGAATTGGTCTAGAGAGGGGACAACCGAGAGGATGGTCATTGATAACCGTTCCCTCTGGTTCGAGCACCATAACTTCGACTCATCCGTGACGTTTCCAGAAGCGCATAAGGGACGGTCGAAATCATCCCCTAAGGCTTTCGAATGCCAAGAATTGGGCTAGATAGGGGGCGGCCCAGAGGAGACAGTCGTTGGCAACCGTCCCCTCTGGCCCGATCACCTCAACTTCGACTCATTCGTGACGCTGCCAAAAGCGCATAGACGATGGTCGAAACCATCCCCTAAGACTCTCAAGTGCCTAAAATTGGGCCAGAGAGGGGGACGACCTAGAGGAGGCTGTCACCAACGACTGTCCCGTATGCTTAACAACCGAAGGAGACGATATCTCTTAATCCATCACCTAGATTGATGGAATAGGGGGCAGTTTTCCTACGACCATCTCATATAGTTCCTAAAAGGGACGATTATTTGTTGATCGTCGCATGTTCTCATCCCGAAAGGTCCCATTTCTTGTAGTGTATTTTATGTTCATAATTAATTTTTTAATCTATTTCTCTTTGCATTTGTAAATATAACATGCATGTTAACTGATTACACAAGAACTAATCCAAAAAAAATAAGAAATATATTAGCTATTAATATACTATGTATATAGTCTATCAAAAAATAAAGAAAATATATAAAACTAGAAAATACACGCATTTTATACCTATAAAATCCTATCAAATATATATCTACATACAAATGAGCTCTTTTTGATTCACTTTTTCCATAAAATTCATAAATCTCTTAGAAATCTACACGTTTAATCTTTTGACTTTTTTAATTGAAGATCAATTGTTATTTGTTAGCTTTGATTTTTGATTTTTGGGATTTTATGGCAGCACCCTGTGGTGCTTTGACCTAATCTTGCATGCACCATGGTGCTTCCTGAGTGGCACCTAGTTGACCCCCCTTGACCCCACCACGCATCGATCTACACCCTGCTCTAATCAGAAAGCGCCTCAGCACCACCTCGCCTTCCCCCATTGACCTAAGTCAACACTTCCTTCTCCATCAAGCACCCTCATTCTTACCCTTGCTAGAGCCATTCACACCTACATGTGAACGAAGAAAGAAGAAGAGATGGGGTCACCTCAGCCATTGAATCCAGACGCCCACCCTTTGATCTGAGCCGTTGGGATGGTTCTTCTCCATACACAGTTAGATCCAAAATTCATCAACACTGTGAAACCTGCTACATGGATCATCTAGAGCTACTAGATCAAAATCTATCACCATCTCAACCATCCAAGCGTAAAGAAGCCTTGATCTTTGGATCAAGATCTGACTGCCTACAGCAGCAAGGCTAGTCACGTGTATCGAGCACGTGATTGTGTTTTCTTCAAAGACATGTCTTTCATTTCGCAGTTCAATCCTCATCCGCCTGACGTTAATGCCTACATCAGCGACAAGCTCCGTAAGCATGTGAATGAAACCAACGGTCTTTTTGCAGCTATGCCCTTATGGCTGAAGGTAATTCCAGAATAGCCCATGTGCATTCTTTTACATTAACTTATTGAGTCATTTTGCAAAAATAACCACGGAGAGAATGCTGAATATATTTTAACTCATTACTGAAAACTAAAAATAGATGCATGCGCGGCAACTAATTATCTATTATTTGAGGTTTGGTTTGTGCTGTTTGAGCTTTGATGAATTGTCTTGAATTTATTGAGTGAAAACTACATGTTATGCTTAATTTAAGTTGGAAATTGGTATATTTATGCCTTGGATCATACCCATTGGCCAAAGAATTTTCAAAGATATCGGAAATTGGATCATGTATGCAAGTTTTGGACATATTGATTTATTTAGGGTACATTTTGCATCATTTAAAAAATAATTTAAGATAAAGAACTGTAAGGTGCACATTTGGGATTTACTGTAGGAATTTTAACTTTATTTAATATTTTTTAAAAATCAATTTCCCATTTTAGTCTATTTTCAGGAGAAAATTCATAAAATTTTTAAAACATCTCAAAAAAATACCAAAAAAATGAACTAGTTCTATTTATTTTATTTTATCACATACTGATTTTTTTTTAAAAAATAGTTTTTAGAATCTTAAAATAAAAATGCATTGAAAAACTTCAAAAATCCCTAAAAATTCATATAACCTTAAAATCTAAAAAGAATGTCCATGTTTTTCTTAGAAAAATACTTAGGATTTAATTTTGACCCGTAACTCTTATTTTCCTGATGTTCGTATTTGCCCTATTTTGCTACGTTCTTAGTTACATTTATTTATTTATTATTGAATTTATTTATTCCAAAAAAATTCCAAAAACAGTTGAGTGACTTTTAAAAAGACAAAAAAATATTTTCCACATTTGCATCTGTTTCCCTTATTTTTCTTGAATATATTATTTGCATTTCTTGTTTTGTTTTGCGTTTCTCTCTCTTCTATTTTTTCACGTCTCCTATCTATTGTTCTCTTTTTGGTGTTGTGTGTGTGCGCGTGCGCGCGTGTGGCGCGGGTGTGTGTGTTGTGCCTTTGCAATTGATTCATTGTATTCGACATAAGATTACCCCATCATATTTAATAAAAAGATCTTAAAATAATTTTTGGTAATTGCTTCTTTCATATACTACAACCGCCCGTTATTAGAATATTGCAAAAAAGCAAGCATCCTCCACAAACGTATGTTGTATTCTTTGACAATAAAGTTTCCCTAGACAAGACTACCATTCTTGGCAAACTCAAAAATAGATAACATTTGTACATATTAAAATTCAAAATACTTGTGTATATTGAACATATAGCTTTGATCAACTTTCCACTTTTTTGTTTTGAATATTTTTTCATGGATACTAGTGCGACCATGTATTGTTGGGGTGAATAGCATATACAACAAGCATTGACTAGATAAAAATATACCTAACAATAAGCATATACGTTATTCCAAACAAACAACCACTTGTGCGGAAATGTTGGCTTGGATACCCGACTTGGTGAAAACCACAACCTAAATCCTCGACTAAAGATTCTCGATCAACTGTGTCTATTATCCAATTATTATACCAAGTCATTTAACATAGATAAGAAAATCATTTCTACAGACGCTTCAGATTACACGCCGAAGTCTTGTACACCATTGCATTGTCATGGATCAAACATCAAAGGCTTCAACTTCGAATCAAACACCAAATTCCTCTACGCTTGGATCAAGCACCAAGGTACCTGCAATACCTAGATCTAACACCAAGTCACATGCAAAACGTGGATTAAACACCAAGTTCCTGCAAAACATATGTTAAGAGAGAGAAAAAAAATACAAATATCATTTCTTTTGATCAAAAGATGATCTTTTTAACAATGAAAAAAATGTGTAGAATAATGTGTATCAAGTTTCTGTCAAGAGAATGAAATATCTCTTGCTTATAATGAGAAGTAAAGATGTTTAGAGCCATATAGTTGTTGGAGCAAAGTTAGCCGTTGGGGTCAAAAAAGAATAAGATAAATGTTTAAAAATATTTTTTAAGAAAGCATAGTTCATCGGCGGTTATAGAGGTTGATCGATGATCACATTCTTTGATCAATTAGGTGGTCAAAGGTGATTGATCAGTTTTCGACTATAGGGGATAGTTAGAGGCTTCATTTGAATAGTGATAGATCAGATCAAAATACTTGATCGATCAATGAATGATAGGTAGATAAAGTTGATCGATCAATAAACAAAGTTGCTCGATCAATCAATGAGTTTATTTGATCAAATACAAAATACAACAATCATTCAACAAATATATTTATTGTAAACTCTGAATTTGATCAAATACTCCTTTGGACTATAATATACATTATATAGTAATTACTGAAAATAACACAAAAGTATTGGGGTTAAAGGGATAAGTTTTTGCTATTTGGACATGTTGTACAATTATACTCTACAGAAACACAAATTTCAAACAATTGTACGAATTATTTCAACCCTTTTTAACTCAAATCTTTTTGTATTTTACATAAAAAGAAAAATACGAAAACAGTATAAAACTTTACCATATATACACCAAGGAATCAAAATTCTAATTGCATATATACTTGTATTCAATGCAAAATGTATGACACATATAAATCCAAGTAAGGTCTACCATCATTAACGTTCAAGTTGAAAAATATTCTAAAAAAAATTGGGCTTGAGAAGATTTCATTAAAAAATTGGGTTCCTGGAACCTATATTGTATGCTATAAAACTGTATTTCAATCTTATATTAATTACACACAATAAATTTTAATTCATTTGTATGTGATTTAAATCCAATTATCTTCATGATATTATATCTTATAATTAAAATATAAATAATAGTAAAAACCCAAAATGAAAATTAACATACTTTAACATATAGGTAAAATATGCTTATGCAACATTTTCTATAAATTTATGGGCTCAATATAATAAAAAAGAAAATCTATAAAAATATAGTTAAGTCACTAAAATAATATATTAAATTTATATAATATAATATATATAACTTCTATGTAAAGACAACAAACTAGTGGCGCCAGAATGTTCATCTTCTGCGTCGACTCCTTTGACTCACTGATGAATCCCAGATATATCATTATAAAATATATTTATTCTCCTCTTAACTTACACAGTTCAATAAAAACTGCCAATAAATCACTAATATTAACATGTATTATATGTATATAATTAACACTAAATATCTAACCCTAATTAATTAATTACTAATACTTTTCTTTATTTTCTTTATTATTAAAAATCCAAAAAAATTAGATAATTTATATATATACTGGCTTTAAAAAGAATAAAAATACAAAGAAAATATAAAACCTTTAAAATAAGTGTTTTTAAGTCTTTAAAAATACTTGCAAAAATCTTCCTTTGTACAAATGACCTCATTTGACTTTTTGATCAACATGGAACTTGTAGATCTCATCAAGATATACAACTTTCATGTTTTTGATTTTTTTATAATTAAGCCTCTAACTATTTCTTTTTTAATTTCCTTTATTTTCTTATTGTCTGAATAATCTGGTGCAGCCACGTGGCTGCACCTCTTATTCTCTGCCGATGGATCCCCTATCCCCCGACTCAATCTCCACCGTCCATCCCTCGCTCGCCCTCAGCCATCTGATTACCTCCCCGCTGCACATCTTCACCGTTCCTTAGCGCATAAATCCCAACCGTCCGATATAACTGCATCTAGTGACTCACAATCATCTACATCACCTCTCCTCTTCCCACTGCCTGATCCACCCCCAGCTACGTATCTGGACCGTCAGCCCTCACTCGCCTCTTCGTCGTTGGATCAGGTCAGAAGATCTTATCCACGTCGCCTGCCTGTGCTCTAATGTTGGTCGTTGGATCTCTCAATCCAACAGCTAGGACTTCGTCTTCCACCTTCTGTACCCCGTCGCCCGAACGTTACGCCTCGTGACCATGCCGACCTCTTCCATTTTTAGCTTTGCCATCTGCCCACCTCTCATCGACCTAATGCCCCCCTCCATAGTCGTTACCTTTGCCATCGTCACGCACTCAGTAAACCCGCACGACATAAAACCCTAGATGACCTACGACGGTTACAAACCCTCACCCCCACCACTGGAGCACCCGCCTATAAAGCCTCCACTCCGCCTCCGTCCATCTTTGTCCACCAATTCACGGAGTGGCCCCTAGACTTCTCCCCCTCGTGACAAGGGGAGGTGAGATCTAAGCACGATAATGGTTGCCTTCTCACGATGTCGACCCACGACGACCTCCGTCATGCCATGGCCGCCTTGTGCGCCGTAGAGTTCTCCGACGTAGTTGCCCGGATCCGAGCGAACACCCCGAGGTTCCTCAGAACCTCATCACAAACTACTCCTCCGCCCCATTATCATCTCTGGTCAGATAAGTCTTTCCACCCCTTCTTCTTATGATTTCTCGAATTTAATACCACATACACACTTTCCCAACATCAATTGGATCTCCTCAGAGGTCCACCACAGTCCGACAACCCACGAGCACAACTCCGCTCACCATATCCCATCTCTAGAACCTTCATCACCCTCGCCCAATTCCTCTTCAGCTTGCCGGAGATGGAGACCAAATCTCCCACTCCTCCGCCCACACGAGACCTCCATTCTACCACACCTCGCTCGCACGCATCGCTTCGGCTTCGGACTAACATTTGCAAGTAGTTATTGCTTCAATGTCCAGAGCTCGTGCCCAAGCTCCGATCTCGATCGGCTCCTCCGATGAAGAACCACCGCCCGACTATTTTGAGCTGCCTTGCCGATTACCAAAGCCGTCGGGACCCTCTCCAACTCATCACGGAGGTGCATGCATCATCCACCTCGTGAATAGACACCATAGGAGCAGAGTACGGGTCGCTGGAGCCCTGGTTTCTCCGCCTTGCGCGAAGAGGAAGAGGGAGGAGCTATCACGTACAGATGTCGTTCGATCCTTATGATCAGACAGTCCAGACACATTCACGCCTCCACTCTGAGGCACGGAGGCTCGGGCAGCCCACGCCACCTGTCGAAGCTCCCTGGACAAGCCACATGTCGTCGAGCCTGGACCGCCTTCCAAGCCTAGCCCTTGCGTGTTCCTTGCATGTGAGGGGTTGGGTAAATTGCAGAGAAGACCCCAGAACTTTTAATATTTGCATTCAGGTCCTCCAGGTGCGTGCCACACTTGTACGCCTGGGGTAAATTTCAGGATAGTCCAGCTGGTTTCCAAGAATTATAAAAATGCCCCTGCATCTCAGGAACAATTATAATGAGGCCCCTTTGGTTTTCACTTATTACAAACGCCCCTCTATGGGGGCATTTTTGTGATATTTATCATTTTCTTTTCATGCATTTTTGTTGCATTTATGCCCATGAACTATTTCTTTAATATCTTGAGCATCTGATATCTGTTTTAGTTGATTTTAGTGTCATTTTGGAGCCTATTTCATTGTCTATCTAATGGCTTATTTAATTTCATGGATTAACACTGAATTATTCAAGATATATTATGTGATCCATAGTATCTTCTTCTCACTACTTTGAATTGCCATTATTCAATTTTATTGCTCAATTTGTCTATAAAATTGACATGTATTCTATTTGCTCATTGATACGATTAATTAAGGGCATATTTGTCTTGCATGTTTGTCGTTTGCATCTCATCATATATTGTGTTCATTCATCTCATTTTTAATTTCATTAAAAACCAAACAAAAATACATGCATTTCTTATTCTGCCTGCATTTCTACATCATTTTGTCTGTGCATACAAAAACCTAACCTGATGAATTTAAGCACTCAAGAATAAATTGATAATTTTTGATAAATAGATAAAGAGGCCCGTGTCCTGTGTTCGACCTTGGTATACTTGCCAAGTAAAATAACTTCCACATATTCAAAGATTGTGATTTTTTATTCATCGAATTTTGTCTCCTATACTACAATTCCTTATTATTAAAGAGACGATTTTCGCGTTCATCACTCACCTCTTGTGAAGTTGGCCAAAACAACTTCTTCTCCGCCATCCCCCACAACCTCTCCTTACGGTCTCGTCAACTCGAGAACTAGCTCAACAATGAGGTTGTTATCTCAATAACCTCGTTGGCTTATAATAAGATTCATGGGATTTCCATGTCCCTTTTAAAGGTATGCCTATCCCTTTCATCTTTATCTGCTAAAAAATCCAAGTTCCCACCTCCTCACTCACAGTGACCCGTTCTCGATGATAAAGGGATCAAGAGTCCTTCTCTGAGGTTTAGCAAGGTCGAGACCAAGAAGGAGAGAACGATCCAAAGGTTGATGCCCTCATAGCTTGCTCTTAGAGCGATACCAATCTCCCTTTGCCATATGTCGAGTCAAACACCACTAGATCTTACACAAGCTCCAACCATAGGCACATATCCATTGTTCCTAGCTTTCCAAGTATGCCTTCCCCCTTTTCTCAATTTTCTTCTTCAATTTAGGGTTATACTTTTGTTTTCCTCTCCAATTTTCTTCCCCTTTCTTCTTCTATACATCATCTCTCACATAATGTTTGCTCGAGGGCTTCTAGGCCTCAGGTCCAGAGCATAACGGTGCATGCACAATCCCTTGTGATGCCCTAGTTCATCTATCTATGAAAACCACATCCACAAAGCTAAAGTTCTGCTATATGAAATGCATCCAAGAGATAACATCAGTTAATCATCGATGACCTATTTGAGGAAAGTTTGATGTATTTTAAGATGTAGTCACAAAGCGCATTGTCATCGTATACATATCGATAAATCATTCAAGAACATGGTCATATTTGCATCAATAATTCGATTCAACAAAAAATGAAAATTTTTATTTTAAAATTTTGAATTTAAATCATGAGGAAAGGTGTTTAGGCATACTTCCTCCTTTTCCTTTTAATCATTTGGGTAAAGACTAAAGTACCCAAAGGTCTCTTTTAAATATGTACTCCACATCAAGTCTACCCATGTGATGGATCAAACCACATAAAACTAATCGTTATTGATCAAACCCATCAAGGCTGATCTATCACTCTTAAACAGAGTGCAATCTTAATCAACCAAATGGAAGGAGTTGATGATGAAAGATGCCATTTGAAAAACCATTTATATATTCCTTAACTCTCTATTAATTTGAAGAGCTTTTGTCCTTGCCAAGAAAAATAGGGAACAAGTGCAACACAAGCACGCCCATGATTGCCTCCAACCAACTACGAGGCATCCATGGAAAATACAAGATATGATAACTCTACATGTATACATACAAGCATATTAAATGTAAGGAGAGGTCAGAAAAAAAAATGAAATTGTCATTTTGTATCACGTGCTCTTACGGCTCGTATGGCAACCACAGAACTACAATGGAGCATAGGAGGGTGGGTGCTAAGTCATGTTGCAAGGAAAACACTAATAATGGAGCATGAGCGGAATCAAGAATTTTATCAAAGAGGGACCGAGTATACAATGTATGCTCAAAAATAGAAAAATCATTGTATTTTGAAATGATATTTTTGAATAGAGTAAATATTTTAAAATAAACCTTTCTAAATTTTAATAAACCGATAATTTAAAACTATTATTAAGATAACATTTTCAAATAAATTATTATTTTCAATGATGATTTTTAAAATTTGATAATCGAATAATTTGACTCTCTAAGTCAGTCCCAAAAAAGCTAAATTATCAAGTGAAATTTTGAAAAAAAAGTTCATGGTTAAATGAAAATAATATTTTTTATTTACAAGGAATGCTAGAAATAATTGCAGAGATAAATGAACTCGAATACAATTTTATATCAAATTATACTTATAATTTTGATACTTCAGAAGTGACTGGATAAACTATATAAAAAATTTAAAATTGGGGGAGGTGAGTTTCGAACCCTAGTCTCCAAAATAATAACTATATCACACTACCACTTGACCATTACATGACTTTACAATTTTTTTCTAACAACACTCTCTGTTATACAATTAAGAATGAACCATATTAAAAACTTAATACATTGTACAAGTGATATATAATAATCAAGGAGGGGCCATGGCCCCTCCATGACATATACTACTTCCGCCCCAGCAATGGAGACTCTAGAAATGTGCTCTTACTGATCGAGGGCTATCACAAAAGTGACATCGACCACCTCTAGATGATGACACCTTCCAGCGATCTCCATGAGCTTCCCAATCACCGATAGGGCAAGGTTTCGACGAAGTGCGACTGGGTGGAGTTGGAGCAAGTGGGACTATGACTCTAATCTTCTCACTTGTATAGGGGCTCAATTCTGGTTCTGATTCTTAGACAAAGCATATATAGTCAGCATGGTTATGCTTGAATTGTTGTAGCTTGAGCTACATAACTCGGAATTTGATATTCTTGAACTCATTGGAAAGATCATGATGCCACACTTTTAATGACACCTTCATATTTTAAGCTAAGTTGGAATTCCAATTATTTGAAAAAAAATGCGAGTTTTCATACTCATCATTCCTTAACTCGTCAGAGATCTCTCTATTCACACTTAACTCCCCTCTTTGGGTATCAACTAGTCTAAACGAGTCTATCCTACACCCCCTCTTAACACCTAACACTTTCTCAGCTCATGAAAACCCATCCATCTCACTGCCCCTCTCAATTTACCCATTGAATCCCTCTATCAACACATAACAGACTTGACTACTCAAAACCCCTCTCTTCCATCCCCATATTGTCTACGTCCTCTCTCCATTCTTAAGTAGTTAGGAATAGTGCACAGGCGGATATTCCATCCATTCGATCGTGTAACCTACCCAACCCAACCCAACCCATCATTATTGGTCATGAATTGACCTGTACATCTAGGATAACCGAGTTAATTTGAATGGGTCATGGGCTCTCATGGGTACTCGTGAAACCTATTATCTTTAATTCTTTCAATGGAATGGGCCGTGGGCATCCATGATATATGATAATAACTGTTGGAGTATTTGGTATATGCGCCATATGTATGGGGATGGGTAAATGGATACCTCCAGGATCCAATTACCTCATCCATATGTTTAGTCCCACATCTACCAGTGATGGGACTTGGATGCCCTGTGGAGGCTATATAAGGAACCCCAGACCTCATGTATCCATTGAGAAGGCTTCTCCCGTGGTTTCATCCCGCTCCTTAGGAAGTAGGGTTCCACGTTAAATCTTCGTATTCCAATTTCTCTCTTAATTCTGATACGCTTTCGCATTCTCTATTTTATAACATAGTATCAGAGCGGGTTCGATTATCGAGGAATCATGTTATTTTTTTAGTCGAGTTTCGATTATTGTTCGTGGAGAGTGTTCATTTTTTTTCAATTCAAGTATAGGGTTTCATTCTGAAACCCTAATTCTCGTTATTGTTGTTCAACGGCGGGAGCATCTCCTCTCTCCTCGTGATGCCAAAGATCTCTTCAAGCCATAGGAGCACTCAAGCTAGGGTTTTGAATCCTAAGGTGACGGCGCAGATATTGTGCGATGTTGATGGCAGCGGCCCCTAGCCGCGCATCAAGCTCCATCTACATCGATGCCCAGGCGTAGATCAAACCCCGGGTGCATCTCCTTGCATGAGCCACTCCATCGCGCACCTCTCTAGATCCTCGTTGGCGGCGGTGCCTCCAGGTGATTTCTCCTCCATCGCGCAACCCCTAGGGCTCCAAGCGAAGCCTCCAGGCCCCAATGCGGTGCCGCCCCTCGCGTAGCGGCGCTCGTACTGCTCCTCCCACCAAGCGATGACATCCTCCAGAACTCCAGGACGCGCGCTACCCCCCCCCCCCCCCCCCATTGGTTTCCCATGGCTACAGGCGGCGCACCACACCGCCCTCACTGGTCGGGAAATCAGCAAGAGGCACGCGCACATCAGCAAGAGGCATGTGCAGGCGATGCCCTCGCATACGCACATCAGCGACATTCGACCTCCAGGCCCCGACGAGCTCCCTCTCCTCAACGCGAGCCACACGCAAGACCACTCTTATCCCGCTCACGCAGGCACGCGATAGGTTTTGGCGGCACTCCCCTGGGCGGTGGCCTTCCTCATCTCCTAGATCTACAGTGACGACGGCATCGAAGGCAGAAGCCTTCCATCGGGGATGGGGGCTTCGTGTTTGTAATAAGGGTTCCCGTGAGGGAAGCCCTAAACCGGGTGCGGCAATATTAAAAAAAGCGAAGGAAGGGCTGAGTTTCACAGCTCAATATTTGGCCGACAAAAAAAGAGGGGAGAAAGAATATTGGGCCCAAGTGGGCCGGGAAAAAAAGGAAAAAGAGGTAGTCCATATTTGCAAAAAAAATAAAAGGCACGTATAAATTAAAAAAACTGTACGCAATTTCAAAGAAAGTGGATGAGAAGCCGGAAAAATTGAATGTCTATAAAAAATTACAAAAAATGTGATGATTGTAAAAAAAATAAAATAGCCGGATAGTTATCCAGAGCAGTGATTGTGGAAGCCAGAGTATGAATGCCAGTACGGTAACTAGTCACAACCCTTCACTTCTGATCTGAAAGGGATCCTATGCGATTCGACCAGAGCAAGGGGCAGAGCAGTCTAACCATAAGTGCAGACCAGTGACGCATGAGACCATCACCACTCGAGACTCTCGATTCACTCACTGCTGGTCTTCAGTCTGACCATCTCGGGACCTAGGATGCTAGACTTGCTTGTGAACCCTCATAGATATCAGGTCGTCGCGATAGTAAGAAGCATCAAAAAAAGAAATCCGTTGTATATATAATAAAACTGGTCATATTTCTTTTTATCGAGAAATAGAAGAAGCCATACAGGGGTTTTGTCGGTACTACTCATATACCAGCTAAACTCAAACAAAATAATTATGTGATATCCATGAAAGTTTGAGTCTCTTCGAGGTATCATAATTCTGGAAATTGATACGTGAATCAAGATTGAGGAAAGGAAGTTTTCAAATCACTGACTTAGACCCATTGTTGAATCCTACACTCAGCTGAGTACTGAGGTAGTACTTATGGCAGAACGGGCCAATCTGGTCTTTCACAAGAAAGTGATAGATGTACATGAAACGACTTATTAACAGATTTATAGATCACTTTGGAATGGCATATACATCACACATCCTGGATCAAGTTCAAACTCTAAGTTTCCAACAAGCCACTGCTACATCTATTTCCATAGGAATTGATGAGATAAAGGGGGAGTATATGTAGAGTCACATGCCAGTTTGTCAGATTTTCCATATTCTCCAGATTCAGAGACTCCAGATTCCATGCCAGTTCAGATTTTCCAAACTCTATAGAAGATTTCAGTCTCGACGATCATGGTTTCTAAGTCAGTTTCAGACATGCACTTGTTTGCGGTTTTTTCAGATGAGCACGTATTTGTCATCATTTTTTGTGGTCCCCATCTTTTCTTGTTGGCAGGCCAGAGTTTTCATGTGAGCCATAGGGACTCCAAAGTAGAGGATCATTCCATGTGCCATGTTGGCAAGGGTTTTCATGTGGTATCATAGGTACTCCAGAGTAGTGTACCATTCTCTGTGCCAGATGGGAGAGTCCCAGTTCTCTGACGAGGAGACTTCTTTCAGACTCCATTCTCCAGCGACCGTGGACTCCGACGAGGATTGCACTTCCACGACCTTTTCCAGTTCGGCCCTTTTCAGAGATGGAGTAGTTGTCCACATGTTGTGGCTGTCCAGGATACTCCAAAGAGGAGACTCATTTCGGTTTCAGTGACTCTGACAGGCGTAGTTCAGAGCACATGCCCTCCGACGAGGAGATTCAACAAACTCACAATCCAGCCCGTTCATCCTCTTCACCTGCACGGCATGAGAAGCAACGTCCTCGACAGCAGCAATTGCGCGTGTTGAGTTGATATTGTCCGTAGTGTCCTGTAGCGTTGAGTCGAGTATCTTTCTGTTTGTCCAAGCTGAGCATTACATGCTCCAGCTTGAGGGAGAGTGTTGGAGTATTTGGTATATGCGTCATATGTATGACAGATGGGTAAATGGATACCTCCAGGATCCATTTACCATGTCCATATGTTTAATCCCACATCTACCAGTGGTGGGACTTGGAGTCTCTGTGGAGGCTATATAAGGAGCCCCAGACCTCCTGTATCCATTGAGAAAAAGCAATGAAGCATATGCCCCTTTGAGGGCTTCTCTCGTGGTTTCATCCCGCTCCTTAGGGAGTAGGGTTCCACGTTAAATCTCCGTGTTCCAATTTCTTTCTCTTTAGTCTGATACGCTTCCACATTCTCTATTTTATAACAATAACTTCTAACTATAATTATGAATCAAATTGTAAGAATCCCTACGATATGAACCGGGGTAAAAAAGAGTATGATGACCGTTGGGAAATACATGCATGTGTACGTACGCAACACATTTAGTAGACAAATTGTGTGTATACTACAAGATCTTCGCATGTATATGTATATGTATTTTATTGTATTTCATCAGTATAATGTAATTAACGTGATGCGAGGAGTATTGTATAATTATTATTATTATGAGTTTGTAAATGGTCAATACGGATAAATTTGCAGGTGTCATCATATCATCATGTCTTCAAATTCGAATACCGATGTGTATACAAGATATTGATAAATATAGTTCACTTATCTTTGAAAAGCGGTTACAAATGTTAAATGAATACAACCAATATGGATAATATTAAAAATAGTCTATAAATTAGCTTAAATATACATGTATTGGACGTCTTATAGATGATACTATATAGTATACTAAATGTATTTTTAAAATATAATCATATCAAACATGGTGAAAGAATGTATAAAATTACGTTCAATCGAGCTTAAAATAAGTTCATAATTGCATTTATATATGAGAACGGATATGCGGATACGAATATATGCTGATATCAAAGTGATATTTGTATCTATATCTAGCTTAATATGAATACGAATATCAAAATCTATATAGAAGTGATATAGTGATGGATTAAATCTAGGATGTATCCATATTTGTTTCTAGTCCAAAGATCGAATGACCCCGATGTGCGTTCCCGGTTAATCAAACAATGTACATGTTTCTAATCTGCATCTCTAATCGAAAGGGTTAGAAGATGATGGTTTGGATTTATCCATTTGGTTAGAGGAGAATTAAGATGTCTAAGCATGAGCACATAATGTTGCTCACGAATTACCCTTAATTGATCCAAAACTCGCGGGTTGAGCTTACATAGCAACCCATGGTTACCCACAAGGTTTTAAATTTCGATATCAGGTATCATATCAGTACCATGTCAAAACGATCAATCAAATCGAACAACTTTTGTTAAGGAAGGCTCTTATATCGGCATTTTCCTTGAAATTTCAGTCCCATGTCGAAACCGAAATTTCAACGAAATTTCATCGGTAGTTCACGAAATCTGAAACCATGGTTATCAGTTACAATTGAGTTGGTGCCCCAAAACTCGGGTCAAAATATATTGGGTAAACAACCTGGGAAATTGTATTGGATATGAATCGGTTTAAGGTCGATCCATGTGGATCGAGCCAGATACCATCCGACCCGGTAACCATGCGCACCCATGGTTAACACCCTGCCCACCTTCTCCCTTAAGGTCTTAAGACTCTACATACCCACCTTACAAGCCTTCTCCCACTTTCCATTACCGGAAGATCAAACTCACTGTCAACTGCTGTGACGCTCGCCTTCTCCTGGCGTCTCCTATGAGGGTGCATAGCACAGGAAGCTATATATGGGATTGGAGGCTCGTGTCCGCATATTAGGAATGTAAACCATTCTCACGTTTCCACACTCCTGGAAGAAAGATTTATGCCTCCAAGATCTCCTTCTTGTAATGAAAGCTGTTTCTCTCAACAACTAGCAATAGGAGTTGCCACATGATGAGATACGATGTAAAAGGTCTCGTATGATTGATTTTATACCCATGAAAAAAATCCAGCAACCCAGCACAGGAACTGTGTTTATGTTACAAAATGTTGCCGAGACCACATCCTACATGCCAAAAATCAACTGCATCAACAGATTAAGCCATATATTATTGCATTTTTACCCCTGCCAAAACCCCCAAAAAAAAGAATCAATGCAAATTTACTCTACTGAACATTTTAATCGGGAATCCATTGCAAGTGTGTGAGAGCCGTGTGAAAAACCAGTTGGTATAACATGTACCTTATATGTAGTCTGCCCGCGTGATCTTGGTAGCAATATATGTAATCAAGAAACTATAGCCATGGCAGTATAAAGCCTCAATTTCTGCCCGTTTGTCATTCTCGATCACGAGAGCTAACTCCTCCCTGTAATTGTCCTTCAACAAAAACTTAATCAGTCATCCGTATTGTGTCATGACAACCTACAAATCTCCAAAAAAAGGAAAATAAATTACCAAAGACAGTGGTTCCAGATCTAATTCCATTCCAGACATTCCAAACATGATACCACACAAGTTGTCATCTGCTAAGATGATTTGCTTTGCCATTGATGCAATCCACTACTTATCATAAAGTGGATGGTAAATGGCGGGGCCAATCATCCTTTGAATTTAAGACATGTGCATGCGCACGTTATGCACGCACGCGCATGTTAATGCACGCACGTGCACGTATGCACGCATGCGCATGCCCGCCCACACCCGCACACACGTGCACGCACTCACACACACGCATGCAAACACACACGCGTGCGTACACGTATCCAGCATTTGTTGTATTAATGTTCAAGAATGTGGCCGCCGCAACAGCATATGCTTCTGGCAAGGGGGGTACATACACAGAAAATTCTTGCTTGGAAAAATACCTATAAAATGTACACCATCAACATATTTCCCTTAGGCTAATTTGCGGTGTTAAATCCAACTGTTTTGACTAAATATGAAAAGTTGCTCACAAATACAGTCTCGATGGCCATGTATGTGTATTCGTCAACCAAACATTATATGGTTAAATGGTCCAAGCGCAAAATCGGACCAGATAATGCATATGCAGCCACATATGCACCGCATAAGGATTTTGTTCGAAGTTGGATCTGGCTGCATAATGCACCACAAGGATTTTGTTCGATTTCGGATCCTCTAAACGGATCTTCTTAACGGATCCACCTATAGGGTCCACGTAATGGATTCATATCCCTCCAACACCCAAAATCCCAATCCCTATCGACTCTCTGGATCTTTAAACCCCTTCATCAACCACTACTCAATGCATTTTTTTCTCCTATTGACAACTGATGATGCCGTGCAATGCCTTCCTCCACCATTCGTCATTTCTCCTATGTAGTGCCTCCCTCCACGACACCATAAGAACACATCGTCGCATGAGCATACACAAGGTCTCTCATGAGTGCCAACAGAGATGGGGTAAGGCTCAGAAATACAACCTAGATGGCCATATATGTGTATTCGTTACCCTAAGAAAAGCACGTATGCCTTATGAAGTCCTTATGTCGTCCAATGCTCCAAGCGCATAATCGGACCACATAAGCTGCATATGCAGCCCCTCATATGCACCACATGAGAATTTTCTTCGAAGTTGGATTCTCTAAATGGATCCTCTTAATGGATCCACCTATAGAGTCTACATAACAGCTTTCATATTGATCCCTCCAACACCCTAAAACCCAATGCCTAACTACTCCCTGGATCCTTAAAGCCCTTCATTGACCACTACTCAATATAATTTTTTCTCTTTTTGATGGCTGATGCCGCTGTGCAATGCCTTCCACCACCATTCGCCATATGTCCTCTATAATGCCTCCCTTAGTGACAGCATTAAGAATACGGCATCGCTTGGGCTTACACAAGGTCTCTCATGAGCCCACAGAAGAGAGGCCAACAGAGAATAGGTGTAAGGATCAGAAATACAACCTAGATAGCCATATCTATGTGTATTTGTCGTCCAGTCCAAGTTGGAGTCTTTGATGCATAGATTTTTCTGGTCATATTCACATGGAGACAGGGGCATGGCTTTAGTTGATTGGTCGTCAGTCTCTACACCTACCAGAGAGGGTGGCTTGGGTGTTCTGAATCTGGGAGTTATGAATAAAGTGTTAATGGCAAAGTGGGTGCTAAAGATTTGGGGTCTTGGAGTGGATCTGTGCTCCTCTCTTATCAGGGCGATCTATGGTGTTTCTTCCAGCCTGGCGGTCCAAGCGGTTGGTGGAGGTGTAGGAACCACTTTATGGAGAGGGATTTGCTCGATGTTACCAGACTTATCAGGTCGCTTGCGGCCTGTACTTGGAGATGGTCGCATGTTTCGGTTCTCGAGGGACAACTAGATGGATGGGGGAGCGCTCTGCAATATGTATCCGAGGTTATTTGCACTGGCGAACAAGGATGCAAGTGTGGCCGAGGTGTGGGCGAACGGGACCTGGCCTCCTACCTTTGTGGCTGAGCTGTCAGATCAGAGAATGGCTGAGTTTTTGTATTTGTCTGTGCAGTTGTCCGGCCGAACAGGTCCAACGATGGGACGAGACACCTGGGGTTAGCGAGATGGTTCCTTCTTGGTTCAAAAGGCTTACAGATCTTTGGCCGCCCAACCCTTCAATGTGGATTCCATAATCTCGAGGGACAGCAGTATGCTCTGGTCTTGACGGGTCCCTTCCAGGATAAAGATCTTTCTCTGGCTTTTGAGAAGGGAGCGGGTATTAACGGCAGCGCGGAGAGCGAGGCTCTTCCATGGTGCTGTGGCAGCATGCTGTAGATGTGGCGAATCATCGGAGGACGTGAACCACTTATTTTTTGAGTGCCTGAGTCGGTTGATGTATGGCAGAGAGCAACAATCACAAGTCTTGCTTGGAGTAACAAGGACTGCTTTTGGGAGTCTTGCAGGAGGTGGGGAGGGTCAGAGATCGATAGATCAAAGATTTGTGCGACAATATGGTGCATATGGTTGGGCAGAAATATTGTGATCTTTGAGGGGTCGAGGTTCTATTCCGAAAATGTATTTGGGCATGCTGGAGCCCTCCTGGATTCCTGGCGGATGTAATTATTTATTTAATTATTAATATATTTTTTGGATGGTCCTCTAAAGGAGGCCCATCCCACCGTTTCTCAAAAAAAATTATGTGTATATGTTATGTTGGAGTATTATTTGTATGCGCCATATGTTGAGGAGATGGGTAAATGGATACCTCCAGGATCCATTTACCCCATCCAACAGTTTTGTCCCACATCGTCCAGTGGTGGGACTTGGAGGTCCTGTGGAGGCTATATAAGGAGCCCCAGGCCTCCTGTATCAGATGAGAAAGTGCAATGCATAACACGCTCCTTTGAGGGCTTCTCCCGTGGTTTCATCCCGCTCCTCACGGAGTAGGGTTCCACATAAAAATCCCGCTATTCTTCTTTGATGTTTATTCCTTTTCCATGTTTCGCTTCCGCTTCCTATTTTCTAACATGGTATCAGAGCGGGTTCGATCCTCGAGGATTTCATGATTCAGTTTTATACTCAAGATTCGATTCATTATTTGTTTGTGAAGATTTTTTTTAAAGATCATGTTCGTTCAAGTTCCTGTTCTAGGGTTTTTAAACCCTAGATTTATTCTCCTGCAGCATCAAGCGCACAGGTGCGCACCCCAGGCAACGACTGCTTCTTCTTCTTCAGAAGCTCCTCACGCACCACACATCAGGCTGCAGCCCTGGTAGCGCAGCAAGCTCCATCCACATAGACACCCAGGCGCAGATCGCATCTCCTTGCGCGCAGGCAGCAAACCCGAATCAGGACATCCCTTCTCTCCTCGCACGATTCCCAGAGCGCAAGATTCGCGCCGCTCGCGCAACCTCCCGAACAGCGATGCCCCTCTCCAGGCGGAGCCCGATGACAACTCAGGTAGCGTCGCGCAGGCCCAGGTGCAACATCGGCCTGTGGTCCCGACCCTGCGCGCAGGCGACGCACCCCAATCTCAGGCGCGAGGCGGCGAAGAGCTCCCAGGCACGAAACCGTCCGATCCTCCTGCTTCTCGCGATGGCGGCGCGGCAGGCCCCGCGCAACCCTCCAGGCGGCAAAGACCGCCCTTGGCTTCCGCTACCCCGAGCCCAGGCGACAAACTTCGATGGCACCGTTTATCCGCTCCAGCAGCGCGCCCCACCCCTGCTCTCTTCTCAGGCGGAAGACCTAGGCCATCTTCTCAAGGCTTCAAGCTCAAGGTGACCGGCTCCCCTTTCCTCTATCAAGCGGCGGTGATAGATGGGGTTTCCCTTTGGGCGAACCCTAGCGGTGATTTCTCGAGGTGTATCCCCATGGGGAACCCTAGGCGTTTAAAAAAAATCGTTGTACATGCCACGTGGGCTGCCTGTTTAAAAAAAAAGGGGTGTTGTATGAGCCCATTGTGGCCGTGAGTTATTAAAAAAAGAGGGCGAAGAAAAATGAAAGGGAAGTGATGTTGGGCCAAGAAAAATAGGGGGCGGCGCCCAATTATAAAAAAGGAAAAGATGGTCCCTATCGTGGGAACCCTAAAGGAGGGGGGTGCAATATCGTTGGGCCCATGCGGGCCGTGTATTGCTTCAAGTTGAAAAAAAGGAGGCGCATACAAATTAAAAAGCCATGCGCAAAGTTTTCAAAAAAAATTACAAGAAAAGCCGAGAAAAAAAATTCAACGGCTTATGACGGTTGTTAAAAAAAATTTGATTGAATGGCAAAGAAAAAAATTGCAAACATCTTTTAAAAAAAAGAGTTGAAAAGCCGCAAGAAATTTTTGTGAATGTTATTTTCCCCAAAATCTTATCTTCTCCCAACTTTGTCGACGTCTCTGTTTTCCGACAAGTATGGGAGAAAGGGGGAGTATGTAGAGTCACAGGTCTGTTCCATGATCCAGATTCAGATATTAGATTCGAGGCCAACCAGATGTTCAGACTACAGTTTTTCAGATGAAAATTCTTCATGCGCAGATTTCAAACTCCATTCTCCAGCAACCGTGGACTCCGAAGAGGATTGCACAGCCACGACCCTTTTCAGTTCGACCTTTTTCATAGATGGAGCAGTTGTCCACATTATTGTGGCGGGCCAGAGTACTCCGATGAGGAGACTCATTTTCAGTTGCAGTGACTCTGACAGGCGCAGTTCAGAGCACATGCTCTCCGACGAGGAGATTCAGAAGACTCACATGAAGGATACGGGATAATCCTCAAGCGCATCATGGAAGCGTGAGCATCGTATCGAATATGACGAAAAACGACTAGTCGGACTAGTTGTTCTATGCAACGGAATTTAAAATTTTTCATGCGATGAAACCACATGATCCAAGAACGATTCTCGGATCATTTCATCTAGAACCACATCAAGTATAAAGGAATACCTCTTGTAGCGTGGTTGATCGAGTCTCTACGAAAAGAGACCTCCTGTCTCAAGTTCGATCGTCGGAGAAGATGCTTGCGAGCGTGGGGATGAGTCGTGTGATCCTTGCAATCCAACAAGTTGATCCAAGCACGGTGAACTCCTGATCTCGTCACACGAGATTGAACACCTTCTTCGTGAGCGTAGCACCCCAAAGAAGATGGAGAACCGAGGAACGTCGAGGCGGTGACGCGGTGGCGAAGCGACGACGATGCTTCTCCTCTAGGGCTTGGTGGACGGCCACCAATGGAGAAGAGGAGAGTGTTGGCGTGTGGAAGGAGAGAGAGAGAGAGTTGTGTCTCAATTGCATAACCCTAGAGAGCATAGAATGCCTCTCTATTTATAGGGTTTTGAGATCCATGGATCACAATCCATGGGACACACAAAATCAATGGATGAGATTGATTTGTGTTTAATCCAACGGTCAAGATTGTTGTTGGTAAAAACCAACAACTAATAATTTAATTTAGATCAAATATATTTGATAAATCAAATACAATTTAATCCTAAATTAAATCAAACAAATAAGGAGATAATTAGCATGGAGATAGCATCTCCCCATAAAATAGGTGGGATGACCACCAATTCCATATA
Source organism: Ottelia alismoides (assembly GCA_037367405.1). NCBI lineage: Eukaryota > Viridiplantae > Streptophyta > Magnoliopsida > Alismatales > Hydrocharitaceae > Ottelia > Ottelia alismoides. Next base: position 564,214 of record JAZKJV010010661.1, on the reverse strand, counting down.
GGACTTGGTAGCCGTCCACTTATTTCCTATGGTGGAGGCAATCTCATGAAATCCCATGAGATTGCATATCTCCATGAAAATCTCCATTATTGTTCCAACAACTTTTGTTGTGAAATATTATACAAAAATAATTCATAATTAATTTTGAGAATATGATTATTGCAATTATGATTTATGTAGATGACATCTTGATTACAGGAGATGATGAGCAAGGCATAAAGCAGGCGAAAGAAAAGCTGGGAAGCGAGTTCGTCACTAAGGATCTTGGAGTCCTTAGATATTTTCTGGGGCTGGAATTCGCTAGAAATCCGTATGGATTAGTAATGTCGTAGAGGAAATATGTTACAGATCTGTTAAGCGAAACAAGTATGCTTGGGTGTCGGCCTGCTACGACACCAATGGATCCTAGCATGAAGCCCTATGATGATGACACAGAGGAGGTGGACAGGAGAAGATACAGAGAACCGGTAGGCAAACTATTGTATGTCACGATTACTAGACCTGATATATCATTTGCAGTGAGTCGTGTGAGCCAGTTCATGGAGCAACCACGTCAGGTCCATATGGATGCAATACACATGATTCTTAGATATCTCAAATCATCTCCAGGTGCAGGTTTGCTATTCAAGAAGGGAAAGGAGATTTCTATCTCAGCATGTGCGGATGCAGACTATGCAGGATGTCCCAAGGACAGGAATTCCACCTCAGGATTTGCAGTCTATGTTGGAGATGCTCTAGTCTCATGGAGGAGCAAGAAACAGACAGTGGTAGCTAGATCCAGTGCTGAATCCGAATATAGGGCTATGGCCCAGGCTAGCACAGAGATGATGTGGGTGAAAGCTGTTCTTACAGATCTATGTCTTGATGTACCGCTGCGCTGCCTATGAACTTGGAATGTGATAATCAGGCAGCCTTATTCATTGCAAACAACCCAGCATTCCATGAGAGGACCAAGCATATTGAGGTTGACTGTCACTACATACGTGACATGATTCAGAAGGGGTTCATTGCTACATCTCATCATGTTACCTCAGAGAATCAAACTACTGATATATTCACCAAGGCATTACTACGAGGCCCATTCCAGAAGTGTGCGTCCAAGCTGAGCATGATTGATATCTATGCTCCATCTTGAGGGGGAGTGTTAACGCATATAGTAGTTTCTGTATCTCTTCGTTATTTTTATTTTCAGTTGTATGCTTTATGTAATTTACCCATAGGCTACTCTCCTATATAAGAGAGCCTAGGACTTATGGAATAAACAACTTGCTCATTTTTCCCAACAGGTACCAAATCAAAACTTTTCAGGTACTGAAGGCTAAAGAAAATGGAGGAGGCCACGTCAACAAAAGTGGACCCCACCAAGATCAAACAACTTTGAAAACCATGGACAGACGTCACCACCATGGAGAAGTTACCAAGACTAGAGAAGTCTGCCACCAAAGGCCCTAGGTGACTTCTTATCTTTTTTGTTTACTTGATCACGCATATCATGCATTTATGATGAGCCATCAACTCTTATCTTTAAGGGGAAGCCTTTAAGCAAAGATTAAATGGGAACTCTAAGGAGAGCTTAGATTAAACACTATAAAAGATAACTAATATCTCAACAGTAGCGTTCACTTATTTTGGGATGTAACGCGTGTTGAGAGCAATGGCTTTTTGTTTCTCGAACGCATGTAAATATATTGTAGTTTCAATGTACACAATGTTTTGTTTATGTGCCTTTTGATGGATTTTTAATTCAATTAGGATGTATGTTTATATATTAGCTTACTAATAACATATAAATTTGCCACACAAATTTTCCAATAGAAACTTTGAATTCAAGTGCTTTCAAATCAAGAAAGGCAAGAGTTGGAATGGAAATAGACATTTTATTTTCCAGCCAATATCGCATTTCGCAAATGCGACATAAGCATAGGAATTATGTTTTTTCATTCCACGCACCGTTGCAGATGTCGCATGTTAAACATGTGATATATGTGGGGGACTTAAGTTTCCAGGAAATTAGGCGCAAGTCGCATGTTGCACATGCGACAAGCGTATGTTGCAATGATAATGTGCGACATTTTGTGTCGCATGTAGGCCATGCGACACTACTACATTACTAAAGTAACAAAAAAAGAATGTGTGATACCTAGGGATTTATCCAATCCTGAGACACTACTAGGGAATTTGCATCCCATCATTATTGTTTAAATTGTTCAATATATGCTAGAAAGTAGAAGAAAAAAGTGAAACCAATACCTAGTGGCAATATCTGGATATCCTTTGGCAGTATCAAGATGCTTGGAACTTGGTTAAAAATGCGATCCTCTGCCAGTCTCTGGAAAATACCATCCTGATATGATAAGATTATTCAATAATCTATTAGAGGATGCAAAAATAAACATTAAAGACAGAGAAACCCTGCACTAACTTTCAAGATAATGAATACCAACACATTCAATATTTTGTTTCCTAGCACAAAATGATACCTTTTCAATTACTAGAATATACCGAGCATCAGACTCTAACACCATATTGTTTAATAAACTTAAATCACCAGTTATATTATATCCAGCAGGGCCAAGTGTAGAACAATCAATAATCTCCTGGTCTGGAATCTTCAAATTTTAGCCAATCATAGTGCAGCACCATGTGTAGGAAGGCTGTAGTTAGAATAATGATAATGAACCTTATTGATTGGATCAGTTTGAACCTAGGAAAAAACTGGGCACCTGTATCAATAGACGGCCACTAATTGTTCCTATCGTGGAAGCCATAATCCCTAAACTATTTCGACTACATCTTAGCAAGGCCACAACATTTGCAGTTCACATTGCCTAAAATACTTTAGCCCAAATCCTTCACAGAAACAGGAAAATAACATGGTACATTTTAGTTATGCAAAAAATTAAATGAAAAGAAAAGAGCACGTGCCTTGGACGGTTCTGTTGACCTGATATTGAGATGTAAAGCACTCGGATGAATCACAAAGAAGTTTGTAGAATAGCTCCCTTTGAGTGACCATTTTTGTCTGATGTACTAATTGAAAACAAACTCAGCCATGGCCGGTCCCAAGTCCGGGTAAATGAGGAGGGTTGCGTTAGGTAGCCGACAGCCAGCGTAAAACAATCAGAGACAACTTCGTAAATAGTACTTTTTTTCTAAAAAAAATACTATTTAAGAAGTTGCCTCATGACAGTCGGATCTTTTCAACATGGATTTAAGCAAACATACAGATTTCGTTGGGGCGTTCCCTACTTGCGACGCGTTGCATCGCCCGAATGCAATGAAAAATGAGCAAGGGCCGCTACATCGCAACCTGGATGTAGTTCAAAATTTGCAAGGGTTCCCGCATGAGGAACGCATGCGGGTAATTAAGCTAGTTCCGCTGCATCACCGCCCGGATGCAGTCCAAAATTTACAAGGGTTCTCGCATAATGGACGCATGCGAGTAAAGAAGTTAGTCCAAAAGAGATTGCAACAGACGTTGCGGATTGGTAGTTGGAATATTGGCACTTTAACTGGAAAGTTGATGGAGATAGTGGATACGATGGAAAGAAGGAAGATTCATATACTGTGTCTTCAAGAGACTAAATGGGTTGGAGAGAAAGCAAGAGAGATTGAGAAGACAGGTTTTAAACTTTGGTATTCAGGTAAAGATAAGGGTAGAAACGGTGTTGGAGTAGCTGTTCATAAGGATTTGAATGATTGTGTGGTTGAGGTGAAAAGATTCGGGGATCGAATTATTTTGCTAAAATTGGTGCTTGAAGAAGAAATTCTGAATATTATCTCAGTTTATGCACCACAAATTGGTTTAGATGAAAGGACTAAACAAGCTTTTTGGGAGGATTTGGATAAGAGTCTACAAGGAATCCCACAAAGAGAGATGATTTGCATCGGTGGAGATTTTAATGGACATGTGGGAAAAGATGCTTCAGGGTATGCTAGTGTTCATGGAGGACATGGTTTTGGAGATAGAAATGAAGAGGGAAAAGCCATCCTGGATTTTGCAACGGCATATGATCTTTTCATAGCAAACACTCTCTTCAAGAAGAGAGAGGAACATTTAATTACTTATAAGAGTGGGCCAACTAGAACACAGATAGATTACTTTGCGTTGAGGAGAAGAGATCGGTTGTGTTGTAAAGACTGCAAAGTAATCCCAGGAGAGAGTTTGACAACCCAACATCGTTTGTTAGTCTTGGATGTACAAATGAAAGGGCTGGTAAAGAAAAGGAAGGTTTCTAAGATAACTAGAACTAGATGGTGGAATCTTCCACTGAAGCAATCGAGCTTCAGGGAGAAGGTTTTAGAAGACTTATCTTGAGATTGTAGCGATAGTGCAAACGATATGTGGGAGGCAGTAGCATCTTGTATCCGAAAGGTAGCCAAAGAGATGCTAGGTGAGTCAAAGGGAGGAGCTCCGGGTCAAAAGGAGGCTTGGTGGTGGAGTGAAGGGGTGCAAGAGAAGCTAAAAATAAAAAGAGCTTGCTTTAAAGCTATGTCTAAGGATAAAACAGAGGAAACTGTCACAAACTACAAAATAGCGAAGAAGGAAGCAAAGAAGGCCGTAAGCGAAGCTAAGTCAAAAGCTTATGAAGTTTTGTATAAAAATTTTGACTCTAAGGAGGGACAGAAGGATATATTCAGGTTGGCCAAAGTAAGGGAAAGAAAGACCAAAGACCTTTCTCAAGTAAGATGCATTAAGGACGAGGAAGGTCACGTGTTTGTTACTCAGAAGGATATAAAGACTAGGTGGGAGCAGTACTTCCATAAACTTATCATTGGGGAAGGAAATAGAGAGATCACTTTGGGTGATCTAGCTTGTAGTGAAAGTTACTTGAATCATGCAAGCTATAGACGGGTACAAAGAAAGGAAGTAGAGGAGGCTTTGAAGGGTTAGAGACCCGGAAAGGTGTAGGATCGGATGACATCCCTGTAGAAGTATGGAGAGTTTTAGGTGAGCGTGGTTTTACTTGGCTTACGAATCTATTCAATGTTATTTGGCGAAGCAAGAAAATGCCTGAAGATTGGAGGAGGAGTATCGTGGTGCCTCTTTATAAGAGTAAAGGAGACATTCAAAATTGTTCAAATTATAGAGGTATCAAGATGATGAGTCACACTATGAAAATTTGGGAACGTGTGATCGAAAAAAGGTTGAGGCAAGTTTCCAACGTAAAAGAAAACCAATTCGGATTCATGCCAGGTCGCTCAACAATTGAAGCCATCCATTTGTTGAGGAGAACAATGGAGATTTATAGAGCTAAAAGGAAGAACCTCCACATGATCTTTATTGATTTGGAGAAGGCTTATGATTCTGTCCCACGAGAGATACTATAGAGAGTGTTGGAGAAGAGACAAGTACCTTTCCTATACATTAACCTCATAAAGGACATGTATGATAGGGCTTTATCTTGTGAAGGACCCCGTCTGGGAAGACTGGATATTTTGACATCAACATTGGTTTACATCAAGGTTCTGCTTTGAGTCCATTTCTTTTTACTTTGATTATGGACGAGTTGACAAGTCACATTCAGGATGAGTTACCTTGGTGTATGTTATTTGCTGATGATATTGTGTTAATTGACGAGACTAGAGATGGAGTAAATGAGAAGCTTGAGGTCTGGAGACATGAGTTGGAGACTAAATGATTTCGTATAAGTAGGGCTAAGATGGAATATATGGAGTGCACCTTTGATGGAAGCAATGGTGAAGCAATCGAGGTGAAGATTGGTGACGATAACATTTAGAAGAGAGATTCCTTTAGATATCTGGGATCTATTCTGCAACATGATGGGGAAATTGATGGAGATGTTATTAATAGAATAAATGTCGGCTGGCTAAAGTGGAGAGGAGCCTCTGATGTTCTCTGTGATAAGAAAATTCCTTTAAAAATTAAAGGAAAGTTTTATAAAGCAACTGTATGCTTTATGGATCCGAATGTTGGCATATGAACCATAAACATGTGCAAAGAATGAATGTAGCAGAAATGAAAATGTTAAGGTGGATGTGTGGACACACACGTAAAGATCGGATTCGGAATGATGTAATCAGAAAGAAAGTTGGTGTACCTCCGATCGAGGATAAGATGCGAGAAAATCGCTTAAGATGGTTTGGACATTTGCAAAGAAGATCAGCTGATGCACCAGTTAGGAGATGTGAGTGTTGGGATGTTGAGCCGGCTAAGAGAGGGCGAGGACGGCCCAAGAAGTGTTGGAAAGAGACCATACGAAGGGATCTTAGTTTTGTGGTTATAAGCCCGGTATTGACTCAAGATAGATCTGAATGGAGGCGAAGAATCCATGTAGCCGACCCTACTTAATTGTGGGAAAAGGCTTTGTTGTTGTTGTTGTTGTTGTTGTACTAATTGAAAACAAACTTCCAGGACTTTCCAAACTGGTTGAGAGAAGAGCACAAAAAGAGTCAATTCATCTGCATGACAATAACACTGCAGCTCATATGAGCAGAATCCCTAGGAAATGAAGGAATAAATTTGCAGTAACACAATCCCCTTCCAATAGGGGTCTATCAGTGCAAGTCAGCTTCACACCCTTAAATCAAAGTGGGTAGGTGGTTCCGGTGCACCTCTCGCCCAGCCCCCCCCGAACCGCCCCTCTGACGAAGGCCTTGGCATCATTCACTTTCATCAAGGACCTCGTGAAAATGGAATGAAAGAGGAAAATAGATGATATATCACTCATCAAACATCGACGAAACCCACAATTATCAGACTTCCTACTGACCTCCTCTATTATAAAAATTGAAGTAAATAAGATTTTGCATAGGAACAAATACTAAAATCTCTAGGACTACTAACGCAACAACAACAATTAATTGAGATCTACTCAGTATTATCCTCCTGGTAGACATAAAATCTCGTTATTCTTATAACAATGTTGTTACTTTATCTTAAGGACCCTGCATCAAACCTATAAGACCAACAAAATAAGGTGATTTTTAAGAATTTAAAGGTGAAAAGAGTACCCACTTAAATGGTCTGGTGGTAGTGCAGTGTGCCTACCACCGAAAAGACCAGGGTTCAAATCCCCCTTTGTAGGGGTTGCATCAGGTTGTCGACAGCAAGCGGAAAAAAATAGCTCAATCTTTCAACATGGATTTTAGCAAGAATCTATGTAGCCGACCTTACTTAATGTGGGAAAAGCTTTGTTGTTGTTGTTAAAGGTGAAAAGAACGCTTCACTGACTGTAGTGGTTAGCAAAAAAGTTTATTTTTATCTTTACTCCTATGCAGGTTCATTGACTGTAGTCCTTAGCAAAAAAAACTATTTTTATCTTTACTCCTATTTAGGTCTGTAAACCAAATGACGTGAGGAACATATTTCCTCAATGCCTGGCATCATTTTATTATCAATATGCTATTGGTTCCTACTTTAAAAAACAAGGAAGTTTCCACGCTTTAGACAGATGTAATTGGATTGGAAGAAACTTCTTGTAACCCAATGACCAGAAAATAAGACGAAGTCCATGTTCCTCATAGTAAAATGTTAAACTAATGGCTTTCCATCTCCACCTTTTGTTTTATTGGAATAGATGCCCCTCTTGGTGATTTACTTATAATGTCTTCACAAATTCTGAAAAGCTGGAGGATGACTCCTGAAGGTTAGTAGACTCCCAAGGTAATAAAAACAAATAATGAAGGTTTGCATGATCCAGCATTGTGCCCAAGATGATCGTTGGTAGGAAATAATGTGTTAGCAATGTGAGCCCGAGGCGAACCATTCCTACAATAAATATTATTGTAATAAATAATTTATTAATAAAAGTTACTGATTATGTTTGTTTCACTCCCTTACTGATATTGAATGAATGAATGCACTATAAGGTCCCTCTGTACAATATAGGTTATGTACCATGGCCGACTTAATAATCATACAGTTGTTGATTCATTGATTGAATCATAGAGGTTGATGCTTGGATGAATATCTGTACCAAATCCCAAGAACCAAGATTGAGAAACTTAATGATCAAACCTTGAAGATGACAGTGTAAAAGTGATCTATATCTTCAAGATGATCATGAGTCTTCCAGTATGCAGGATGTACAAGTATTGGGAATACCTGAGGGTGATTTGATCATAAACGATTGTATAACCATGACGCTTCTATTCCGAGGGAGTGATGAAACAGGTTTGGATTTTAGTGACTCCTCTCAGTAGAGAAGTAACCTAATCTTATTCCATGTACTGGACATTGATCTGAATGAGATTCAGATGCAATGAGAAGATTAGGTTTACGGTCTTGATTTAAACAAGCATCTATGAGAGGTCCATGGGATCTGGATTTGAGATGTGATCTCAATATCTAAGTCACTATATGTGGAACAATACAATTTCCCTGTCCTTATCTCCAAGTATCTGAGGAGAAATAGCATTGTTCTTGAATGGTTCAAGAATAATTCCATAAGATCTAAGCATTGAGAAAATGATAATTAAATGTGATTTAATTATCATGATGTATGAGGAATTATCCAATATAATTAAATGTGATTTAATTATCATGGATAAGAATAATGTAGATAGAAATATCTAATTATTCATAATATATTATAAATGTGATTTATAATGTATTAGAGAGAGCTAATTATAATTTATATTTGTTAATTAATTATTAATGTGTATTGGATACACATTGTCCAATTAATTGAAAATGTAAATTATATTTTATTTTGGGTTGTGAATGTGATTCACAATTTTCCAATGTCAAGAGTGCAATATTCCCAAAATTAATTGTGAATTATTTTTTGGTGAATAAATCCCAACAAAAGTTGTTGGAAATAAATAATGGAGAAAATCAAGGAGGCATGCAATATCATGGAAATCCATGAGATGCCCTCACATGGAAGGTGGTGGACGGCACCCAATTCCTATATGGAATGGGTGGCCGTCCCCCCTTGAATGTACATGGAGATATAATCTCCATGTATATTCTCTCCTTATTTATTGGTGTAATTTAGGATTAATTTATATTTGATTTTGTCAAATATATTTTAATCTAAAGTTGTTGGATTTTACCAAAAACAATCTTGACCATTGGATTGACATAAATCAATCTCATCCACTGATTTTATATGTCCCATGGATTGAGATCCATGGATCCCAAAACCCTATAAATAGAGAGGCATACCTTGCTCTCTTGTACATGCTATTTGGTAGCACATCTCTCTCTCTCTCTTTTTCTCCTCACACGCCAGCCCTCTCTCTCTCTCTTGGTGGCCGACCACCAAAGCCCTAGGAGAGGAATTCGTCGTCGCCTACATCACCGCGTCGCCGCTTCGACACTCTGCAGTTCTCCATCTTCTTGGAGTACTACGCTTACGAAGGAGATGTGCGATCTCGTACGACGAGATCAGGAGCAACCGTGCTTGGATCATCTTGTTGGATTGCGAGGACAACGCGACTCATCCCTGCGCTCGCAAGCCGTTTCTCCGACGATCGGACTTGAGACAGGAGGTCTCTTTTCGTAGAGACTCGATCAACCACGCTTCAAGAGGTATTGCATTATACTTGTTGTGGTTATAGATGAAACGATCCGAGAATCGTTCTTGGATCATGTGGTTTCATCGCATGAAAATTTTAAAATTCTGCTGCACCGAACAACTAGTACGACTAGTCGTTCTCCGTCGTATCCGATACGACGATCACGCTTCCGTGATACGCTTGAGGATTTTCACATATCCTTCAAGTGGTATCAGAGCCTTACGTCGAAGGTTTTGGATACGATCCACAAACCTAGGACGACTTGGGTTCGTAGAAGTCGCGAAAGTTTTTATCGCATTTGATTTTCGCACTTCTGTTTAGTGAATAAATTCGGCAATGTTTAAATTGTTTAAACACGAATTTAACACATGAATTTTGTTCCCCATTAAATAAGGAAACCATAGGATCTGAGTTTACGTAATTTGGATTTCGTTTGCTCGAGATATGGTTGTTTTAATAAACATGTATGCACTGTTGCGGGAACTGCAAATCTTAACATGATTAAAGAGTTAATTACTGTTTAGACTTGCCTCGAAATGCATGAACATCACTTGGGTTCTGTCCTAAATCAAATTAGCTATCTATGAAAATTGATTTTGTCTAATTTGGATTTAATATAATTGAGATATGTTAATTTTAGTAAGTAGGGGTCACTGCTGATATTACAGTCCTAATCAAGAACCATGTGATTGTCAATTAATGAAATTAATTGTAATTTCAAGAAATAATTATGTAAAATATTTGAAAAATATTGGAAGATGATTATTTCCTTAATTGACTTGGCCTCAACCAATTAATTGATTATATTTGATCTAGATCAAAATTGGACGCACAATCATCAAACTCCTTGCTTGAATAGGATTGGGAATTTGTCTAGCAAATTTCCTTATAATCAAAATTTTTTTTGATTACTATATGGTATAATTTCGGTTGAAGAACCGATGATCATCTCAAGTACAAATTGATCTATTTGGCGTTATCCTTTCCCGAGGCGGATATGGTGTCTAGTCAGAGATCGCTAGGGTAGCGGGTTGCAACGTATGTGGTCCGTCCCACTCTCGCCGGTACTGGCCATGACAACGGGTAGGGACTGGATAATGCCGAAGATATCAAGATGTATTTTCTAATTATTAAAATACGAATTAATACGTACTTTGAGAATAATACCATATACATTCAAGTAAGACAATCAAGTTTGATTGATTGAATTGGATTGATAATTAATATGATTGAATTAATTATGTCCAACTAAAATACTCTAATATGATTAGAGTTGATAATTCCCTTGGAAGAATTAATTATATGAATGTGATTCATGATAATTAATTAAAATTGAATAAGAGGTCGAGGATCACATAAGTGACATCCATGGTCTCCCGTCAAGGCGAAGGGTTTCCGTCGCCAGGGATTGTATATAGGAGACGCTTGTACGAAGTGACAGCTCCTATATGCAAGCGCATCTGGATCGGACTCTTTGCTTCTCGAAAGAGTAAGGCCGTATGCGTCGTGACCCCAATATCGGATCCTCATATTATTGGGACGATATTGGATTGCGCATAGCGAGTTTTATTCCTGTTGACGGTTGGTTCAATTAATGACGGGTCAACATCACCTTAGGGGTGGTGGGCCCGGGTATTAAAGACCGAATTGGGAAATGCAAGTTGGACTTGCAAGGCGGAATGTGTTCCCGCTTCTCTTTATTGGAGTTGCAGTTTCTCATATTATTGGGATGTAACAAAGATAAAAAGAAGATCCCAATTCTTGCTTGAGATACATCGGTAAGTATATCTCTTACTTTGAAAGTAATTAAGGGAATAAACTTTCAAAGTTAACAATGCAAGAATAATTTGATTTAAAATACCTTAATCAGATATCATAAATATTATGTTCTAATATAGTGCATTCTCAATTTCAGAAAATGAAATCCATGAACCCACTAAGCAGGCTTCTGGAGGTCAACCAATTGACCGGACCAAATTACTCGGATTGGATCCGTAATTTGGAGCTTGTTCTCTCAGTCGAGCGCATAAGTTATGTGCTCTCAGAAGACAAGCATGAAAACCCTAAATCTAAGGAAGAAAAAGCGTACAATAACAAGTATGATGAAGATCATGTCTTGGCTAGATGCTACATCTTGGGTTCTCTCTCCAATGTTCTTCAGAAACAACAGGTGGAGATGAGTACTTGCCAGGAGATTATGCAGAATCTGAAAGATATGTTTGGTGACATTAACTGCACCCAGCGGTACAACGTTATGAAAGAACTCGTTCGCTGCAAGATGCAGGAAGGGACTTCGGTCCGTGAACATGTACTCAAAATGTTTGGGTACTTATCGGAGCTGGAGACTCTGGAGGCAACCATGGATGCAGACATGCAATCCGATTTCATTCTGCTGTCGTTGCCCAAGTCTTTCAATAACTTTGTGGTGTCATTCCACATGAACAAGCTGGAATTGACAAATGCTGAGCTTCTTGCTGCATTAAAGTCTGCAGAAGACGTGATGAAGAAAGATGGTCCCACTGGCAGTACAATGGTTGTACAGGTCAGAGGGAAGCGCGATCGGAAGCATGGTTCTCGGAAGGGCCCGGCCCAGAAGAGAAAGAAGAAGGGACAAAGTGTTGGCTCGTCTTCCAATGCATCCACTCTAATGGCGTCAAAGAAAACCGACGTCTGTCACCACTGCAAAAAGCTGGGGCACTGAAGGCGTAATTGCCCGGATTACCTGAAGTCGGTAGACAAAGGTAAAGCCCCTGCAGGTATGAAATCTACTTTTATCATTGAAACCAGTTTTCTCGTCGGACGAGAAGGAAGTTGGGTTGTTGATTCCGGTGCTTCTGTTTATGTATGCAATTTGTTACGTTTGTTTCAGGAAACTAGAAAACTTGAAGAAGGGGAGATAGTCATCCAGATGGGATCTGATGCAAGTGTTGCAGCAGTCGCCGTCGGAACTTGTCGGCTATCATTATCTAGTGGAAGAGTCCTAGTACTTAAAGAGTGTCTTTATGTAGCTGAAGTCAGAAGGAATTTAATATCTGTATCTAAGCTAGTTAGAAGTGGATATTCGTTCCTATTCTGTAATAAATTAGTCATAAATCGTTATGATAAATATATTACATATGGCATTTTGACTTCTGGAGGACTCTATGAATTGTGCATTGATAAATGTGTTATGAATGCTACAACCACTAATAAAAACCCTAAAAGATCCAGGGAGGATGGAAATCTTTCGAATGAGATTTAGCATCGAAGGCTTGGTCATTTGTCTGTTGATAAGATCAACTGATAAAGGATGGACCTTTAGATTTTCTACAGGTTCAATCTTTACCTACTTGCAAGAATTGCATTCAAGGAAAAATGACCAGGATGCCTTTCCGTAACAAGGTTACAAGATGCGAAGCTTTATTGACCTAATACATACTGATGTATGCGGTCCCTCCAGTACCGCGACTCGAAATGGATATCGATATTATTCGACATTTATTGATGACCATTCGCAATACGGGTTTATCTTCCTATTACGTCATAAATCTGAAACCTTTGAAAAGTTCAAAGAATTCAAGGCTTTGGTTGAGAATCAAATCGATAGGAAGATTAAACGAATTCGATCTGATCGAGGTGGCGAGTACCTCTCAGATGAATTTAAGGAATACCTTAAAGAGAATGGAATTATTTTCAATCTCACTCCTCCTAGAACTCCCCAACTTAATGGTGTTGCTGAAAGACGCAACAAAACCATCATGGATATGGTTCGTTCAATGATGAGCAAAGCACATTTACCACTTAGTTTCTGGGGATATGCAGTAGAGACTGCAATATATATCCTGAATAAGATTCCTAGCAAATCTGTACCTAAGACTCCTCATGAGCTCTGATATGGAACCAAACCTAGTGTTAATCACTTGAGGGTTTGGGGTTGCTTGGTCCATGCGAAAAACGTAGACGCAAGTAAGCTAGAATCTCGCTCTCGCGAGTGTTACTTCATAGGGTATGTTAGAGATGGTATTAGATACCAATTCTATGACCCTGAGACTCAAAAGGTTTTTGTTTCTAGAGATGTGAAATTTCTGGAGAATGATTTCCTTAAGGGTCAAGATAAATATGAAGTAAAGGAACTCATTGAATCCCCTGAGGATTCTGAGCTTCCTAAGCCAGAAACTGAAGAGATAAATAAAGATGAAACACCCATACCTCTTCGAAGGAGTTCGAGGGTGGTTGCACCACCTGAAAGGTATGGATTCCATGTGTCAAGTGAGACTGACAATGATCCTACTTCATTTGATGAAGCACTCGCGGATCATGATATGGATAGATGGATGCTAGCAATGATGTCAGAAATTGACTCCATGCATAAGAATGGTGTATGGACCCTAGAGGATCCACCTAAAGGGGTAAAACCCATTGGGTGCAAATGGATCTTCAAGAGAAAGAGGGGACCTGATGGGAAAGTCGAGACTTTCAAGGCACGGCTCGTAGTCAAGGGCTACACACAGAGAGAAGGCATCGACTACGATGAGACATTCTCTCCTATGGCTATGCTTAAATCCATCAAGACATTGTTAGCTATAGCCGCATATCTTGACTACGACATCTGGCAGATGGACGTCAAGACGACTTTCCTCAATGGATACCTCGAGGAGGATATCTACATGGAGCAGCCCCAGGGCTTCATGACTGAGGATGGCAAAGTATGCAAGCTGAAGAAATCCATCTATGAGCTCAAGCAAGCTTCTCGAAGCTGGAACATCAGATTTGACGAAACCATAAAGAGTTATGATTTTGTACAGAATCCTGATGAACCTTGTGTGTACAAGAAGCTTAGTGGGAGCGCCATTGTGTTCATCGTGCTTTATGTAGATGACATCCTTATCATTGGGAATGATACAGGGATGATGACCAGTGTGAAAATTAGGTTGTCTCATACCTTTGAGATGAAAGATCTTGGAGAAGCCTCTTACATCTTGGGTCTGAAGTTGTTCAGAAACCGAGAGAAGAGGATATTGGGATTGTCACAACATGGATACATTAAGAAGATTTTTAAACGATTCCGTATGGATAGTTCCAAGAAAGGATTCCTACCCTTAAGACATGGTATCCACCTGTCTAAAGGAATGGCTCCTCAAACTGTTGAGGAAAAGAAAGCCATGGCTGGATGTCCTTATGCATCAGCTGTAGGAAGCTTAATGTATGCCATGATGTGTACTAGGCCAGATATATGCCATGCAGTGGGAGTGGTAAGTCGTTACCAATCCTGCTATGGAGAACAACACTGGAATGCAGTAAAGAACATATTTAAATATCTAAGATGGACGCAAGATTACATCTTGGTCTATGGAGATGGTGATCTCCAAGTCTTGGGATATACAGATTCTGACTTCCAATCGGATATTGATGATCGAAAGTCGACATCAGGGTTTGTGTTCCTGTTGAATGGTGGTATTGTGAGCTGGAGAAGCAAGAAGCAGGACACTACAGCAGATTCAACAACAGAAGCCAAATACATTGCTGCATCGGATGCTGCAAAGGAGGCGGTGTGGTTGCGCAAGTTCGTGCAGGAGCTTGGCGTAGTTTCCTCTGATACTCGCATCCCGCTACTCTGTGATAACACGAGAGCCATTGCCCAGGCGAAGGAACCCAGATGGCATCAGAAGAGCAAGCACGTAGAAAGGAAATACCACATCATTCGGGAGATTCAAAAGCGTGGTGACATCATCATCACCAAGGTGGCCTCTGCCGACAACGTTGATGATCCTCTTACCAAACCTCTGAAACAGAAGGTTTTCAACCAGCATGTAATGAGTATGGGTTTAAGGATTGATCCTGAATGGTTCTGAGGGCTAGTGGGAGATTGTTAGCAATGTGAGCCCGAGGCGAACCATTCCTACAATAAATGTTATTGTAATAAATGATTTATCAATAAAAGTTATTGATTATGTTTGTTTCACTCCCTTACTGATATTGAACGAATGAATGCACTATAAGGTCCCTCTGTACAATATGGGTTATGTACCATGGCCGAATTGATAATCATACAGTTATTGATTCATTGATTGAATCATAGAGGCTGATGCTTGGATGAATATCTAAGGAGTTAGATAGAGGACTCATCAATCATCATCAATGATTGACAAGTAGTGATCTCCAGCCTGAGAAGGAGATGGCAATCCTATCTCATTAGGCCGATATCTGATCGACCGCTTGATGCAGGTCCTCTGCATGGGAATAATGATTCGGAGGTATCAGATTAGTTGAGTCAATGGGTTGACTTAACGAGATCGAGATAACCAAAGACCTATGATGAATATTGTCACATCACAGGAAAACATCCTCTGACCAGAGACAGATGTATTGCTATATATCTAAGTGTGTACATTTGGCAGACCATTAGGTTGATGACCTAACCAAGGTCTATACACCGGCGAGTTGATGTGCATCTAAGGGAATATGAGTAATACGATCTCTGAAAGGGATCATACAGGTTCACTTGTGAACCGGGAGACATGAGCTCACTCATGAGGTATTGGGACTGATCAAATTCCATGCATGGTCGTCATGCTTTAGAAGCATGACATGAATTTGAAGGTAAGATATATGCTTTGTGAAAGCATATAATCTGTACCAAATCCCAAGAACCAAGATTGAGAAACTTAATGATCAAACCTTGAAGATGACAGTGTAAAAGTGATCTATATCTTCAAGATGATCATGAGTCTTCCAGTATGCAGGATGTACAGGTATTAGGAATACCTGAGGGTGATTTGATCATAAACGATTGTATAACCATGATGCTTCCATTCCGAGGGAGTGATGAAACATGTTTGGATTTTAGTGACTCCTCTCAGTAGAGAAGTAACCTAATCTTAGTCCATGTACTGGACATTGATCTGAATGAGATTCAGATGCAATGAGAAGATTATGTTTACGGTCTTGATTTAATCAAGCATCTATGAGAGGTCCATGGGATCTGGATTTGAGATGTGATCTCAATATCCAAGTCACTATACGTGGAACAATACAATCGCCATGTTCTTATCTCCAAGTATCTGAGGAGAAATAGCATTGTTCTTGAATGATTCAAGAATAATTCCATAAGATCTAAGCATTGAGAAAATGATAATTAAATGTGATTTAATTATCATGATGTATGAGGAATTATCCAATATAATTAAATGTGATTTAATTATCATGGATAAGAATAATGCAGATAGAAATATCTAATTATTCAAAATATATTATAAACGTGATTTATAATGTATTAGAAAGAGATAATTATAATTTATATTTTTTAATTAATTATTAATGTGTATTGGTTACACATTGTCTAATTAATTGAAAATGTAAATTATATTTTGTTTTGGGTTGTGAATATGATTCACAATTTTCCAATGTCAAGATTGCAATATTCCCAAAATTAATTATGAATTATTTTTTGGTGAATAAATCCCAACAAAAGTTGTTGGAAATAAATAATGGTGAAAATCAAGGAAGCATGCAATCTCATGGAAATCCATGAGATACCACCACATGGAAGGTGGTGGGCGGCACCCAATTCCTATATGGAATGGGTGGCCGTCCCCCCTTGAATGTACATGGAGATATAATCTCCATGTATATTCTCTCCTTATTTATTGGTGTAATTTAGGATTGATTTATATTTGATTTTGTCAAATATATTTTAATCTAAAGTTGTTGGCTTTTACCAACAACAATCTTGACCATTGGATTGACATAAATCAATCTCATCCATTGATTTTATATGTCCCATGGATTGAGATACACGGATCCCAAAACCCTATAAATAGAGAGGCATACCTTGCTATCTTGTACATGCTATTTGGTAGCACATCTCTCTCTCTTTTTCTCCTCACACGCCATCCCTCTCTCTCTTTCTCTCTTGGTGGCCGACCACCAAAGCCCTAGGAGAGGAATTCGTCGTCGCCTATGCCATTGCGCCGCCGCTTCGACACTCAGTGGTTCTCCGTCTTCTTGGAGTGCTACGCTTACGAAGGAGACGTTCGATCTCGTACGACGAGATCAGGAGCAACTATGCTTGGATCATCTTGTTGGATTGCGAGCACAACGCGACTCATCCCCGCGCTCGCAAGCCGTTTCTCCGACGATCGGACTTGAGACAGGAGGTCTCTTTTCGTAGAGACTCGATCAACCACACTTCAAGAGGTATTGCATTATACTTGCTGTGGTTATAGATGAAACGATCCGAGAATCGTTCTTGGATCATGTGGTTTCATCGCATGAAAATTTTTAAAATTCCGCTGCACCGAACAACTAGTACGACTAGTCGTTCTCCGTCGTATCCGATACGACGATCACGCTTCCGTGATGCGCTTGAGGATTTTCCCATATCCTTCAATATGAATATTTTCCACATAACCCCCCACTCTGACAATCCCCTTCCGGCGTAAAAAAACATGATACAGTTTCTTTTACACAAGAAGGCCTGGAGGACAACAAAAGGATGCATCCAATCGGAGTCTCTTCTCTAAATGATTGTAACAGGGTCGGTTCTCCTAACCTCGAAACTCAATGATAATCTATAAGGATTGGAGTAGTTTTTTTGTAGAAAAAGATGAGTGTTTCCAAAAGCTCCATATATTAAATCCACTATCACAAGTAAATGTTTAAACACAATGTTCATATAATATCTCTCCTAAAGATCAAAACATTTTTGCCCATGGCCTGTGAAACTGCAAATGGTATTGCCCTCTCCGCTCTGGATCGATATGGCATGCCAAGCTTAACTAAAACCAATCCAACTCCGATACATACAGCCAACTAATACCAGCCCTCCTCCAGAGCTTTTTAGCATTATCACAGATGAAAAATGACTGGTCAATGTCATCCTCTTCCCCTACCCTGACAAACAAGGCAGGAAATCACAGTGTTCAATATAAAGTGCACCATGAACACCCTTATCAACCTCATCGGACGCAACCATAGTAAATATTTCACCCTCATTTGTGCTCATACTTTTTAAATCAATCTACAGTCGTTTGCCATCTCTATGTCCTCCATCATGTAGTGCATCATCAATACCTTGCAGGCGTTCTTCACTGTGAACTCCTTACCCCATGCATGTCCAACAAGCAAGTGCCCCTTCAGGTCCCTCATCAGACTATAGCTTCATAAGCAGTTGAACAAACTCCATATTGTAATTGCTCCAGAAATCCGTAGCGGAAATGATGCATGCCCATGCAACATCCCCAACATCTGTATTGGTATTATTTGGTAGTCAAGGGCTACACTCAGACGTATTGTAGCACTCTAAACATAATACCACATCTAGTAATCACAAAGTGTGGTAGAAGCTTATAAGTAGTGGAGGCTACTACTAGACAACATGAGCTTAAGCATTTTGGGTTGTGGTCAAGGACTCCAGTTGAGCCTAAGCTCAACAAGTTGTCTGGGCCAGTAATTCCCGATAATGGACCAGGCCTGAGGCCTGAATAGTTACAGATGATATTAGAGCAGATTCCCTCTAATAGTGGAAAGAGCTACCGAAGAGGTAGAGTCACCCCAACCATAGTGTTAGGAGAAAAGGGCTATCCAAGAGGTGCAGCCACTACTAATACTAGAAATATGTCCTGAGCCATTGCGCAACGAGGATATCTGCATTATCCTAAGGTATCTGAAGTCTTATTCACATACAAGGATGCTACTCAGCAAAGGGGACATCTTTTTCCATCACGGCATGTGCAGATACTGACTACGCAGAATGCCCTAAAGACAGGAAGTCTATCTGATTTTGTAGTCTTCATAGGGAGTTCTGTGGTCTTACGGAAATGCAAGAAGCAGATTGAAGTCTTGAAAGTATTAGCATTCATATACTTATTATTTCTTTATTTTATAATTTGCCATTGTGGTTGTTTGCCCTCTACAGTTTCTCATTTCCATATAAGCAAGCCATATGGCCTTTGAATAAACAATTCACCCATTTCTTTCCACACAGAGGGCATCGTGTTCCTACTCGATCGGTTATAGGCCTCCTCCATGGGATGCATAGAGGCATTGGTGAGAAGCTGCCTACAACATTGTACTGAGGATCAAGAGCTATAAGAAACATTGGCTTAAAAAAAGCTATAAGAAACATGCCTATCATCATGGCATTCATGTACGCCATATGCTGCTCGGTGATCGCGTTCAAAGGCATGAAGCTATGGGGTTTCTCGGACATGCTCCAGAGCCAAGAATAGAAAGCATGGAGAGGATGATATGAAGAGGACAACATACTTGGTTGTGAAGATGGTATATTAAAGCTAAAGGATATTCATCTCATTCCCCACCTGAGAATACGTGGTGGTGAGATGTCTCACATTGCTTTGGCAGTAAGCTTATATAGAATGTCATTGGTTATCTCTGTGGTAAGGGTACCTGATGCAAATTGAAATTTGGCGCGTCGACGAAAATTAAAATAATTTGAATGGTGGATTTTGTGGAGAAATAGAGGGGTTGAGGAGAAGAAAACTCGTCGAAAACGAGGGCTTGGAGAGAGGGAAGCACGAAGATCGTGAGGGGAGAGAGAGAGAAGGAGAGGAGATAGAGAATAATTCTCAATTTTATAACATACTGAACTGTCTAAAACAATGGACCCTCATCCCTTTATATAGGAGGGATGAGATTACAAAAATAGTAAAACAACTAATAATCTTAAATAGACTCTAACTAATTAACCGACTAACTACCTAATTTGAAATTAAAAAATAAAGCTAATTGAGATCACACGCGATCTCTTTATTTAAATTAAAAAAATATGACAAAAAAAATGCGACGACATAATAAATAAATGCAGCCCTATATTTTGATTCCACGCTGCATCAACTCCCCTCTGCTTTTAAAAATTCGTCTCCCGACAAATTGCTGGATCTGCAGGCTTGAAGGTTGATAATTTCGAATCCGCGTCCTTGGGAATCCCATGGAAGAATTGGTGTGGAGCGAATGGCGGAATCCATACTTGCGCGATGATGGCGTTGGCGTCGTGGGCGTCGTGGTGGAAGAGCAGGTGCGGCGCATAGGCGGGCGTCCATCCGATTTTCTTCCCGTTGACGTGGTGCTCGAAGAATTGATGAGGCATGAACATCATGACCTTTAGAGAATCCATAGCAAAGTAATAGCACAATGAGAGTAGAGGAGGAGATGTGTCTAATGAATGAAGCCATGAGGCCTTTAAATAGGTGAAAGCCATGATCCCAATCCTAATAGGATAAGGAGGCTTTCCAACTTTCTCTTTTTCAACCCTTCTTTTAAAATATTTCTGCAACAGGGGTTTTGCGCACAATTTTCGTACCCCTTTAGATAAGTTGAGTTCATAGCATAATTACTCCCAGTAAACCTTTTGATAAATACCTTTGAGAGGAGGGTGTTGCTTGTAAATGATCCAAATAAACTCCACATCCCTAATTTTATGGGATAGATTGTACGGTGGAGAGAATTCAGGAGCCCTTGCCCTCCCGATTCCAACCTTCCAATGTTTGGAGCCCTTGCCCTCCCGATTCCAACCTTCCAATGTTGTTGGCGGCGCCGAACGCTAGATCTAGGGTTCCCGCAGTGCGGGCGTCGAGGGATCACCCCAGGGCGGCGACAGTCTGGGTAGGGAGGCTTCGGGCGGCACCGAGATAGGGGATGGGAAGACCACAGCTCTCGCGTGTGGTGGTGGTTGCGCCTGTCGCAGGCGCGACTGCCGTCATAACGCGGAATCGCGCGGAAGTAGCTGTGTGGGCGATGCGGATTCATACACGGTGTAGCGCAAGGGTGGTGGGAGGCGAGTGGGAGGAATCGCTGGGGAGGGAACCCTCTCTCCTTGCTTCGCAACCATCGGTGGTTGGGGTGACAACCATGAGGAAGACCACATGGCTTGTAACCCTGAGCCGAGGGCGCCTTCGGGAAGGGAATGCCCAGCTGGCACACGGACGAGGGCCGGTCGGCTGGTGGCGGTGCTGTAGTCGAGCCCGATGTAGTTGACGGTAGTGGCAGCGAGGTACGCTCTACCTGGGTTGCAACAGAGGGGACCATAACATGGAGATTATCATGCTCTTCCACGATGCTTTCATCGTAAATCGGTCCCACGTCTTCTTGAACAGCAAAGTCGCCCATGAATAAATCGAGACCTTGAACCGAGGGTACGGGGTTGACAAGGTTGGGCGGCAGCAGGGCTGGAACTGTTGTCGGGCGCGACATCGGCGATGGTGGCTGATCTGGAGCATCCTGGACAGCAATTGTTTCGAACTTTTTTTCCTCTAAAACGGCCTGGACGGCGACCGGATTTGCCTCCACAGCGAGGCTTTCTTCGTCAAAACTCGGGACAGCGACTTCGGTGGTTGGAGGCTTTGATTGGGCGGCGCGTAGAGTCGCGAAATCAGCCATAAGTTCTCGAAAATAGGAGTGGAATGTGGTTTGCAAATCACATAACATGCGCTTCGTCTCCTTGTTGTAGGCATCGATGGCAGAGATGGCTCGTCGTTTTTGTTCAGATGAACGATGGTCCCTTGATGCATGTCGGTGCGAGCGTCTGGACGGATCGTCAGATCGTGAGGACGATCTGTAGGCCATGCTCTGATACCAATTGATGCAAATTGAAATTTGGCGCATCGACGAAAATTAAAATATATTGAACGATGGATTTTGTGGAGAAAATAGAGGGGTTGAGAAGAAGAAAACTCGTCAGAAACGAGGGCTTGGAGAGAGGGAAGCGCGAAGATCGCGAGGGGAGAGAGAGAAGGGGAGGAGATAGAGAATAATTCTCAATTTTATAACATACTGAACTGTCTAAAACAATGGACCCTCATCCCTTTATATAGGAGGGATGAAATTACAAAAATAGTAAAACAACTAATAATCCTAAATAGACTCTAACTAATTAACCGACTAACTACCTAATTTGAAATTCAAAAATAAAGCTAATTGAGAGAGATCACACGCGATCTCTTTATTTAAATTAAAAAATACGCGATGACAAAAAAATGCAACGACATAATTAATAAATGCAGCCCTATATTTTGATTCCACGCTGCATCAATACCAGAGAGACAAACATGTGCACACGCGTTATCTTGCTTCCATGAAGCATTCGCTCAGTCTTGTCGACCAGCTCAGGTTGCGTCAGGATGCATTCCTTATTGTTGCTCTCCATGATACTCATGAATTGCATAGCTTATAGTTCATAGTTGGTCCCGTCCATCTTAACGATGGGTGTAGGACCTTTGAAGGCCTAAAGGAGGATACATAGACCTTGTTCTCTGACATGACGAATGAAGGAGCTTGGGAAGGACATGAATGGGGCTATAGAACAGTCTAATTTTGTCTACACAATCATATAAGGAACATGTATGTGCAGACTCAAAGCGTAACCTTTCCCATCAACCTCGGAGGCATTCTAAGGTAGGCAGGTTGGATCTAGAATTCGGAAAATGCCTTGAACGACACCAAAATCAGACCACGCAATGGTCTGTATGAAGATACGAGGCCTTAGAGGACTACGCTCATGGCTAGGGCAGCCGCGAATGGAGTAGGCCATGCTGGTGGCTATGTGGCGATGGCGAGATACACCGTGGGTCACGAGAATCGCCGCTTTCTACATCTAGAAGTGTCGCACGGGTGCAGTAATAGTGAGAGGATACCTGCGGTGGCCACTCGTGGGCTACTTTGCATGAGGGTGACGCGTAGTGGTGCCGCAAGGGTTGCAGAGGGCGCGGTGGCAACGATGGCGAGCGAGGGCTGCGAAGGGCATCGAGACGACAACACGTGGAGGAAGGGGGGATCGAACAGTAGGGTCTCAAGGCTCCGATCTAGGACCATCGCTCTGATAACATGTGGAGAATAATGAATGAAGTTGTTTATTCAGAGGCCATAGGGCTCTTATATATATATTTATTTATTTATATTTATATATGAGAAACCCTAGAGGACAAAAAACCAAAGGGACAAATTACAAAATAAAGAGATAACAAATACATAAATGCTAATAACTCTCAACAGAAACATCTATGAGTACAATCACCATATGATGATATGAACAAAAGGCATTTATCATGAAGCATTTGCAATGGGTCTCCCTCAAGGAGAGCCTCAAACTGGGCCTTTCAAATCTTGGCTCAGAGAATGGGATCCCTACTATTGAGTCCCTATGGGATCTCTCTATATAGAACCTCTACAATGGTTCTTTAACATATGCGGTTGGCTTTAAGGCTGAGACCAAATCATGAGTATAGGGACCTCTTCAAATGATCACATCTACGCATCTCATAAAAGCAAGAAGAAAATCTTAGACAATCCCCACATCACCCATATCCATGTAGGAGATACAAAATACATCAAATTTCTTTTCCCCTTCCTTTTTTCTCCCTTTTCAACATCAACATATCCCTTCTTTTCTTTTCTTCATTTTAAATCATTTTTCTTCCCTTTCTTTTTTTCAAATGGGCCTTAAACCCTCCTTGGAGACATTGAAATTTCAGAAAAAAAAGATACCGGGGAAAAGGCCCACGTAGAACCAACGGCGTGGTTCCCTTTTTTCTTATCATCTTTTCACCGCTACTTTTGCAACATTCCATTTTTTGGATTGTTCATTTTTTGTTTACTCTACGATTTTTTCTCAATCATCATTTTTTTCACTTTTTTACCGACCATTCCTTTTCTGTTTGTACAGTGTTTTCCCGTTTTCATATATCCGTCTCTCTTTTTTCTCGTCTCTTACGGCAGCTTCCTCTCCTTTTTTATTTGTTGTTTTTTTGCGTGTTTTTTTCCCGTGTTCACATCTTTGTCTCTATTTTTTTCTCATCTCTCGCAACAGATTCCTCTCGTTTTTTATTAACTATTTTTTACTAATGGCATTCAGCATTAATAGAGAACTAAAAAACAATAGCCAAACTCCAAAAGTGGACTCGATGCCCCTTCCTTTTGTCTCCTTCGATACTAGGGTATCTCCCACAGGATCCCATTGCACCACGGCGCATGTACAGCTTCAGGACGCTACACCGCTTACAGTTCATTGCATAGCAAAAAGCATTATCACTTCGCCATGGATCTCTTGCACCTCTATAGCCACTAAGGTCTTCCATCACGCATCCAACTTGATCTCTTATTCCATCACACGTCCTGGCAGCACCTCCATCGTTGTCATCGATCATGGCACCTCCTTTACTACTTACTGCTACAAGGTACAAGGCCGGTAATCGTGGACATGCTGCCTTTGTTGAAAGCATCTCCATGATGCGCAGAAATTGTTGTCACTTCGCATGCCTCATATGCAAGACCTTGTTGCTTTTATCTTCTCAAAAGAATTACGCAAATGGTCTTTGCATTGTTCCTTATTGCCGTCAAATCCCATCTCACATCTCACAGTTGTTGTTGCATTGATCCTCACAGCGTAGTCAAACATCGCATATTGCCTTGAGTGACAACTACCTCATACTACATAACATCAGGCGAGTTGATTATGCCTTTGCAGTGTATGGTTCCAATGGGAATCCCTGAGGAGAAGAGCACCTAAGTTGTAGTTATCATCTTGCATCCACTTTACAACAATTTTTTGCAAATCTCAAACACCATCAACCAATCAATGTTGGAAAAACTTCAAGAGCAAATCTACTAAATGAACCTTAAGATCACAGAAATAAAGTACAAAATAAAATTGCATTTTTAAGTATAATCCCAAAACCGACTTGCTCCGATACCATGTGGAAATATATAAAAGAGAATATTTGGAATCAAAAAACAAGGAAAACATGACTTTATGTTGTGTCCTACTCTCTAAGGAGCGAGATGAAATCACATGAGAAAATCATTAAGGGGTATATCTTTTATTGAATTTCTCAATGAGTACAATTTGTACGGGGCTATATTTATAGCCCCACCAACTCAAACAAATCCAACCAGTTAGCAATGTGGGACTAAACAACTCTCAACATATAGATGCTCAATTACAAAATCTCAACAATAACTGTGAAGCCTCTTAAAGACCCCTCTCGTATTAGATTAGTACTCTAAAAGTAAAAACACATTCTCAAATAAGCCAATATCAATATAAAGATGCAATATATTTGGCGTATTATGTACAAAAGAAGACATCGTCTGCAAGGACTCGCACATCCCTTTAGCAGTAGGATGATGCGGTACCTTCTTGGCGATCTAAGAATGAGAGTGGACCAAATCCATGATTTGACAAGTGCATTAACGTGCTTCTAAGACAAATACTTGTCAGTTTTCATTCCGATCTCTTTTCCTTCGGAATATGCTCCTTGTCGTGTGCATCCACCATGTCAAGATTACTACATACCCATAAGTCATAGTTCATCTGATTGAACTTGACTTGCACGAAAAAATGAGGTCTCCATCTCCCCAATTGTGGTTTGTGGCTAACCGCAAGAACCCTTCATGTTAGAAGATGTTTTGTTGAAAGAGAATCCGGAAAGAAAATCAAATAAAAAATTCACCACATAAGGTGCCTGGTATTATAGCATGTTCATGCGTTAGTGTGCCTAGTGCATACTTGGTGGCATTGCACCCATGTCGACGATGTGTTTGGATGGCAGCATGTGTGGGCATTTGAGTGGCAGCACCTCGGATGCATCTACGCAGTACTAACCTTTGAGGAATGATGGGATTTGCAGCAATGCATTCCACAATGACATCAACCTTGAGGGAACAACGAGGGCAACAACAGCAATAGAGGAGGAAGGGCATGACGTTGAAGTTTGGGCAGTAGAAAGAAGGTCTATTTAGGTGCAGAATTCTCCCACTGATTTCCTATATTGCTCTAATACCATGATAGTGAAAGTAGAAGACTTATTTATTATGATAAACCTACCCTTCCGTACGTAATAGGAGGGATGGTAGTCAAAATAGTACAATATATAATGTGTGACTAAACAATGAAAACAATACAACCAATAAACCTTATCAACACATATATTGCAATAATCAGTTGACCAGCTACATTGCATCCAACGTTGTGTTTCATGAGAGGATGAAGTACATTATATGTGACATTATTCATAATGCGACAAAGGAATGGCAGATTGGTACAACCCTGCATCTCCTTTGAGCTCCAACCAGCACATATTTTAACCAAAGGATTTCCCAAGTAGCCTTCTGGTTTCCTAGGCAACAAACAGGATAAAATCGACACATATGCTCCCCCTTGGCGTGGATGATATTTTTTATTTATTTAAGGTAAATTACAAAAAAGAGCCCCAACTAGGCATTGATTCCCAATCAAGGGCCTTATTTTTCAAATATAACAAAGAGGGGTCTGAACATTCAAACTTAAGGGTTTAACATCGACATACAAGGGTCACGGAAGCTTGTGGAGGCACGTATTTGAGATTAAAAAAAATAAGATCAGGTTCCTCTTTGTTACATTTGAAAAATGAGGCCTCTAATTGGAAATCGACACTTAGTTGGAGCCCTTTTGTAATTTACCATTTTATTTATATAAAACATTCTATTTTACAATAAGAGTACATACTCAACAAGCATGTATTTATAACATATCTTGTTCAAAATGATCATCATAACCAACTGGACATGAATTGGAAATCAAATTCTAGGGAGATTGTAGAATTTTGACAAAACATGTAAGACATCACAGCCATATTTCACTCTCCCAACTTTGTGGACCTGGATTGGAAACCAAATTCTTGGGAGGTTGTGGAATTTTGACTAGTCGAGGTAAGACATCACAAGACATGTTTCATTCTCCCAAATCTGTGTCCTTCCAAAGTGGCCCCCATTGCTTCCGTTCCTTATTTAGTTTGAGCACCGGAACCCTCACAAATCATAGTTGCTTTATGTAGAGATAGTTTTTATATCACTTTATGTCTCTCCTTGTTATTTCTTTATCTTATATAGACATCTCTGTAATTTACCCTTAAGGCCTCTCCCTATATAAGAGAGCCTAGGGTTTTCCTGAATGCACATCGAAGACTCTTTTCCCAACATGGTATCA
Source organism: Ottelia alismoides (assembly GCA_037367405.1). Lineage (NCBI taxonomy): Eukaryota > Viridiplantae > Streptophyta > Magnoliopsida > Alismatales > Hydrocharitaceae > Ottelia > Ottelia alismoides. The sequence continues at coordinate 536,772 of JAZKJV010010661.1, read as the reverse complement.
GAGCCACCCTAGGGCTCTCCACACCCGTCGTCCCCTTCCCTACCCGCCACCCTCCCCTCGGCATCTCTCACGCCGCCCATTCTCTCTCTCTGGCTCCCATCTAGGGCTTCCGCCCCGCCCTAGCTCTCCCTCCCAGCCACCGGCAGCGGCACCAGCCCACCGCCCAGACCACCCCCGACGCTTCCACCTGCAGCCTTAGGCCCCAAGGCCGCCCCCAACCCAGTCCCGACGGTCCTACCTGTCGCCGTAGGCCACCAGTCAGCCGCGCAGCCGATCAGCGGCTCCCAGTCGACACCCGCTTGCCGATCCAAGGGTTGTAAGCCTTCCTTTAGGCGTGCCCTAGCCCTCTCTTCATCCGATATATGGGTTTGAGTGCGTAAACGTCTACATACGCACTCAAATCTGATGCAGTTGGTGTAGACATTCATCACCCTATCTATATACCCTTGTTCTTCTCCAAGCAGCAGTATGTCAGAATCGAAAGTCGATTTGCCCTCCACCGGCGCATTCAAAGGTCCTGCGCCAATAGTGAAGATGGACGGGTCTAACTATGAGCTCTAGGCTATGCAGTACATGAGCCTCATGAAGTCTAATGGTAAGAAGCACATTCTTACAGAGGAGGAGCTTGCAGAGAAGACAGGGATCTATGCCTCATGGGAGGCTGATGACGCCTACGCAAAGGTCTGGTTGTCTGGTACCTTGACGATGGAGATTGCTAACGATGTACTCCATCAGCCCACTGCTAAGGCAATGTGGGACATTCTTGCCGCTACATATTCGCAGGTGCGAAATGAGACAAAGATATTGTAGCTTCAGCATGACATTTTCACAACGAAGCAGAGCGGCAGACCTCTCCATTCTCTATACACATCCCTAAGAGGGATGTTCGAGAAGTTATACAGCACCATTCCTCTCACTGCTACTCCTGAACAGCAGAAGACGTTTCGGAACGCCACCATGGTGGGTGTTCTACTTGCGGCTCTTGATCCTGAGTATGATGCTGCCCGGTCCCAGATCCTAGCAGATGCAGTTATTCCTCCAGTGGAGGATGTTTACAGAAGGCTCAGTCGCATTCCAGTTTCCTCCAGCGCTTCTACTCCACCCCCATCAGCGATGGCAGCCTCGCGTGGGAGAGGTGGACCGCCTTCTGGTCGTGGTCGTGGATGTGGTCGTGGATCCCAGGGAAGGGGTGGCCGCTACAGTCAGATGTGCTCATATTGTCACCGAACTGGACATTCGGAGGAGACATGCTATTCGAAGCATGGGTTCCCAGCATCGGCACGTGTTGCAGAACACTCACAGTCTCCATTACAGTCTACTGCAGATAATCGATTTGACGAACTTGTGGCCCGCCTCCGTGATATTATGCCACATTCATCTGGTGATTCGTCTGGTGGTTCTTCAGATATTGCTGCCACAGCATCTGCCAGCTCATCAGCTGCTACGAGTACCTTAGGTAGATCAACTGCACTCACACCATCTCATGATATATCTGACTGGGTTATAGATTCCGGAGCCACACATCATCTATGCCGAGATAGAGGTAGATTACAGGCCTACAGGGATATTCCTCCCGGTCGTTCAGTGCATATAGCAGATGGTACCCATTCACCCCTTGTTAGATAGGGGGAGGTCTTCCTATCCTCCACTATTCAGCTACAGAATGTTCTACATGCTCATAAGTTCTCAATGAATTTGCTATCTATTAGTCAGCTTACAAAGGATTTGAATTGTCGTGCTATATTTGACCCGTCTTCTCTCATTTTTCAGGACATACTCACGGGCAAGGTGATTGGTTGTGGCTCTGAGCAGAATGGTTTATATCGACTGGTTCGGAATTCCTATGCTGGCGTCTCCTCTCATTCTGCTGGACCAGTCTCCCCATACATCTGGCATCTCCAGAGTGGTCACCTTCCGCTCCAGAAAATGCGTCATCTTCTGCCCCAGATCTCTCCTAGTTCGTCTTTTCGTTGCGAAGCATGTCAGTTGGGAAAGCATCATAGGTCGAGCTTTCCAAGTCGTCAGAGTCGGAGCAGTAGCTCCCCATTTGAGTTGTTACATATAGATATATGGGGTCCGAGTCGTGTTCCCGATCATCAGGGGCACAGGTTTTATCTTGTGGTAGTGGATGATTTTTCTCGTGTGTCATGGGTCTTTCTTTTGAAGAATAAATCTGAAGCAAGAGATGTGATCAAAATTTTAATTAATGAAGTGCAGAATGTTTTCTCTTCCTCTGTCAAATATGTTCGGACGGATAATGCCATAGAATTTTGTACACGCTCTCTTTCTCAATTTCTTTCAACAAAGGGTATTATTCACCAAACCACTTGTGCCTATACATCCCAACAAAATGGTGTGGCGGAGAGAAAGCATCGCCATCTCTTGGATATTACTCGAGCCCTGTTAATTCAGAGTTGTGCTCCTATTTCATTCCGGGGCGATGCTGTCCTTACTGCATGTTATCTGGTCAATCGAATGCCATCCTCAGTCCTTGGTGAGAAGATACCTATCTCTCTTATTTTTCCAGACAAGGAGCTATTCTCACTGACTCTGCGTGTCTTTAGTACTGTGGCGTTTGTTCATCGTCTGTCTCCCGGACTTGACAAGCTCTCTCCTAGAGCAGTCAAGTGCGTCTTTGTTGGTTATTCCAGAACCCAGAAGGGATACCGGTGTTATGACCCTACAACCAACAGGTACTTCGTGAGTGCTGATGTCACGTTCTTTGAATCGGTTATGTATTTCTCTCCTGCCGGTGACAGAATGGTACCACCCACTACCACTGATGATATCTATGTTCCTCCACCACCTACCTGGAGTTCGTCTGAGTCGTCCCCTATGCATGTTCCCATGCCAGCACCACCACCACCACCTCCACCTCCACCCATTCCACGGCCTACCATATCACCGTTCCCTAAATACTATACGCATCGGTCAGGTCCTGCTCGGACTACAGATCAGCCAATCATCACGCCTCAGGTATGTTCAGATGGCATTACTACTGACGGGTCAGGTTTGGTACACGTGCAGGATTCCTCAGTACAGGAAGATACAGATGATGATCTTGATGTTCCGATTGCCATTCGGAAGCAGAGGAGGCAATGTGCATCATATCCGTTTGCTTCACAGGTTTCCTTCCACCGGCTCACAGGTGATTTTCAGAAGTTTGCCACAGCCTTGTCTTCCATGGATATACCACGGACATACCAGGAGGCCTTGAAGAATGATTGCTGGAGATTAGCTATGGAAGAAGAGATGAGGGCCTTGCAGTCACGTGGAACATGGTCTTTGGTTCAAGCACCTCCTGATGCATCAGTTGTGAGCTGCAAATGGATCTTCACAGTCAAATATCATGCAGATGGCACGTTGGATAGGTACAAAGCACGCTTGGTCGCCCGTGGGTTTACACAAACCTACGGTGTGGATTACATGGATACATTCTCTCCGGTAGCGAGACACTCGACTCTCCGTATTCTCCTATCAGTTGCTGTGGTCCGTGATTGGAGCATTTCTCAACTTGATGTCAAGAATGCCTTTCTGTACGGGGACTTACAGGAGGAAGTCTACATGCAGCAGCCACCTGGGTTTACTGCTGAGGGGGAGAAGCAGATGGTCTGTAGACTTCACAAGGCGATATATGGCCTCAAACAGAGTCCGAGGGCATGGTTCCAGAAGCTGTCCAACCTAATTGAGCAACAGGGATTCAAGAGGTCAAATGCCGATCACTCGTTGTTTGTCTAGAAGTCATCGGCAGGTACGATGGTCATTATGGTCTATGTGGATGATATTATTGTTACAGGAGACGATGTTCAGGGCATAGAGATAGCGAAGGCATTCCTAGGCCGACAGTTCGTTACAAAGGATCTTGGAACCCTAAGATATTTTCTGGGGTTGGAATTTGCAAGGAATGCACATTGCTTGGTGATGACACAACGGAAGTACATTACAGACTTCCTGATTGAGATTGGCATGGATGGATGCAAACCATCAAGTATCCCCATGGATCCTAGCATGAAGTTGTATGATGGTGATACTGATGAAGTGGATAAGAGGAGATATAGAGAAATGGTGGGAAAACTCCTCTACATTACCCTAACTCGTCCAGACATTGCATTTGCAGTTAGCAGGGTGAGTCAATTTATGGAGCAGCCAAGACAGGTTCACATGGATGCTATACACATGATACTGAGGTATCTGAAGTCTTCTCCAGGGTCAGGGCTGCTATTCAGAAAGGGCACAGACTTATCCATCTCAGCGTATGCAGACGCAGATTATGCAGGATGCCCTAAGGATCGAAAATCAACCTCAGGGTTCGCAGTGTTTGTTGGAGGCTCTCTGGTTTCTTGGAAAAGCAAGAAACAAACTGTCATGGCAAGGTCCAGTGCCGAATCCGAATATAGGGCCATGGCTCAAGCCAGCACGGAAATGATGTGGGCTCGTTCTGTACTAGAAGATCTACATGTAGCTGTGCCCCTACCTATGAAGCTTCAGTGTGACAATCATGCAGCATTGTTCATTGCCAACAATCCAGCTTTCCATGAGAGGAAGAAGCATATTGAAGTTGACTGCCATTACACTAGGGACCTGATCCAGAGAGGATTGATATCTACTGCACATGTGAGCTCAGGAGATCAGACTGCAGATGTATTCACCAAGCCGCTGCTCAGAGGACCTTTTCAGAGATGTTCATCCAAGCTGAGCATGATAGACATCTATGCTCCACCTTGAGGGGGAGTGTAGAGATAGTTTTTATATCACTTTATGTCTCTCCTTGTTATTTCTTTATCTTATATAGACATATCTGTAATTTACCCTTAAGGCCTCTCCCTATATAAGAGAGCCTAGGGTTTTCCTGAATGCACATCGAAGACTCTTTTCCCAACACTTTCTTGTAGGAGAGACTCTCCTAAAGACATTCCAATAATATCCAAAGAAGACTCCTAAAAGCACATTTACTACATGTTGGGAAAATAGAAGAAGTTGTTTATTCCATCAGCCCTAGGCTCTCTTATATAGGAGAGTAGCCTATGGGTAAATTACATAAAGAGTATTGCGTGAATGGAAAATAATAAAAGACTACATAAGTAGATAATATATATGTTTACACTCCCCCTCAAGATAGAGCATAGATATCAATCATGCTCAGCTTGGACACACATTTCTGAAACGGGCCTCGCAGTAATTCCTTGGTAAAAATATCTGCAGTTTGATATCTACTACACATGTGAGCTCAGGAGATCAGACTGCAGATGTATTCACCAAGCCGCTGCTCAGAGGACCTTTTCAGAGATGTTCATCCAAGCTGAGCATGATAGACATCTATGCTCCACCTTGAGGGGGAGTGTAGAGATAGTTTTTATATCACTTTATGTCTCTCCTTGTTATTTCTTTATCTTATATAGACATCTCTGTAATTTACCCTTAAGGCCTCTCCCTATATAAGAGAGCCTAGGGTTTTCCTGAATGCACATCGAAGACTCTTTTCCCAACACTTTCTTGTAGGAGAGACTCTCCTAAAGACATTCCAATAATATCCAAAGAAGACTCCTAAAAGCACATTTACTACATGTTGGGAAAATAGAAGAAGTTGTTTATTCCATCAGCCCTAGGCTCTCTTATATAGGAGAGTAGCCTATGGGTAAATTACATAAAGAGTATTGCGTGAATGGAAAATAATAAAAGACTACATAAGTAGATATATATATGTTTACACTCCCCCTCAAGATAGAGCATAGATATCAATCATGCTCAGCTTGGACACACATTTCTGAAACGGGCCTCGCAGTAATGCCTTGGTAAAAAATATCTGCAGTTTGATTTTCTGAACTGACATGAGATGTAGCAATGAATCCCTTCTGGATCATGTCACGGATAAAGTGGCAATCAACTTCTATGTGCTTGGTTCGTTCATGGAATGCTGGATTGTTTGCAATGAACAAGGCTGCCTGATTGTCGCATTCTAAAGCCATAGGAAGTGGGACTTCTATATGTAAATCTGTAAGCACAGCTTTTACCCACATCATTTCTGTACTAGCTTGGGCCATAGCCCTATAGTCAGATTCAACACTAGACCTTGCTACCACAGTTTGTTTCTTGCTCCTCCACGAGATTAGGGAATCTCCAACATACACAGCAAACCCAGAGGTGGACTTCCTGTCCTTGGGACACCCTGCATAATCTGCATCTGCACAGGCTGAGATAGGGATCACCTTGCCCTTCTTGAACAGCAGACTCGCACCTGGGGATGACTTGAGGTACCTGAGTATTATATGTATTGCATCCATGTGGACCTGACGTGGTTGCTCCATGAACTGGCTCACTCGACTCACAGCAAATGTTATGTCGGGGCTAGTGATAGTGATATATAGAAGTTTGCCTACCAGTTCTCTGTATCTTCTCCTATCCACTTCCTCTGTATCATCATCATATAGCTTCATACTGGGATCCATTGGTGTGGTAGCAGGTCGGCAGTCAAGCATTCCTGTTTCACTCAACAGGTCAGTGACATATTTTCTCTGAGACATTACCAACCCATATGGATTTCTGGCGAACTCCAGTCCCAGAAAATACCTAAGAACTCCAAGGTCCTTGGTGACAAATTCGCTACCCAGCATTTCTTTCGCCTTCTTTATCCCTTGTACATCATCACCTGTAATCAAGATGTCATCTACATAGACCATGATTGCAATAATACCTCTGGAAGTCTTTTGTACAAACAAAGAATGATCAGCATTTGAATGTTTGTATCCCTGTTTCTCAAAAAGATCTGAGAGCTTCTGAAACCACGCTCTGGGACTCTGCTTAAGGCCATAGATAGCCTTATGGAGTCTGCACACCTTGGAACACTCCCCCTCAACAGCAAAACAGGGTGGTTATTGCATGTAGACTTCCTCCTGTAAGTCACCATATAAGAAGGCATTCTTCACATCCAACTGATATAGCGGCCAGTCACAAGTAACTGCAACAGACAGTAAGATCCGTAGAGTGGAATGGCGGGCTATTGGGGAGAATGTATCAAGATAGTCCACCTCGTATGTCTGTGTAAAGCCACGAGCAACAAGACGAGCCTTGTATCTGCCAATACTGCCATTTGCATTCTGCTTGACTGTAAATACCCATTTGCAGCTCATTGGGGACACATCTGCAGGTATAGGAACCAGACTCCAAGTTCCTCTAGATTGAAGTGCCGCCATTTCTTCCTCCATTGCTAGACGCCATCTACTATCCTTCATAGCATCTTGGTAACTCCGTGGAATATCTACAGCTGACAAAGCAACTACAAAGTTCCTGAAATCTCCAGTTATTCGGTCAAATGACACAGAAGCTGCTAAAGGATATGAAGCGCAGCTTCTCTTCGACTTGCGTATAGCAATAGGAACATCTAAATCAACCATGTCCTCGTCTGTCCTCTGTAACACATCCTGCTCAGAAACATCGTCAGATCCATCAATAGTAATATCTTCAGAACATACCTTGGGCGAGCTAGGTGATGAGTCATGACCATGAGATGGAGCAGGCCTGCGGGTATAATGAAATGGTAGTGGTGAAACAGGTTTAATAATGGGGGGTGCAGATGATGGTGGTGGTGGTGGTGGTGGTGGTGTTGGTAGTAATGGTAGTGGTGGTGTCACATAAATGGCATCGGTATTAGTTGGAGGTATCAACTGATCACCTGAGGATGAAAAATATATTACGGATTCAAAAAACATAACATCTGGACTAACTAGATACCGCCTGCGCAATGGATCATAGCACATGTACCCCTTCTGAGTTCTGGAGTACCCAACAAACACACACTTGACAGCCCTAGGAGAGAGTTTGTCAGTACCGGGAGACAACTGGTGGACAAAGGCAACCGAACCAAACACACGAGGAGTAAGGGAAAACAGATCTTTACCAGGGAAGATAAGGGAGAAAGGAATCTTTTCACCTAGAACAGAGGACGGCATACGATTGATTAGGTAGCATACAGTGAGAACCGTGTCACCCCAGTAAGAGTAAGGAGCATGGCTCTGTATAAGAAGTGACCTGGTGACATCTAGTAAGTGGCGATGTTTCCTTTCAGCGATCCCATTCTGTTGGGAGGTATAGGCACAGGATGTCTGGTGGATAATCCCTTGGGATGAGTAGTAACTGGCTAGGACATGAGTACACAATTCCAGGGCATTATCACTTCTCACAATTTTAACAGATGTGGAGAAAACATTACGAATCTCATTAAGAAAATTGATAATAATATTCCATGCTTCAGATTTATTCTTTAACAAAAACACCCATGACACACGAGAGAAGTCGTCCACAATAACTATATAAAATCTGTGTCCCTGATGATCAGGAACACGACTCGGACCCCAGATATCAATATGAAATAACTCAAACTTGGAGGTACTACTCCGACACTGACGACTGGGAAAGGTAGACCGATGATACTTTCCCAACTGACAAGCCTCACATTGGATAGATGTGTGAGGCAGATGCTGGGGTAACACACGACGCAACTTCTGAAGTGGTAGATGTCCAAAGCGCAGATGCCATAGCAGAGGAGATACGGATCCAGTAGGTAGGGATGAGGTTCCATCAAAGGAAGTCTGACTGAGGCGATAGAGGCCTCCGTGCTCATAGCCACGACCAATCACGTTGCCCGTAAGGATGTCCTGAAAAACAAGAGAAGATGGATCAAAAATCATCCGACATTGTAAATCCTTTGTAATTTGGCTGATAGATAATAAATTCATTGAGAAATCAGGTGCGTGTAACACATTCTTGAGATGCATGGATGATGTCAATCTAATCTCCCCCTGTCCAGTAATTGGGGAATGTGTGCCATTAGCAATGACCATTGTTCGACCTGGAGGGATATGTCTGTATCCTGTAAGTAGACTTTGATTGCCACAAAGATGATGTGTGGCTCCAGAGTCTATAATCCATGCTGAAGTATTTGATCCACTACTAATAAGTGCAAGTGTGCTACCTGACGTACTGGTAGAGGCAAAAGCGGATGCAGCAGCATCAGACTGGTTCTCAGTAGTGGGTGTTGGGCCAGATGGAGGAATAATGCCCTTAGACGGGCAACGAGATCATCAAAACGCTGATCTAAGGAGGTAGCAGATGGAGGCTCTATCTGCTCGGCGAGTCGTGCGGATGCAGGAAATCCATGCCTAGAGTAGCATGTATCTTCAGTATGTTCGGTGCGATGACAGTAGGTACATATTGGCCGAGTACGACCTCCTCCACCACGAGGACCACGGCCACGGGTATGAGGACCTCAACGGCCCCTGTTGGTAGCTGATGCGGATTGGAATTAATTATCAACTGAACTGTTTAAAACAATAGCCCATCATCCCTTTATATAAGAGGAATGAGGTTACAAAAATAGAAACTAAAACTAAAATTCAAAACAAACTTATCCTAATTTGACTCTAACCGACTAATTTGAAATTCAAGTTGAAACTAACTACTTTAGAGATCACATGCGATCTCTTTTATTTAAATAAACTTACGATACAACAACAACAACAACAAAGCCTTTTCCCACAATTAAGTAGGGTCGGCTACATGGATTCTTCGCATCCATTCAGATCTGTCTTGGGTCAATCTCGGACTTATATCTAAAAAACTAAGATCCCTTCGTATAGTCTCTTTCCAACACTTCTTGGGTCGTCCTCGCCCTCTCTTAGTCGGCTCAACATCCCAACACTCGCATCTCCTAACCGGTGCATCAGTTGACCTTCTTTGCAAATGACCAAACCATCTTAAGCGGTTTTCTCGCATCTTATCCTCGATCGGAGCTACACCAACTTTCTTTCGGATTGCATCATTCCGAATCCGATCTTTACGTGTATGTCCACACATCCATCTTAGCATTTTCATTTCTGCTACAGACATTTTCTGTACATGTCTATGGTTCACAGGCCAACATTCAGAACCATAAAGCATAGCAGGTCTCACGGCTGCTTTGTAAAACTTTCCTTTAATTTTTAAAGGAATTTTCTTATCACAGAGAACATCGGAGGCTCCTCTCCACTTTAGCCAGCCTGCATTTATTCTATTAGTAACATCTCCATCAATTTCCCCATCATGTTGCAAAATAGATCCCAGATATCTAAAAGAATCTCTCTTCTGAATGTTATTGTCATCAATCTTCACCTCGATTCCTTCACCATTGCTTCCATCAAAGGTGCATTCCATATATTCCGTCTTAGCCCTACTTATACGAAAACCTTTAGTCTCCAATGCATGTCTCCAAACCTCAAGCTTCTCATTTACTCCATCTCTAGTCTCGTCAATCAACACAATATCATCAGCAAATAACATACACCAAGGTAACTCATCTTGAATGTGACTTGTCAGCTCGTCCATAATTAAAATAAACATAATTAAAATTAACGGCTAAAAATTAAATAAATGCAGCCCTATATTTCCATTTCACGCTGCATCAACTCTCATCTGCTTGAAAATTTCGTCTCCCGACGAATTGCTGGATCTTCGTGCTCTGTTGGAGAATTTTGATATTGAAATAGTAGTTTCAAATTCCCCAATTAGATCCTTTTCAACGTTACGCTTGTAATTTTTCTCCATTGAGGGGTACGGTTGCAAATATTCTACCCCTTCACTTGAAAGGATCCCATAACATAATTTATCCTCCAATTGTCCCATTTGATAAACAATTTTGGGAGAAGGATTCTTTTGCAATTTTCTCAAAGCATATCCTTTTGAATACGATATCACCATCTCATCCCTACATTCAAGGGTTTTGCCCTTTTCAATAGGGACATTCTTTTCATCGGCGGTTAGGGTTCTCTTTCCCTTCAATCTGCGGCGGTGACGTCGTCGCGGTGGAACCTGCAGGTTGTGCGCGTGTAGCGCAGGTGGCGCACAGGCGAGCGGTGGCGGGGACTTGCGGTGGCAGCATGGACTCGCGGGGACGGCATACAGTTGATACGTCGACGGTCGGCCGTATTGACGTGGCTGGGGTTGGACGGGGGGTGTGCTACAAGGGTTGTAGGGGTGGTGAAGGTAGCGACAGGAGGCGGCAAAGGAGTGGGATGTAGGGAGGCTGGGTTAGGCGACAGAGGGGCTGGGGGTTTCTCTGGGAGTGCGGGAGTAACGGGAGGGGAAGCTGGGTTTAGGGGGTGCGCCGCAAGGGGTGCAGGGAAGGAGGGAGGAGGGTGCGGCGATGTTGTGGCTGTTTGGAGAGTTCGGGGGCTGATGGATGGCGTGAGGGATGGGAGGGGAGACATGATTGGAGAAGGGGAAGGGCAGGACAGGGGTGCAGGTTGTGGCGGGGTTGGCTTGGCCACCAAGGGCGCAGGAAGGGCAAGGAGAGGCTGTAGGGGGACTGGGTTGCTTGTTGGGGGTTCGAGGATGGCGGTGGGAGGGGGTACGAGGGCTGGGGGTGGGGCCACAGGCGGCACAGGGGTGGGTGGTGGTGCAGGGGTACGGTGGAAGGACTGTTTTGGGGCGAATTTTGCTGGAGTCGCATTCAGAAATGATGTTTGCTGGTCGGAATGTACTTGGACAACAAGCAGGTCGACGTTTTCCTCCTCTGAAACGGCCTGGACAACGAGCAAATCGTCATCGACGGTGAGTTTTTCTTCGCCATAATTCTGGACAGTGGCTTCGGTAGTGGAAGACTTTGATTCGACCGCGCATAGGGTCTCGAAATTAGCCATCATATCTCGCCATTTGGACTGAAAAATTTGGAAATCACGCAGTATACCCATCATCTCCTTGTTGTAGGCATCGTTGGCTCGTCGTTTTCGTTCCGAGTAATGATGGTCCTTCGATGCATGCCGGTGCGAACGTATGGACGGATCGTCAGATCGTGAGGACGATCTGTAGGCCATGCTCTGATACCAATTGATGCAGATTGGAATTCAGCGCGTCGACGATAAATAAAATAAATTGGGCGGTGGAATATCGGTGGAGAAAAGGAAGGGGTTGAGAAGAAGAAAGTGGAAGGGTTGAGAAGAGAAGACACGTCGGATGCGCGGGGTTAGAGAAGAAGAAACGCGTATACCGCGAGGGGAAGAGAGAAGAGACTCGTCGGGAATACGAGGGGTTTGGGAGAAGAAGAACACGTGTAGATCACGCGGGGAGAAGGAGAGAGAGGGGAGAGGAGAGAGAGATAAATCTCTATTTTATCACATCTTGAACTGACTAAAACATTGGACCCTCATCCCTTTATATAGGAGGGATGACATTACAAGAATAGAAAATAATTTAAACCGACAACCAATTATCCTAAACTGACTCTAACTAATTAACCGACTAACTACCAAATTTGAAATTCAAATTAAGACTAATTGAGATCACACGCGATCTCTTTATTTAAAATTGCGACAACTTAAAAAACGTAAATAAAATTAACGGCCACAATTTAAATAATTAGACGGCCCTACATGTCGAGTCCACGCTGTATCAGTAGCCATTGTTGAAGCAGTCTGATTCGTGGCCGTAGAGGGGACAGTGATCCGACTCAGTCTGTGAAAAGCTTCCTCCATAGGAGGTATAGTAGAATCTGCCAAGATCTGAGACCGTGCCGCCTCGTACTCTGGATCAAGGGTAGCAAAGAAAACTCCTACCATAATAGCATTCCGGTAGGTCTTCTGTTGCTCTGGCGTGGCTGTCAGGGGCATGAAGCTGTACAGCTTCTCGAACATCCCTCGTAGAGATGTGTATAGTGAGTGTAGAGGTCGTCCATTCTGCTTGATGGTGAATATGTCATGCTGAAGTTGCAGAATCTTCATCTCATTCTTCGCTTGAGAGTATGTGGCAGCCAGAATATCCCACATTGCTTTGGCAGTGGGCTGATGAAGAATGTCATCGACAATCTCGATTGCTAGAGTACCAGATAGTCATACTTTGGCATATGCGTCATCCGCCTCCCACGAGGCATTAACTCCAGTCTTCTCAGCAGGCTCTTCTTCGGTAAGGATGTGTTTCTTACCGGTTGACTTCATCGTACTCATGAACTGCATCGCCTACAGTTCATAGTTCGTACCATCCATCTTTACAATAGGCGCTGGACCTCGAAAGGCGCATATAGATGGAATATCCGTCTTGCTTTCTGACATACTGGTAATAGAAGACTGGAGTAGTAGACTGAAATTGTAATTGTCTACACGAACATGTACGGGTTTCGCCTGTGTAGACTTCAAGCAACCAAACCCATTTCTTTGGAGTTGTGCACGCTAGAGACAAACTTGTGCAGGGTTGATTCACGACTCGCGGACACGCAGCAATGATGTGCGAGCGGGCGCAAGAAGTGCGCGAGATGCTACGCAGGAGTGCGCAAGCATGCGCACTGGAGGTGCGCGAGATGCACGTAGGAGTGCGCACTGGAGGCGCGGGATGCACTGGTGGTGCGCACTGGATGTGCGCGAGAGAGAACGCAGGCGTGTGCGCTGGAGAATGCTAGGGCATGCGCACTGGGGATGTGCGCGAGATGCTCTGGAGAGGCGCATGAAGTGCACTGGAGATGTGCACCGTACGCAGATGGGGCACGTGAGGTGCGGAGCTCAGCGCAGGAGAGGCGCGCAGAGCTCGGGGCGTACGGCCAGCGGCGGCGTGCGGAGCTTGGTGCGCAGGAGGCGCACGACCAGCGGTGCAGGTGGGTGCCGGCGACACACGGAGAGAGAGAGAGGGAGGCACGCAGGTGGGGTTAGGGTTAGGGTTTCACGAACTCCGGTCTAGGACCGTCGCTCTGATACCATGTTGGGAAAATAGAAGAAGTTGTTTATTCCATCAGCCCTAGGCTCTCTTATATAGGAGAGTAGCCTATGGGTAAATTACACAAAAAGTACTGCAGGAATGGAAAATAATAAAAGACTACATAAGTAGATAATATATATGTTTACACTACATAGTGTAGTTTAGTTTCATTTCATCCATGAAAACTCCTTTTCGAACTTCCAAAACTTATTATTAGCCACATAATCCAGTGAAAAAAGGAATTATTGATGAGCCATTAAGTATAGGTAAGGAGGAACTTCGTCTGTTGAATCTTCAAATAAGTTTAAGGAATTAATATATGCCACCTTTAAAGTGGTGTTTTTAAATTAAAACAATATATTTGTATTGAGTATAATCGAAAACGTGAACTTCCATCCCCAAATGGTGTTATGCTATAAGAAAAAGAAGAAAATTTTTGGAAGATCAATGGATAGCCATGGTGAAATAGCAGTCAGTATGTCATATTTCTTGGCAAACAAATTACATTCAACGGATGAGTTTGTCGTAGTAAACATCAATTTACCACAATATTCAATAGTGAAGTTTATATGTAATACTAATCGAATACAGATTCTTCATCGTTGTTTCATGTAGAGCATAATTCCAAGAGTATTGTAGAGATAGATATTTTCATATGCTATGTACCTGTTCGTCATTTTTATTTTTATTTGGACTTCTATGTATTTTACCCTTGAAGTCTCTCCCTATATAAGAGACCCTAGGGTTCCCTTGAATAATAGATCACTCATTTTTCACAACAAGTACTATAGAAAATATGCAGAAATGAGGGACTGCTTGACAATACGAGTTTAAGCACTTTGGACGGCAGCATTAGGTCCACTTGGATCCAAACTCTATAAGTTGAGGTCGTTAATGGTAAGCTATAACCCATTATTTAAAATATAGCCTATGGTCATCAAACAATTCACACCTAGAAATACTCAGTTTTCTTCCACAAGTCAGGAATGCTCATTTGGTGGATGTTTTCTCTAGCAAGTCACACCTAGAAACATTTGGGGTCCACAAGTCAGCGGTCCTCAAACCCCAGGCGGCAGGTGGACCGATCCCCAGTTTCTCTCCCAGTTGACTCGGCGGCACCCATTCTTCTTTCCCAGTCGCAAGCGGCGATGTCGCTCCCCCTCCTCGTCGCACAGGAGCTCCAAGCGGCAGTCACCGCGCTCGATACCGCGTGCAGGTTCTGGCGATCGGCGACGCGCGGGTCCAGGCGGGCCGCAACTCCCTTCAGCACGATATCCAGGCGCAGATACCGCTGCAGGTGCAAGGTCGGAGCTCCAATCTCTCCAGGCGGCGGTGTCCTGGCTTCCTCTCATCCCCGGCAACGATGGTGCCTCCTCATCACGCAGACGCGGTAGTCCTCCAGGTCGCTCCAGCTTTGGCAGCGAGAGACAGAAACCCCACGGGGGCGGCGGCTGTTGAAGAAGGGTTCCCACCCCCATTGTGAGAACCCTAAGGCTGGGAGGCCCGATGTTAAAAAAGGAAGGGGTCCATCAAGGAAGAAAAGATGGGCCCGGTATTTTAAAAAAAAGGGACAGTTGCAGTATGTGCCCATTGTGGACCGAGATGTTTGGTTAAAAAAATTGATGCTCGGTGTTTTTCAAAAAAAAGAAAAAAATTAAAGAGGTGCGTGCAAGAAAAAAGTCATATGCAAAGCAAAAAAATATGATGGAACGGCTTATGTTCAAAAAAAGGCGGCTATTTAAAAAAATGACCAAAAAAAGAAAAGGAAAGAAAGCCGCAAGTTCATACTTTTTCCCCAAAGTCTTGTCTTCTCCCAACTTTGTCGATATTGATTTTTCCGACAAGTATGGGAGCAAGGAGGAGTATTATGTAGAGTCACAGGTCTATTCAGATCCTCCAGATGCAGATATTCCAGTCCAGTCAGATTTTCTCAGACTCTACAGTTTATCTGATTTCAGACTCGACATTCAGATTGATAAGAGTCCAAGTTCGAGGCACTTTATGTTGAGAGGCCCATTTTTCGAGTTCTCCAAAGAGAGACTCATTTTCAGACACGCACGAGTATGCGGTCTTCATTCAGATGAGCACGTGGTTGCCATCTTTTGCAGTGATCCCCATCTTTTCTTGTTGTTGTCAGGCTAGAGTTTTTCATGTGAGCCATAAGGATTCCAGAGTAGAAAATCATTCCCTATGTCATGTTAGCAAGGGCTTTCATGTGGTATCATAGGTACTCCAGAGTAGTTTACCATTCTCCGTGCCAGATGGGAGAGATCCAGTTCTCCGACGAGGAGGCTTCTTTCAGACTCCATTCTCCAGCGACCGTGGACTCCGACGAGGATTGCACTTCCACGGCATTTTTCAGTTTGGTCCTTTTTTCAGAGATGGAGCAGTTGTCCACATGTTGTGGTGGGCCAGAGTACTCCGACGAGGAGACTCATTTCCAGTTGTAGTAGCTCTGACAGGCGCAGTACAGAGCACACGCTCTCCGACGAGGAGATTCAGCAGACTCACACTCCAGCCGTTCGTCCTCCTCACCTGCATGGCATGAGAAGCAACGTCCTCGACAACAGCAGTTGTGCGCGTTGGGTTGATATTGTCCGTAGTGTCCTGTAGCGTGAGTTGAGTTTCTTTCTTTTTGTCCAAGCTGAGCATTGCATGCTCCATCTTGAGGGGGAGTGTTGGAGTATAAGTTGTATGCGTCCCTCCAGGATCCATTTACCTCATCCAAGAGTTTAGTCACACATCTACCAGTGGTGGGACTTGGAGACTCTGTGGAGGCTATATAAGGAGCCCCAGACCTCCTGTATCAGATGAGAAAAGTGCAATGAATACATAAGCCCTATGAGGCATTCTCCCGTGGTTTCATCCCGCTCCTTAGAGAGTAGGGTTCCACGTAAATCCCGTTGTTCTTATTGTTCTTTATCTTTTTCCATGTTTTCGCTTCCGCTTCCTATTTTCTAACAATCTCTAATTCACCCAACCCAATAATATCTATTCTGAGAACATCGCAGGTTAGCTGATCCCTAAACTGGACTTCGTAGGGTACTTTACACGCTGGGATAAGTGAGGGCTGCCAGCTCTCAACAGCTCTTGAAATCCACCAGCATCAAGACGATCAACACAAACACACACATCACTTAGCCCTGACGGATTCAGAAAGACTCCGGGGATGCAAAAAGGAGCACGGGACATCGATCTACACCTACAAGCAAGAACATGCGGAGGACGAGGAACGAACCAGAGGGAGACTGGAGACGGAGGGCGTAGCGGAACAGAGGTTCCTGAGGAAGTTGAGAACAGCGACCTCGATCCTCACCGCAACCTGAAGAGACGGATCACGAGAGATCGGGGGTTATAATGGGTCGGAAATCGAAGAGGAAACAGAGGGAAAAGGGGGGACCTCGTGGGGAGGGAGAGATTCTGCGTAGCAGAGGCGCTGATCGGAGTGGAAGAGTGTCGAGCTCGTGAGCTCCGCCTCCTCCATCGAAGTCGAATGTCACTTCCCCGCCAAAGGCAACACTGGTCTACTTACTTGAGGGGGTGTTTTAATGGATTTAGGTGGGTTAAACTGGTTGCAGGTAACCCATTTTTGGGTTTTGGTGTTTGGATAGAGGGTTAAATTGGGGGTGGGTTAAAAGTGGGTTTATTATGATATGATTGTATTGGAGTTTGAAAAAGTGAGTAGTTATTGTGATGTGATTGTATTGAAGTTTGAAAAAGTGAGTAGAAGTGGAGTAGTTTATATTTTTTATATGAGATGATGGTATAATATATTATTTTTTGATAGGATTGATGATGTAAATTTTATTTATTTAATTTTTTAAAAAAGGAATAAAGTGGGATCCACATGGAAGGAGAAAATATGGGTTTGGAGAGTTAAACCACCCCGAAGGTGGGTTAACCTTATAGCCGAACACACCCTGAAGGTCTTTGAATTCAATTTATTTTAATCATAATTCACGTATACTTCTTTGATCTAATTTGACAAGGAAATTTTAATAAAACTGATTTTGTAAGCTCAAATTATGAATTAAAAAATATTAGATTATAGAATCCATAGACATTTATTCCTATAATTAACTAAAGTATCTCAAAAACTCTATTTTCTTAATTCGACTTTCAAATTATGATGAATAAAGTGTCAATGAAGCTGTCAAGGTCAAAGTTTTTTTAATGAAATTAGTTTCGCTTTGATCAGATACAAAATGTGAGGATTACATAAATTCAAAATATGGTTAGCTTTTAAACATAGAAACCAAATAGCTATAACGAACTGAGCCATAAGAAGGTCATATAAATTTCAAACAAAAAATCACCTGATAATCTAGAGAAGATATCTGGAGCTCGATAACTCATTGGGAACCACTATTTAATGACTTGTATTTTCCACAAGTCGATACAAGAGTCTTCGATAAGGGTCTCAAACTTAATGATAACATCATCCAATACTATAATGACTAATATTAAAAAATAACACTTTTTGGAGAAGTAAAATGGCTAAAAACCACTCTATCGGATTCCTTTCAACAAAAGTATATAAAGTAACATGCATGTATAAATATAGTCCAACAAGGACGGAACCAGGAATTTTATCAAGAGGGGCCAACTAAATAAAATAAAGGATAGAGGGAGATAAAGTGAGTAAAGCCAATTTTTTTAACAAAATATGCAAGTATGAGATTCAAACCCTGGTTTGTTAGTTAGAGAAAACAACACTTTTCCAATGAGACATTCAGCATTTAGTGATTCTACTTGACATTATCCGCTCTAAACATATAAGCAGGGACCATATCAAAATTTAATAACATTATACAAGAGAAATGTAACAATTAAGGAGGGGCCATGCCCCCCTAAGCTATATGCTAGTTCCGCCCCTGGGACTCCAAAAGAAGTTGTGATTATACATGTGTGTACAACAGAAAACAAAAAGGTAACATGCATGCTTAAATAACCATCAAAAAAATGTGACTATATATACGTGTACATCAGATACAAAGGGTTGTAAGCAAAAGGGTGTAAGTAAAAGTTGAACAGTAAAGATATGTAAATATGTTATATGAGGATTGACCTAGGTTTTTGCAAAGTCTCATCATACGCCAACTATATCGAAAATAAAGTGAATGGGAAGTTGGTATCGAAAAAATAATCCTTTTATGGAATTAAAAAACATGCATGAAGCTTTTGTAAACTTATTGGGAATTGAAAATAATTATTATTTAATTCCTTAATACCTCTAAGACGGGATAAGTCTGGATTTTGACATATGTTCGACCTTACTTTATTGTAGAGCTATAGAAACTTCATGATTGGGGAACCCCATTGAGCATTTATACTATTATGATTTTCACCCCAGGTTCACAGGCTATGCTAACTATCCATATTTATTGTTTCGTTTGTTATACAATGTAAGCGATAGCAAAAATCACTTCCGCTAATAGCATAGCTCGCTTCTCATTCAAAGTTCTAAATAGTTGAAAAGAACATTTTTTTAGGATAAAATGTGATATCTCGCATTCTTTAGATACAGCTTAAGTAAATAATTATCATAAATGTTAGTATATTTTCCATCCATACTCCACAATGATGTTAGTAGACACCTCATCAACACTAGTTAACTATATAGTGCATTATATTGTGGAGCATACTTTATATTCAAGTGTGCACCTCCTCTATGCAATTTTATATTACCCACACCGATACCTAAGGTAGGATGATATCATGGAAGTTACTCAAATCCCGAATACATGGTGCATGCCCTTACATGCATTTTGTGTCTATAATTGGATCCTTTTGTGTGTAATTTAAGGAAATTTTGACTTGTATCATAGTCATGTTAATCTGCACCCAATTCTCACGGTACGACACAGGCCATTTATGTTATCTCATACGCCATTTATTCGTTAAAAGAATATTTTCACTTTAGGGAGAGGCATTCTTGAAGATATGATATTGCTAAAAGAAACATAGTTATTTAGTTACTTTTCGAAATTCAACATTTCAAAGCAACAAAGGCTGATTGATCATTTTTAAGGATATGGCAAATTAGATTTGAAATTTATTTACTTGAAATCTCCCTATTTGATCGACCATGGTTTGCAGACAAACTGATCATTTTTTTGCTAAGAGTCATCCATCAAAATTATAATATGAATGATCATACTTGATCAGAGGCCAAGTGTGATCGATAAATCAGGCCCAATGATGCATCAAAGGTGACTAGCAACTTTCTTAACATGGCAACGATAATTTGTTGGTGGACAAGTGTCATTGGGAATCACATTATTTGGCTCATTATGCAATGAATATTGTGTTTTGTATTGAAAGCAATACTTATTAGCGACGTGGACATATTACAAATCATTGTGCATTCCTTTAATTCCACGATCAAGAATAAAATCCATTTTAATAAAAAAAAGCCTCGAATTCCACTAACTTGTCATTTTCATGTAAATTAAATAAGATCTCAAGGTACAAAATCCAATGAAATTTAAGCGTGCATACAATTGAACTCGTCTGAAATGCCTACTATCGTCCTCTTATGTGGTGCCCCTCAAATGAGATTGATTTATCGTCGATTCATCCAAACCACAAGGTTCTACGCCTACCTTTAATTATGTATCTTTTATCTTACTATTCTACTTTTACTAAAAAATAATTAACATTGGAGCTCAATAATGGATTCTACTAGTTGTTTACCCAATCTATTTTAGAAGTTATGTAATCCTTAAGTAACAACCTAAGTCATTAACACATGTACAAGTCTTTGGATTTCAACACTGATTTGGGTTATTATGAAATTATCTTCGAAGCATCGTATTCTTGGTATTCACATTCCACCGTCAGAGGATCAAGAGATTACCCAAACCAAACTTCTTTAGAGTAAATAACTCATGAATTGATAGATCTCACTGAGATCTATAAAATGAGCCTAAGAAGGTGGTAATACGAGCTTCATATCTCATGTTGTGGCCGTTTTAAGTTAAACATGTCAAAAGACATATGAGGATCCATACTGGATCCAAGAAGTCCGCCAGATCGGTGACATGATCGGGGACATTGTTTAGAAGAGAGTCTCAAGATCCTTCTCATAAATGCGTGTTTGTGGCCATCAGAGCACTAAAAATGTGGTCTATGTCTCGAGGGAACATCCTCTGAGATAAAAAGATTAAACCCTCGTCTAGTTATCAGTTGCGTATGGTTTCTCAATCTTATGTGAATGATAGAGCCCTATAGGACTTTCTTGCATCATGTTAGGGTTGTTCAGATACAGATGTGAATGATGTTCCCCTCGATCTTGAGAAAGAGCCCCATATAATGTTTTTCTAAAAAAAGGAAAACATGTCATTGCGATGAGAACAATGAGAGGAATGCCTAACCACCTTAGAAATGAAAACCTATAACCTTTTTATCTGAAACTGATTTATTAATGCGAGGTGATTGATCGGCTAGTTGGATCCAACTATTTTAGTAAGCGGTCAACACTAACCAATCAGTCCAACAAAAATGATTGATCAACCCAAAAAAATTGGTTGATTAGGTTGATCAATCAATCCCGGAAAAATGATCTGACGGGTTAGAGTCATTTAAATGAAATGAAAATGTGTTTTCTGATGAGGGAAGTGGATAGAATATGATTGAAAAGAAAAGAAGAATAAGTGTGAGGTTAGAGATCAAGAGTGGTCTATCAATTCTAGAAGGGCAATCGATCACCCAAGGCATTGGACCCATAGTGAGCAAAACAGGTTAATCAGTTCAAGTCGTCAAGTGTGGAAAAGATCATTTGAATGACGTCAGTCGGCTCGAGGATGGGTAAACCGACCGAATGAAGTGGAATAGACTTTGAATTGATGAACTCGGTTGAGGGAGTAAGAGGTAGTGTTGGAGGAGTCACCTAATGCAAGGAGGTATGGTTGGGCTGATGGAGTGGGTTGGCCAATGAGACCAACCGACTCAATGACTATTGTTATTATAGGTTGACTCGATGAGTTAGTTGAGAAAAATTTCCAACTGACTAGATAAGTCAGAGTTGGTGTTGCATGCTTGATGTCCAACATTCATATCTGCATTATGGTTTCTCTAGTGGATGCAATAAGGGGAAGA
The DNA here is from genome assembly GCA_037367405.1 of Ottelia alismoides. Taxonomy (NCBI): domain Eukaryota; kingdom Viridiplantae; phylum Streptophyta; class Magnoliopsida; order Alismatales; family Hydrocharitaceae; genus Ottelia; species Ottelia alismoides. Next base: position 514,962 of record JAZKJV010010661.1, on the reverse strand, counting down.
TATTGGCAACTAGATCAAACACTAAGTTAGAAATTAATCTATAAAATAAAAGTTAAAGCAATCGAGAGGAATTAAGAAGAGAAAGGGAGAGAAAAATCATGATTATGCATAGATGTCGAAAGCACAAGCATGTGGCTGACGAGCAACCACCTCCACCTCGTAGTGGCTCAATGCCAAGCTTTACTTCCACCAGCAAGATTAGGGGAAGAGAGAAATATGTAAAGAATTCTAAAGTTACTCTAATGAATGTAGGGGAGGAAGAAGGTGATTTGTGAGAGCCGATGGGAGTTGTATTCATCATTGTACGATGAGGATACTATACCCCTATCAATAGCAAGCTCTCAATACTTATGATGGAGTCGAAATTGGGTTCTTGGAGGGTATAAGTAGAGTAACTCATGGCCAAGGTCTTCAAAAATGGACAATGGATAGAGGACAAGAAATTGCAATGTTCAAGGAGGGATGTAGAGGATGCCCAACGTGGATGGAGGTGTAGGAATGTTGGCCTTGGATGCCCATAAGTGTTGTACCAATATGTAAAGTCAATGCCAGTTGCAGTAGGTGATGTTCTCCTATTTTATACTATATTTGGGTCAAAGAGAAAGGTAGTATACCAAAATCGAATGAAGGGAAAAGTGCTATAGGTAGATAGGAAAGCGGCAAAGGCTTGAGTTGAATGGTCATATTGATCAATCGATTGGGATGCCTTTAGTTGAATGATCCTGGTGACCAGTTAATCATAAAGAGATGTTAAATCGACTGGCCATAGAGCTCAGTTGATAGAAACTCTATTAACCAACTAAGATATGGATATGGAAGATTGAAAGCTCTGAATCGACTGATCCTAATGGCCAGTCCACTAAGGATGAGCTGGGATGGTGTGCATGCTAGTGCTCAGTGTGATGTGGAGTTTTTGATCTCCTATACTGCTTATGCATATTTTGGTATTTTATTGTTAATTTATGTAATGTGTCTTATTAGAATTACATGTGTATAATATGTACTACAGTACTAATGTTGCAACATAGGATTTCCTTCTAGCTTGATTTTAAGTACATTAATGGTATGTCGCCAAGGAGGAGAACCGACCAACTAGTCCAAATAGATTGCTTAGCTCGAGAAAGGTGATTGATTAGAAATTGAGTTAAATCATGTTTATCATGTAATAAAAAGAAAATTGTTTTATGCATAGCCCCAAAATATTTTATGACTCAAATTTAATTTCTCTTGGAATAAAGACAAGTGAAATAGATCCATGTCCTTATGAAAAGAAATAATGCCAACGTGATGGGTTCTTGAAAGAATGTATTGTGACAATGCACATGTTCAAATGCAAATCGAACTAATTGATGTGAATGATTATCGATCCACTTGTGAGATTCTACGATGATGTGATATACATGGGTGCTTGGAGTAGGCGCTCCAATGGATGAGTATGCACTCTTAAGCCAAAAATTAGAAACTATGAAGGTCGCGACTTCAATTAGAGAAAGAGCATGTTGGTACGCAATATGAATTTGGACATATCCAATTGGTCACTGAAAATCACTTTTTATCCTTAGTTAGTTAGTGGTCAATGTTGTAGCACACTATAGAAAAGTGGCAATTCAAAATCCACACTAAAAGTTGGGCACGCCCAAGGTCAAACACAAGGTTACAAAATTGGTTCAATCGCACAACAAGATAAACAAGCATGAAGGCTATCATGTGTATATTTTTTGATATTTTTAATTTTGTCTGTAATAAAAGAATGAAATATGACGATATAAAGCAAGTTGGGTCAATTTAAATCAGAAAATTGAGAAAAATAACTATTTGTGGACCTATAATAAATAATTTTATCCTAAAAAGCTTTTGGTATTTTTTTAAAATAAGTTACACAATGATTAGGAAAATTAATTGTAAACTAAGGGGAAATTGTAGCATTTAGATTCCTACCTACCTAGAAAATACCAAAACATATATAATTTCGCAAAGCATTATTTTTCATAGATAGGAATTTTAAGATGCTATAGTGAACTCATTATTTTATATTTTTTGATTTTACATGGAACTAATAGAAATATGGAAGTCTTTTGGATTTTAATGCAATTTTTCAAGCTATAAGTAATGAAAATGAAAGAATTATGCCAGCAAGTATATATCCTTGAAATGGACATACTACATTTTTTAGCATTATTTGACAAAAATAAATTTTTTACGTTTTTTATTGACATAGACTGATGTGTCTAATAAAGAGAAAAAACTGCAATTCAAGGAAAAAAACTGCAATTCAAATTTTTTGCATGTATAGAATTCAATTAGGTACACAATGGTATTTTAAAATTTTGCAAAATATTAAGAACTAAATTAACTATGAACTAAATACATAATTCACTGAATAAATTATTTTAAGCACAAGGAGCGGTATTTTTTGAAACTTTTTGGCTATGTTGTAAAGTGTATTAAACATCAATTATTGTTTTTTAGAAATTTTAAACAAAAAAGTGAACTACTATAAATTATTCAATAGACAAAAGATACAGATTTTTACTATTTTAATTTTAATAATTTAACGATGCATCACAAAATTTTTAATAAATAAATAAAATATAGCATTAAAAGGCCAACGACATACACTTGTTCAAATTTCAAAAATACAAATTTATTGTTCAAATTAAAGTTCAAATGAAAAAGTCTAAATGTAATAAATAAATCAAACAAAAATAACTAAAATATGTAAATGGATTGATTTGCAATTTGCAAAACATGCATAGTGAATTAGGTAATTTACCCAAGGTGTGCGATGGTCGCAAAGAAGAAGACAGTGGACGATGACGATTGGGGTGGTCGGAGCAGAAAAATTGAACAATGAAGAAGATTTGGAAAGCAATGAATTAGCAACAAAATTGAAAGGTAAATAAGAAGAATATAGAGGATAATGCATGGGAGCAGAGTACTTGGTTGTATGTGGAGGAAAAATGGAGTTCCTCCTAATCGTCGGTTGACGAGCTATCTACATGGAGATGTGTGTGGTCGATAAGCCTTGCAACAGTGGATGGTGCTCCACCGGATAATACCTAGTGTTATAGGTTCTCATGCTCAATTGGAAGGGATATGAGGCATTTCAAACTTGAGCTGGAGCATAGGAGCACGAAGGAACATTATGTACTATAATGATAGACTACCTGATTTTAGGGGGTTGGTGCTTCCTATATATGGGGTGATGAGCTTAAGATGATCATGGCAATAAGAGTGGAGTAATGGGAATAAAATGGTGGTTGTTTCACGAGGAATGGATATGTGAGGAAGTCATGATAAATCAATGAAGGAGGTGTGTCGGATGTGGAAGATATGGGTCATAGCAGACCCTCTTGATATTGATGGATATGTGCCACCACAAAAATCAAGGGCTAAAAAATAAAGAAAATGATAAAAGAAATAGAAATTTGGTTGAACTAGGAAAAAATCAAAAAGTGAAAAGTTTGGGAAACAAAATTTCCAACTTTTGTAAAGGTACTTAAGTCAAATTTGGCTCAGGGAATAAATTAAGAGTTTTGGACCCAAAATACATGTATAAACTACTTATATTTTGAGTTTTTTGTATTTTGATTTTTTTTATTTTTTGTATTATAAATACCCATTTTATAGTTTATTTACATAATATACATTTTTAGGCACATATGTATATTTATAACTTATTTACTTAGTAGGTTAGTGAGGATTGGAATATAGGGTAACTATTCATAGGTATAAAGTACCTATGAATTTAGGGGTTCGATGTTTTGTTTTTATTTTTTATTATTTTTATGAAATACACCTTTCACTACAAGAAATTATAGATAATGCGAGCATGAATGTAGTTCCATTCTACTCTCATTATAGTCGTAATGTAGTCACATTGGGTATATATGGCTACAAGTAGGCGAAAAGGATGTGATCGCATGGGGGAGGGGGCTGCAATAATGATTACGACCACATCGTGGTTGTATTATTCTCGTATTGTGTGAGCACGGTAATCCCACATGCTCATAATAGTTGCTTCCATTATATAAAAAACGCACCAAATGCGACTACATAGGAGACTACATGTAGTCATATTTTCTGATACTATAACACACAAAAAATGCTTGGTTCAGTTCTGCACTTCCCTCACGATTACCAATACATGTACAAGCATATGAAAATTTTACCTGCGCAAGAATACATTAATTCCATGTAATCTACATTCACAACCAAGCATCATAAGTATATCCATATTCACAATCAAGAATCACAAGTATATCCACATTCACAATCAAGCATCACAAGGTGTTCTACATTTATATACGCCATAAAACAATATATAGACAGAAAAATGAACTTAGAACCACAATGTTAATGACAAAGATTTGTGGATACTAAATATAAGTTGCATAGTACTGCAGGCTATCGAGTGTCAAATCCTTCACTTTTTCCATCAGTGATGGATGCCCTTCCCCTTTTCTCTCCATATTTGGCTTTGACTCTACCTCTCTGCTCTCTCCTCCACCTCGACATCGCTCTCGCAGATGACGACTTTGCGATGAACCGACTGTAGCTTCATGACCCTAAGTTGCTCATCATCTTCATTGTCATCCTCGCCCTCGTCACTCCAATCATCGTGATGGTCGATGACCTTCTTTTTACTCGACGAGTACTCCTATATTTTTAATAATACCTTAGTAATTCTATCGTAGAATAATAAATAAAACGTGAGATATGTAATTACCGGGCTACGAATCGATATTTTAGGATATTGAGTCTGTTCTCCACCCCACTCATGAAGTTCAAATGCGATCAATGTTGGTGAATATCCTACTAATATGTGTCGGGTCTGGAGGAGATGCCACATATGATTGTGTATACTGCAATGGTGGGGGACCATATATGCTTGTGGTAATTGGAATTCTGCAACTATACTCTGATGAGAATCTGGAGTGGAGCCCCCCCCAAGCCTTTCTATGGTTGGGTCCAACTTGTCATCCATCAATCACTTCCTAACAAACCTTGGCGTCAAATAACGAGTGATCCTTGTCGGAAAGGGAGCCATACTTCTCTGCGAAGAGCTCATCGTTGTGGTCATGCATGTTAAAGATACCTTTTAGTAATATACACTTAAAGTTTCTACTCGGGAATTAAAGGATTGTGAAAATCCAAGAAGCACTGACCACTACAGCCCGAGCTTCTTATGTGGACCACTGATCGTCTCACATATGGGTTTTCGTCCACCATTCCCTAAGTGTCAGTTCACTTTGGAAAGCCGCATGCTGTCACAATACAAAAATAAAAAACACTATTAACAAGTGTTTGTTCACATTACCGTCCAACACTAACATCCAAAATGAAGTGGGACGATACTGTATTGTGATGAATACTTACCAATTCAGTCCTTGCTACCCTGAAGCTCTTGACACCACTATGAGATTTGATCTCTTACTTCCCTTTGTCAGTCCTTCTCGCAAGAGAATGTCTCCCAAAATCTTCAAAAGCGAATATATCACATAGTCGATTCCATCTGTTTAGAAGCAGATAAAGTAAGGATGTCAAATACTAAAATAACAATGAGCAAATTAATACTTAATATCTTTCAAAAGTGCACCAAGATGGGAAGAATTCTTTTGCCCTCTCCCAATTAACCACTCACTCCAACTTTCCAATGCAGCCTTTCTGGCCCTATAAATGTTATCAGTAATCATGTTGTTGGCCAAGTGAGCTAGAGGGATACGAAACATCTCTCGAGTGTGCTCAAGACAGATGTCATAGGTGTTTTGCATTTGAAATGTTTTTTTATCAACCATATATGAGTCAAAAGGACTCTCAAACGGATATGCATAAATTACTTATGTAAACACCATCCAAGATTATCTTATTATTAAATAGTCTCATACGAGTCCATCCATAATTCTCACAATCATGGAATCTCTTGCATGCCTTGCATAGTTCCTTCGCTACATTATGTTGATACTTCAATGTATACCTTTAGTGGTCAACTTCATTGTATAAAAAAGTTTAACATAGTAGATTAGAAATAATATGTAAATTCTGAAATTTAATCGAGGAAGATATACCCATCGGGCTGGATCTCCAAGAAGCAATGGGGATCTTGGGACTCGCCTGCATAGATAGGATGAGTTATGGCATGAGTGTTGCGTACATCCTCCACAATTCTCATCCAACATCAGCTCAGCCTCATGGCATGAAGACTGTAGAGTAGGTTGATGTATGTTGAACGGGGATCGACGTGTCGAAGTAGGCTCCACGTACGGGAGCAGGTACGTGGGCACCTCCATCCCAAGAGAGATGTGATGAATCTCCACTTCATCACCTTTATTCTTTCATTTTAGCCTTAAATCCTTTCAAAATGCATGTATAAAGCATTAATTTGTCCATAATAACACTCATTAATTGACCGAAAAAACGGTATAAATATATGTATTTAATATCAAAATCAAAGAATAAAGGAAAGAAAAGAAAAATAATGAAGTGTCAAAGATACTAAATGACCCTAGACCCTGAGACCTAGTTATCATGATGACTTGATCGACAAGGAATAAAGTAGGGAAGGTAGGGCAGAGAAACTGTACTAAACACACTCAAAACCCCAAATTTTTATCCATCAATAAATAAGATTTTGTGACCTATTTTATTTTCCTATCTTTATACCTCAAATCGATAAACTCTTAACATGAATATTGTACATAAAATACATAGAAAATTACAAAATTGATTTCACTCAAAAATAACATAGTGCACTCAGGACACACAAAACAAAAGGCCACAAAGAAAACTTCCTAGACATGTATCTCCTCCATACATACTCAAAATTGATAAAACTCACTTTTATTATTCATAAAATATAATTATCTTTTTAAAGAAGGTGGTTTCATTAAAAATGGAGTTAAGATGCAGAAGTTGGCTCTTGGGTGCCTATTGTATTTTATACATGTATATCATATTCAATATATTCGTCTTTTGCATTTTTTTACTTTCTTATATTGTAAATAGTATTCAAAATACACGTAAATAATAAACATAGAATACAAGTATTAAAAATTCATTAAAGCAAATAAAGTATTATAATAAATAGGTAAACAATACATATAATATATACATCCCTATTTATTTAAGTACATAAATAAAATAAAAAATACAATAAAATATGTAAATATATAATTAAATAAGTTATAAATATATAAAATATATAAATACAATAATAAGATACAATTACAAATAAAGGACCTAAAATATAGGTAAATAGACGTATATGTATACATGTAAATATTATCTAACAAATTAGCTCGTAAAAATAAATAAAAATCATAATAAAATATTGTATAAAATAATGAATATTTTTTTATATTTTAACTTTTATTGAATTAATTAATCTTCTATTTTATTTCCATTTATTCATTCTTTTTCCTTGTTTTGTCATCATATGGTCCTACGTGGACCAATGAGGACCTTCTGTTGATTGACTTCCAGTCAACTACCCCTCTACCACTTCTTACTTGTGAGACCACCTTGAGACTCCCACTTCTTCCCTTTTTCCTGCACAATCTAATTATCAAATTGATGTGCGCTCTGAATGAAAATCATCGATGGGATCTCCATGTTTCATGCTCTAAAATCATATTACATCGATCTTCATCGACATAAACAATATAATCATTGGAAGTCACCCTCTCACCACGTCTATAAATAAATCCTCCTCACCCTCTTCCCAATTTTTATCCCCCTTCATCCTCTATAACCCCAATCTTTGAGTCGTTAGAGCTTGCTGGTGACAGCTGCAAGCTTGCAGGATCTTTCGCATGGAGAAAGAACGATCTGAGGTAGTGATCCAGCTCGCTGAAGTAGCCGTCGGTGATGCTTCGTCTACTCCCCATCCCAAGCAGGTATGAGTTACTAGCCTTAGGTTTTCCTTTCGTATTTCATTCAAGAAGTAAGCTCCAGCTGGAAATCATCGTCACACCTTCCCTGTCTCGACCCATCTTCGCCCCCATCATCTTGTCCTCTCGCCTCTTCATCGATTCCACATGTTTCCTCTTCGATCCTATAAGGATTGGAGATCAACCAAGCTCCCTCCTCTGCCACTTCAACAGAGATCCTTACTTTGCCTCATCTCGCTTCGTTTCCACATTATAAACAGTCAAGCAGCTTCATCAATGCACCATATTTCCATCTATGTAGGAATTGGCGCTTGGAAGCCCCCTCTGAGGGGTTGCCAACTCGATACAACAACTCCATCTACCTTCGAGCTCCAGGTCCCTTTCAAGGGGATCCAGACCATTTTGAGCATGTCAGCCTCTACAGACCATATCACGATCATTCTGAGCCTCTGAGCAGCGAGAATAACCATCGGAGCCAACCAAGTAGGAGAAGAAAAGGAGCCCAGCTGCTGAGTACTTCAGCGTTCTTCTAGAGTAGCAGTCGCCGTCAGATTGAAGGGCCACTCTAGTTCTGTTGCCAACCATCAGATCTTGCCATCGTTCCACTGTTAGATCAAGAGCAAGATCTAATCACGCCCTTTCATCTAGAAAGGGGTATCGAGTATCCTGAGCCGTCAATCCGTTTAAGTAGTGCATGGAAACCATCAGATAGAGCGCCTTTTGTGGTAATTTTATATCTCTTCCCCCTACTTTTGTATTTAAAAATCAGTATCCAAAGCTTTCAATTACGTTGTAGTATTTTAGTGTAAATTGTAGTTGCCCCCCCTCCCCCCGTACTTTCTGGCTATTGATAGGTGGTCCTATACCAGGTCACCTCACGAGGGACTTGGTTGTTTTGCACATTACCCCTTGACGAGTTTTGGGTATTTGTATTTGGTCCATAAGTTTGTAAATTAAGTGTAATATTTTGGGATAAATTGCATGTTGAGCCCTGAAATATTTTTTTATTGCAAATATGCCCATGTTAGTCTAATTACTATTACTTATGCTTGTTTATTATTATTAATTATCTCCAGTGCTCTAAATTCATGGGAAAATTATTTTAAGTACATGATATCTTGCTCACTCACACACATTTCTATTTTGGCATTTACTTGTATTTTTTATTTGTTAAAAATTATTTAAGAGCTAAATATTTCCTATTAGATATAAAAATCCAAAAATAGAAAACCTACTTTAAAAATTCTAAAAAAATGTATAGTATATGTTAGTATATATCATAGATCCAGACCAAAAATCATAAAAAATATGAAAGTAAAAGGCTAAAAATTTAAAAAAACCCTAAAAAGCCTACAAAAATTAGTAAAAATTCTATAAAAAAATCCAAAAATTGGTTTTCTATTTCTAATTTTTATTTAAATTATATACTATATATTAAAAATAGTCTTGAGAATTTTTGGACTTATTATCTATTTTTAAAACCCAAAACTATTCAGCCTATTTCTATAATCCCTATTTTGGTATATTAAATACCTTTAAATACCTAAAAATTAGCCAAAATTACAAGAAAATCACAAAAAAGGAAAAAGTTAATAAACACAAAAACATTTTATTTTGTAGTTTTTGAATATATATAGCCATATTTAAAAATCTAAAACCTTATATAGACTTTATATACTATATACATATTATTATCCTTATTATTGTATATACCTACCTATATATATTTTAAAACCATAAAAAATAGAAAGGATTGTTCTTGCTGGTGTTTTCTATATTTTTATAATTATTTATTATATATCATATTATTATTTTATCTATTATTATTATTACTACATATATCTATATATTATATCTTAAAAACAAAAGATAAAAAATGCAAAATATAAAAAGAGAACAAAAATTATACACACACATAACATTAAAAACCCACATAAACTAAAAACAAACACAAAAACATCTAAGTAGGTTGCTCATTTATCTCTGTCTCGACACACTACGTACATATACACTATACACATATATTTTGCAGAGTTAAAATAAAAAAATTGACTCACTTCATTTTGATTGCTTCATTCATATTACGTGGGTTGATTGTTGTTTGATTTGCCTTTTGTGTTCGGTCACCTCGACGATTGTTGATCTAGCTTGTTAGATGGACAGACCGGCCGAGAGCGTGTCAACAAATGGCATTGTTGCTGGGGAGCAATGGCTGCGTAGAGTTGTCAGTCTGCTTAGTTTGTATTGTTATTTTATGCTATATCATTGATTGCTCATTTCTCTATCTATTCTATTTCCTATCTATATTGTCCTGACTGTATTCCTTGTTTGATTTTGATACCAGGGCCTGCTTATCAAGGGAGAGTTTCTTAAGAGGCTCGTTGCATTAGAGAGATGTGGAGGTTGGTGATTCTTTACCCACCATCAAGAGAGAGCAGCGGAGGACAAGGAATCATCATAGCAGTTTAACTTAGAAATATTTTAAAATGTTGTGAGAGTAATTTATTGCTTGATTTGTAATAATGCAGGTACTTGGACTTTGGACACTTGACCTCTCGCAGACCTATTTAGCCAAGTGTCTATTCACTCAGGGGCTCGCTCAGTTTTTCTCTAGTTTTCATTGCATTCTCATTTTTATTCTTCCTATTTTCCTCTTATTTTTACTTGTTTTCTATGATTTGTGTTTTTCGCCTTCCTTTTATTTATTTTCTGTGATTTATGCTTTTTGCCTTCCTTTTATTTATTGTAAGCGATTGAGCCCATAAGTTCTAGAATTGTGTGATTCAGTAGTTTAGGTCCAAAGCCCTAACTATCGACATGTACATATAGTTTCTACGCTTGGACTTAGATCAAATTTTGGTTAGTTGCCCAGATTTGGTACCACGTGTCGTGAGAATGTCGATACAATGCTTGCAGGATCCGATTTATCGAACAATGACGACTCTCCAAGATCAGATTTTTGGTATTTTATTCAAGCAATTCAACAAATATGTTCTTCACGCTAATAACAATTCCTGCTTAGGGCAATTTCACCGACTTGCATTTGCATGTTGTGTAATTTAAATACCTTTTTTTGCATCCTGTATGTAGAGTGTTGGGAAGCACTATGAGTCCTCTTACTGAGCATACATCACTTTGACACAAGGGTGAGATTTCTACCCTTGTGTCACCTTCCATTATTTTCCGTCGTCTCCCTTAGTTTTGTATCACTTAGATTTTTAAATAAAAAATAAAAATTGGTATGCATTTATTTTCAAAAAAATATCCAAAAAATGTGACAACAAAAAAAAATTAAAAAATGACTATTAAAGAAAATATGACCAAAATAAGATTGATTAATTGTGCGTTCATTATATTAGTGAGCAAAATCCTCATTTTTTTTAGGTACTCTCCAGATCGAGTGAGGCATGTCCCTTAAGGAATAGAGCCCAAATCCCAACCTAGGTACTACCTTGTTAGTGACTGGATTCATGAAGTATTGGCACTTCTATTGTATGTGGGCAAGTAGGGATTCATCTTCTTGCAGACTTAATCTGAAGTATTGAGCTTAGGCCATCCCTTCACGGGGGTGTCTGTCTCATTGTGTTGCGTTCGAGCACCCTACCGGGGGGAAGTATTGTTGTTGGCTTCCTCCTCCATTCTTTGGTTGAGTAGTGGATCCAGACCCAGTAATAAGGATCGTTCTTAATAAAGTTCAGAATCGACCCTTGCTTTTCAAGACTGATCGGGATTATTTTCAATTGTAGACATTAACCATGATATGGAGATCAGTTCGTCAGACTCTAAACCTAAGATGGCTCCCAAGGGAAAAAGGCAATAAGTATATCAGAATGAGGTCAATAACCGATTGCTCGCTTCAATTCAAGAAATTCGGCAACAGTTGACAGACCAGGCTCTAGCTCAGGTGGCCTTTCAGGATATGGTGAATGACACGAGGAGGGACAGAGGAAGCAAAGGATGAGAAGATCAATATGGTGCAGAGAACAAGCAAGCTGGAGGAAACCCTGGAGGTGATGACGAGGTGAGAGATCAACCTAAGCTGACTCTCAAGGAAGCTTATAACCCTGGAGTTGGGAAGATCGCAGAGTGGATCCAAACCCTAAGATCCATGGGCACTTCGAACTCAAGCCACAGTTGCTCTTACTTCTTCCCACCTTCCATGGAAATACAAACGAAGAACCTACATTCTCCTCCAACAATTCAACCGCATTTGTGGTACCATGCACTACCCCAACATCTTATTGGAGCTAGTCACGATGACTGCTTTCCCCTGTAGTCTGCAAGACAAGGTGCTCTACTAAATAAATTATCTTGGGAAAGTAGTGACTACCTAGGAGGCCCTCAAATCTGCATTCAAGCACAAGTATTATCCTTTGAGCTGCTGAACCAAGTGTGTGCACTTATCACCAATTTCTCACAGCTATCCCAGAGCCTATCCATGAAGCATGGGAAAGGTTTAAGGACCTGCAAGAGAAGTGACCCCACCACGACATTCTGAAGACCAGTTTAGTGCAAAAAAAATTTGGTGGGCTAAATCAAGAATCTCAGAAGCTGGTGGATGCAATCTGTAGAGGATCTCACTTTAATAATAATAAAGACATGGTGTGGTAAATCTTTGAGGAAATGGCTGAGGGATCGGCCACCTTGTCTTCATCTCTTGCCTTCCAAAATCACCCATAGATCCCTCCCAAGCATGTTCATATGGCATCATCCTATGAAGGAGAGAGATGAAAGCTCCAATCCCAACATCATTGGGAGCCATCTCTCGAAGGTCGATATTATCGAAAAATAGTCATAGGACCTTAAAAAATTGAATGTGATCGAACAAAGGACCAAGCAACTGGACAAGCTAGACCAGATCTCTAAGCAACTGGAGCTTGCAGTGAGTACCATTAATTCCTGCAACTTTATGGTAGCACAAGCCAAGATTCCTGTTGAGCCTAAATAACTAGCACTACAGCAATATGTACAGCCGAGTCAAGTGCAGCCCTAGTCAGCTCCGCACGTGTACTACGTGCAAGCACCAGACCAGGGATCACTATCTCCACACTAGACACAGATGGTGGTATATTACCTGGAGGCCCTGATTATTGTTGAACCCTTATATCCACCTCCATCGCAGATCCAAGAGGTGAATGCCACATGTGCAAATGATCAAAATCTGACCCGTCCTGGCAGACAACATCATGGTCAGAACTTGGCAGTTCGGCCATACCCCCATAGCCAGCTGGAAGAAGCTTGCAGCAAAACCATAATCAACAATCTCTGTAGCACGCCCAACCGTGGATACAGAATTACCCGAGACAACGTCAACCATACATGCATCAATACCATCAATAATTGGGTGGTTATTATCAGAACCAATATCAGTCCCCCCTCAACACCACTACCAGCAATCCCCCCTCTTCAGTATTAGAGTCACCAGCTTCTGCACCCACAACAGTGACAACCTCGACGACCACATCACGTTGAGGAATCTAGAGCAGCTCCCGTGAATCTCGTATTTGACTACCTTGCAAAGTTAGTGAAGAGACTGAGTGAAATGAGCCAGAAGCTGGATGGCCTCATCGTGACAAAGGCGGTTATCCCATCATAGCTGGGGGTGAATCCGAATAACTTCTAATGCAAAGAGCATGTAGTTTGCAATATCCAATCCTCGATCGAGTCAGGTGTGAATGATCCGATTATGTTATATAACTTTTCAACTCTCAAGAGTGGTAGGACATTATGTCCGTCTGCCACTGCGAAGGGTAAGAATAAAGCTTCACAGGGCAGTCACCGTCAGATGCTCCTGCACCAAGTTCAGGAGGCAGAGAGGAGAAATAAAAGCATGCAGTACCATATTCAGAAAAATCACAAAAAATGAAGAAAACAAAAAATCAAACTCTGGCAATAAAAATCAATAACGAGCTGATGCAGCCAAGGAGACACCATCACCCACAGCTAATCTCATGAACAAAGTTGATATTCCTTTTGTTAGATTTTCCAGTGAGGCAAATGATTGTTTCCCTTCTGATCATTTGCATGTAAAAGATGATTCGCCTAAATATTTTTTGAATGATGATGTAAATATGCCATTTTCAGACGTAGTAAAAAATAAAAAAAATCAAAACTGCATTGTTTGATCCAGGTATGGTTGAAATTTTGCATAATATTGTCCTGGAAATGTCACTTCTGAAAGCCATGGAATACATGCCAACTATGAAGAAAGATTTAAAAGAGGCATGTACTTTGAAGCGTTAACCTCACAAGAACAGATGCAATCATGCTAAAAGACATATTCTTACCACGGCTATTGTAAGCGCCATCAGCAACCTTCCCACCAAGAAGAAGGACAAGAGAGCACCTCTCTTCAAATGCACAATTTTCAAACAAGAGTTTGAACGAACACTTCTTTATAGCGGGTCGTCTATCAATCTTATGCATGCTTTGCTACTCAAGGAATCTGGGTTAGGGCCGCTGAAACCCACCAGAATGCTTCTACAGTTTGCAGATGCTTTGATTAAGCAGTCAATGGGCATTCTTGAGAATGCCATTATCACAATCCAAGGGATGAGGTTCCCTTTGGACTTCATTGTATTAGACATGGACACCTTTATCCCCTTACTCCAAACCCCAATCATATTAGTACGGTCATTCCAACGGACGACCAAAGCAGTAGTGGACTATGGCACATGCAAGATTACCATTATCTCTAGCAGCGACAAGGTTCAAATAAAGACGATCGAAGTGCCAAAGCTTGTAGAATCTGTGTCGGACAAGAGTGTGCCCAAGCAGAATGCAACAGATGACTACGACTTCTTGGCAAAAATCAAAGACATTGTACTATTTTCTGGACAATCATGAAACTCAGGAATTCCTCTCCAAGGAGGAGCTCCTGGAAAGCACAATAGAATTCCCAGTGGTCCTTAATGATGAATTGCTAGTTGATACGCTATCTGAGTTAATTGAGACACGTCCATCCCTGCTGGAGCAAGAAGAATTCATTGTAGATCTTTTTAAGACATCGAACTCAGAGCCGAATGTCAACATGATGGACGATATCCAATCGGATGATCCTACACCTATTGCAATTGGAGAAGTCACCACAGAGATGATTCTGACCCCTCTGGAGCTGAAGC
The DNA here is from genome assembly GCA_037367405.1 of Ottelia alismoides. Classification (NCBI taxonomy): domain Eukaryota; kingdom Viridiplantae; phylum Streptophyta; class Magnoliopsida; order Alismatales; family Hydrocharitaceae; genus Ottelia; species Ottelia alismoides. Next base: position 499,952 of record JAZKJV010010661.1, on the reverse strand, counting down.
AATTACCATAAACATTGAAGTATGCCTTCCTTATGGGTGATCCCAACATGTTCCCGATCATTATCAATGCAAAACTGACCACAAACCAAGAATCTCGTCTGTTTGAGTTTCTAGAAAGAAACTGCAAGGTAATAGACTGGAAAATATCAAATCTCCATGAGATTAACCCTTCACCGTGCTCGGAACACATCTATTTGGAAGAAAATAGTAAGCCCCCTCGTGAATTTCAACATCGTCTGAACCCTAACCTCCAGGAAGTTGTGATGAATGAGATCACAAAGTGGTGTGATGCAGGTTTTATATATCCCTTGTCAGATTCCAAATGGGTGAGTCCATTACATGTGGTTCCTAAGAAATAGGGAATTACGATTGTAACGAACGAAAAAGGAGAGGAGATTCTAATTAGAGTGCCAACATCATGACATGTATGTGTGGATTACAGACCGCCTGAACCTTGCTACTAAGAATGAACATTTTCCACTTCCTTTCTTCGACCAAAATAGTTGAAAGGCTGATCGCAAAGGAATATTTCTGCTTTTTGGATTGCAATTCAGGAAATAATCAAGTTGCAATCATGTCAGAAGACCAAGATAACACCACGCTCACCTATCCATTTGAGATGTACGCATTCCGACAGATGTCATTCGGCTATGTAACGTCCCCGCTACATTCCAGAGATGTATGCTAGCCGTATTTGCAGACATGGTGGGAAGTTTCCTTGAGGTGTTCATGGATGATTTCTTGGTATATGAAGATAACTTCGATCAGTGCCTGACATATCTAGATTGAGTCCTTCAACATTTATGTGAAGTTAATTTAGTGCTCTCGTGGGAGAAGAGTCACTTCATGGTGACCGATGGAATTGTACTGGGCCACATCATCTCTAAGAGAGGCATGGAAATCGATCTAATCGATGTGGAGGTCATTTCCAAGCTAGAGCCACCTACATCGCTGAAATAAGTCAGGTCATTTTTAGGGTATACGGGCTTTTATAGAAGATTCATCAAAGACTTCAACAAAATTACCTGACCTCTGACATAGATTCTATGCAAGGACACTGAATTCATTATAGAGACAAAGTGCTCCAAGCCTTCAACCAGTTGAAAGAGATCATAACCCAAGCTCATGTCCTATAGCCACCGGATTGTTCTCTGCTATCGAGATCATGACGGACGCTCTTGATTATGCTATTGGGGTTGTGTTGGGACAACGATGGGATGGATTGCCATTTGCGATTCATTACACTAGCAGAATACTGGACGAAGCCCAGAAGAATTACACGGACATAGAAAGAATTGTTAGCTATAGTGTTTGCGCTGGAAAAATTCAGGTCACATCTGTTGGGATCTAAAGTCATTGTGTATATTGACCACTCTGCCATACGGTACCGCGAAGCAAGAAGGATGTGAAGTTACAGCTACTGCATTGGATCCTTCTACTATAGGAGTTTTGTTTAGAGATACATGATAAGTCTAGAGTCAAAAATATTGTGGCATACCACCTTTCCAGGATCATTGAGATAGGAATGTCTGAATAGGAAACTATTCCAATCACTGAAACCTTCTTAGATGAATCTATCCTGACAGTTACTTCTCTCCCATGGTATGCCAATATTGTAAAATACCTTGTCTCCAAGGATGTTCCACGAGATTGGCCAAAGCTGAAAGTGGACAAGTTCATGTTCGTGATACATTTTAAATAGTGGGAGGATCCACATTTGTTTCGTGAGGGTGCAAATTATATCTAGCGAAGATGAATTCCTGAGGAGAAGTACACGAGTGTCATGAACCATTGTCACAAATTATAATCTAGAGGACACCATTCTAGAAAGCGTATGGTGGTGAAAGTGCTTCAATGCGACCTCTAGTGGCCAAATCTTTTCAAGGATGCTATTGATTATGTTAAAGGTTGTACTGACTATTAGAAGATGGGTGGCACCATCATTTTATGAGAGATACCATAAATCTCAAATATATTCAAATATTAAACGTCTTTGTTGCATGTGGAATCTATTTTATGGGACAGTTTCCTAACACTCAGTGCTATGAATACATACTACTTGATGTCGATTATGTTAGTTGATGGGTGGAGGCTATCCCTGCTCGATCCACGGATAGTCACACAGTACATGGCTTTCTTAAAGACAACATCATTGTGTGGTTTGATATTACTAAAATCCTTATATCGGATGAAGGTAGCCACTTTTATCAACAAAAAAGTGAAGAAGCTGACTAAGGAGTATGACATTGAGCACCGCATCGCATCTCCATACCACCCACAGACTAAAGGCTTGGCTGAATGTTCTAACAGGGAGATCAAATCTATTTTGCAGAAACTTGTATGACGTGACCGGAAGAACTGGTCACAGTTGCTCATCTCAGTTCTTTAGGCAAATCGTACGACGTACAAATCTCCTCTAAGAATGTCTCCACATCTTCTGGTATACAGCAAGCCATGTCATTTGCCCATGGAACCCATTCAAAAATTACTATGAGTAATTAGTATATGCAATTTGGATAGAGAGAAAGCCAAGAAGAACAGAAAACTTGACCTGAATTGACTACTAGAATTCAGAGACTCTACATATGACAATAGCCTCATGTATAAAGAGAAAGTCAAGATATGACACGATAATCATATCAAAAGAAAGACTTTCAAGCCAAATCAGAAGGTGTGGTTGTTCGATGAAAATCTGAAGTTTTTTTCCTGGCAAACTGAAAAGCAAATAGTCAGGGCCCTTTATTGTTAAAATTGTGCATGACAATGACAACATTTTTATATTTGAATTGTCAGTTGATGCACAACCTTTTATCGTGAACAAGCAGTTGTTGAAACCATATGTCGAGCATGATACGTTCTTGTCCGTGGTAGATGATGAATCCACATTTCATCATCTTTATTCTATCATTTTGGCACCAAAAATCCTAGCAAATGCCTGTAAATAGCTTTAAATCAAGCATCTTAGCATTCATGCATGTGCATCTCAACAGTGTATAAATTACTGTAATTAAGGCCAAAATTATAGAATAAATAAAGAAAAGAAAAAGAATAAAATATTGTAAATATTTTATGACTCAAAACCCCCGAGACCTATGCATCTTGATGAATAGGTCGACAAGGAATAAAGTAGGGGGAGATAAGGTCAAAAACACAGAGAAAATACCTATATTTTTATTCATTCTTTATTCATTTTAGGACCTATTTTTGGTTCCACTTTTTATACATCAAATAAAGAAACTTTGTACATGAAAGTTGTAGATAATATAATAAAGAAAAATACAAAATTGATTTCACAGAAAAATAATGTACAGATAAAAAGTTATGGTCTGAATAAAAATCCAGAATTCCAACTTCCCAGACCCGTATCTCACAACTGACAACTCCAAATGCAGTGTACTCACCTTTAATTGTATATAGAATAAAATAATCTACCCAATGGCGGTGGTTTCGCATTTGGCGGAGCTACGGTTTGAAAGTTGAGTTTTGGACCCCTATTGTATACTTGTACATATTAAAATATTCAATTTATTATTTATTTATTATTGTTATATTTTTATATTTTTATAATATTGTAAATAATACTTATAATAATTATATACATTAAAATAAGAATAAAAGCCTAAATACAATACAAAATAAAAACACTGGTATAATAGAGTACATAGAAACATTACATATACTTATACCTATATAAAATACCTTTATATTTTATTTAATATACAAAGTATATCAGAAAATTAAAATAAAAATATATTTGCGTATATAAAAGTATTTTATAATTTTAGAAAATAGAAACCAAAATTAAAGAAATTAAAAGACACCAAGTAAAAATAAAAATACTAAAATACATAGGTATTATACCTATATAGGGTTAAAAAGGTAACTTGTAAAAATATAAGTCATAAAAATAATTAAAAATCAAAATAAAATACTACATAAAATTCTAAACATTTTTTATTTTATAACTTTTAACTAATTCGGCCATTTAGTATTTTAAATAGAATTATTAAAATATTTTTTTTCAGGGTTTTTCCTGGTTGGTCCACGTGGACCAACCAGGAGGCCAGGACTGTTGACCTAGGTCAACAGTCTGACCTACACCCTGTAGCCTTTGTCAGAACCGCTGTTGACCCCATCTTCACCATTTTTTTTCGAGGCACGAGTTTTCATCCTTTCGACTCGATTTCTTCTGAGATCCTCTTCCTCGTTCATCCCTCTTACCCGCCAAGTGATTACATTGGGCTATGGATCAAGGAGCTGCTCCAGACCTCTTGGTCTTTGGACCCCTGTCACCTCGGGTCAAACCACATATAACCGACCCCCCTCTTTCCTTTTGATTTTCGAGTCCCCTTGGTCCACCCTTCAGCGCCATCATCGTGCTCCTGAGCTCCGTGGAGGTGACAGCTCCACCGCCAACCCTTCAGCCAAGGCGCGCGAAGTCGAGGGAGTCTCCACCACCTCCGCCAACAGCCGGCATCGAGGTACCCTTTCTCCTCTGGCTCCGGCCATCGAGGGCACTCCCCCGCTTGTTTCTTTCTTGCATTTAGTTCCTGTTAGCTGTAGCTCCAAAAACCCCAAAAAAAATCGAAGTTTCATCAACCAAATCGCCCGATCACGCACCTTGGCCGGAGCGCACCTCCGGTCGTGCATCCATACCGCGAACCACGCCCTTCCTCGACCATCCAAGGGTCCAGGCAGTTTGCCCTGGACCCGTTGACCATTTTTGCAGGTCAAGGCACGAACGAAGGCGCCTGGAGGCGAGTTTTGACGCTCGCCGGACTGTGGCCGAGCTTCCCAGCTCCGCCACCTTCGCCTGAGCACCTCGGCCGCCGCCGCGGTATTTTGACACCTCCAGGAGAGAGACGAAGACCTGAGGAGCCTCCAGCCCGCTTTTGAAGCCAAACCGCTCGCCGGAGACGGAGCTTGGCCTCGGCGAACCTCGGCTCGCCGGAGTTCGTCGCTGTTCTTGCTCCGGGCTTCGCCACCGTTGGATCGAGGAGGAGCTCCAGACAGATCGTGGACCGTCCGATCGTGAAGACCCAGCCACCGTCGATCTCAGCCGAGATCTGATCCCAGACATCCATGAGCGAAGCGACATCGGCCGTCCATCAAGCGCCACGTGTATAAGTGGCTTGCCATCAGCCGTCGGATCACGCGCATAGGGTATTTTGCATATGACCCCTTGCGCTTTTTGTATTTATTTATTAGTATTTAAACTTGAGCTCGTAGTGTAAAAATTTTGTAATATTTGCAGAGAGACCCCTGAACTTTGCTTATTTGCACTTAGGTCCTTCGCCACGTCACCTCACGTGACCTGTACACGTGAGGGGGTGGGCATTTTGCAAGGATACCCTCGGTTTTTTATGTATTTCTTTTGAGTCCTGAAACTTTCGTATCAAGTGTAAACTTTTTGGTGATTTTGCAAGTAGGACCCCTGGGTTTTGAAATATTGCTTTTGAGTCCTCGCCAGGCGCGTGCAAGTCACGCGCCCTGGTGGGTAAATTGCTTGCGTGCCCAGGCGGTTTTTGTAATTAATATCTAGTGCTATAAATTGAATATTCAGTGTATATTTTTTGTGGAAAATTGCGTGTTTGCCCCTGGATGTTTTAGATATTGCACATATACCCCTGCCAGCACTGTTTAATGTTTGGATGTTTGCTCTAATTAATTGATCTATCATTTTAACTCCAAAAATTCCACAAAACTAAGCTTAAGTATCTGGACACGTGTACTTTGACGCCATCTATTTGGTTTTTGATTTTACTTTATTCTTATATTTATTAAAAATCAAAAACACCCTTTTTGTGCACTGTCTAGTTTAGAAAATACCAAAAAAATATTAAAACCTCTCCAAAAATTCCAAAAAATTACCTAGTATCTATTTTATCCTATTTTAGTGTCAGTCCAAAAATCATTAAAAATCTCAAAAGAAAAACACTAAAAATTGAAAAACACTCAAAAACTTCAAAAAAATTATAAAAAATAGTAGAAAATTCCAAAAATTGCAAACTCAGCTTCTGTTTATTCCTTATTTTGTTCTCTTTATTTGAAAAATAGTGTGAAAAATTTTGGTTGCTGTTTGTTAATTTTAACTTGCATTTTAGTCACAGCCAGCCCTATTTCCACTGTTTTGCCTTATTTCAGCATTTAAAAATACCAAAAACACCTTGAAAAATCCCCAAAAATTACAAAAACAGTAAAAAACCCTAAAAAGACTAAAAACAATTTATTTCTGAATTTTTGGTAATTTTTACTTAGTTTTATAAATATTTTAGCTTGCCTTTTATTATATTGTCTTTATTCTCCAATATTGAAAAAGAAAAAAAACAAAATATAAAATATAAAATTAAAAAAATAAAAAAAATTAAAAATTAAAAACCCACAAAAAATTTCCTTTCTTTGTTTGCCTAGTGTAGACACTCCACACATCACACACACACTTGTGCATTCATTTGCTTGAACTATCCTGCTTGTTCCCTGTGTTCGAACTCTCTACATACTTGCACCTATACATCTTTTATGTAGAGTTAAAAATAAATTTTAACTCCACAGTAGTTCTAATTTGTTGATCTTTATTGTGGGTTAATGGTTGACTTTAGTCCGGATTTAGTGTGGTCACCACACCGACTGAGTTCACGCTTTGTGCTGAACTTAAGACCACCTATTTTCGGCTAAATCAGTAGACTCGATACAGGTGGTATTTCGGGATGAGCTTCCAGACTCAAATGGATCAGACTCATGAACTCCAAAAACAACTCCTATTTTCTTCTTTTCTTCTTCTCGTGTCTATTTTTCAATTCTTTCATTCTTCTGTCCTCTCATTCATCCCATTCATTTGTGCTATACTTCGGATATACTTCATCGTAACAATGGGAGAGGGGTGTATTTGAGTTACTCTTCATTTATTCTCTCGCCTATCTCCCCAACTTGTTGATATTTCTTGTCTATACTTAGGGATATTTTACCCTAAGTATAGGGGGCAAGCATAGTCGTGATTCTTTCGTATATTCTCATCCTCGATCATCCCTACTTGGTATGCAGTCTGCCATACTTAGGATTAGTTTATCCTAAGTATGGGAGGATAATCGACTTCTTATTCTCTATTTAGTCATTGTTGTATAGTCTTTTCTACACTTAACACGAGTTATGTCTTCCTTTTTCTCTTTGACCACTTTGAGGACATAGCTCAAGCTAAGTATAGGGGGTCATATATACGCTCTATATACTTTAGACATAACTCATACTTTCGTATTTCCTAATAATATGGATAAAATATTATATGGGTTAGAATATATAATAAATCGACTATAAAGAATATACCTTAATACATTATAATAATTTTTCAAATTTCTTTGTAAATATGATTAATAAACCATATTAAAAATATTTTGCAAAATGATTTGAAAAATGATTGTAAAATATCTTGAAAAATCTTTTGAAAATTATTTGGAAAAGTTTTTGCAAAATGCTTTCAAACCTTTGTAAAAACTTTTGTAGAATAGTTGCAAAATTTTGTTTCATTTGTTGGAATAATTTTTTGAAAATTAAGTTTGCAAATGTTTTGAAAAATTATTGTAAAATTATTTTTAAAAAATTATTCATATCTTTGAAAAATCATTGCAAAATGATTTTCAAATTTTGTAAATATCCGTAAAAATTATTTGAAAAATTTATTTGCAAAATAAAGTTTTCAAAATATTTATAAAACTATTTTCAAACTATTTTTAGAATCTTGTATATAATTAATAAAAACTTTTATAAATTTCTTTATGCCACCCTTGTATATAAAACCTGTGAATACCAACTAACTTAACCTGTAAAAAGCCTCAGTGTAAATTCTCACTATAAAAAAAAGCGCGATTGGCGTGCACTGGGCAAGCACAAGTGCTCGCTCAAAGCCTAGCGAGCACTTAGGTTGCACAAGTGCTCGCCAGCATGATCGCCCATTTGAATCTGGAGGCACGATTAAGTCTTTGTAAATAGGCGAGCACTTTAATAGCATATGTGCTCGCCCGGTTGTGCTCGCCAAGTTGAAATTAAAGGCGCGGTGGAACGGGCACGTGCCATTTTCGGGGCGAGCACCTAAAGAGCACGGGGCGAGCACGTAAGTGTGCTCGCCCGCTCCCGTAAACAGAACATCGGGCATCCCCATCCCCTCATTCTTGCGCGAGTTTGGTTTGGTCTCATCCCCTTCGACGACGAGAGGTCCGCCGGTAGCGCGTCGAGAGCTTCCCTTTCGACCATTCAATCGCACATACACCCCTCTTTAGGTATATCTTATCATCCTTTGTCTTTGTTTTGCGTATTTCATTCGATTTCATAGTTGTTGTAGTAGATTTAGGGTTTTGATATTTTTATTTTTTTGTTCTTAAATTCAATCTCACTAGTTGTTAATCTTTTTGATTATGCTTCTTATAGGTGTTTAATATGTAGTTTTACTTAGATTTGAGTAAATTTTTGCTAATATAGATGAAATATTATAGACATGTTAAGTGCTTGATTATATGACACAGCAAGTAAAGTGCTTAAATAGTGATGTAGGTGAATGTTGGTATAGATGGGATGAGAGATACATTAGTTTAACACTAGGTTCATATATTAGGTTCATTGAAAAGTATCATAAGACTAGTTTAATAACACTAGTAATGTTGATATATAGAAATGCCATAACACTAGTTTCATAACATTAGGTTCACTGAAAGAGGTGATGGGAGATACAAATCATTTGAGAATAAGAATTATTTAGTGTATGTAAAATTAGACATATATTTAAGTTAGAATCATTGGTGTGTGATAATTATAACTATAAACAAAAATTTTTCTTCTGTGATAATTTATTATCACATTAAATTCTAGTTAATGTAACTAAGTATATCACATTAACTTATAGTTAGGTTGATGATAAGTCTAAAACACTATCCATTAATTATTAGAAAATTGCACAAAATCCTTCACACACAGTGCGTAATTCCACACCGGGTGGTGTGTGGCCCTGCACAACGGGAGGCGTGTGCAATACATTGGAGGATTTGATCATCTCTAACTGTGTTATATTTTTTTATTTTTTAACAACACTATTGGACTCACTTTGGAATGTTTATCCCAGAACAATGGTCGTGGATTTTGATGTTTGCAGGTTTGAATTTTTTTTGCAGGTGCCCATCAACTCTTAGTGACCCAAGCACTGTATTAGGCACTAAATTAGGATCACACTTATCCCTATCTCCATCGCTAACCAGCCAAATTTACGTAATTGTCCGGCTAATATAAATGAATAAATATTTTAAGATTATTTTATGGTCTCATTTGTAGCACGTACAAATGTATGACGTAAAGTGATCTTAAAGTATTACATTTATATTAGCTTTCCTTAGTTCGGAGATCCTGGACTAAGGGGGTCCGTAAGGATTCAAACTTACTAAAAGGTGATTGTTGTCACAAGCTCTTTATTTCTTACGGAAATTCGGTTCATAATCCCTTCCTCTTCGGTATACCAAATCAATCATAGTTTACTATCGAAATAATCACTAATATGATTATTTTGAAAGTTAATTGCGATTGATTTATGAGGTATACGGGAGAGGTGCAGGGTTATGCTGCCGAATTTTCATTAGAAATAAAGATGCTTGTGACAACGATCATCTTTTAGTAAGTTTGAATCATTATGGACGGGCTCAAGTGATAACATAATTAATACACTTATCTTCTCATCTTTTATCTCAATAATGAGATACATTTAGATATCCTCATTTTCCTAGATTTGACATTATAAATTATTTAATTCAGGTTCATCAATATGACAAATAGAGAGTGGATGTACAACCGTGTAGTAGAGGGACGTATAGCAGATACCTTTCAAAGAGGTGTTCAGGAATTTATACAATTTGCTTACGCACAAGGTTCCCGTATCGTGGATTCAGATGGAACTATCTTGTGTCTGTGTAAGAAATGTCGTCTAATGAGGAAGAGATCAAAAGATGAAACTCAGTTACGTCTTTATAGAATGGGTTTCATGGAAGAATATCAGATTTGGTGGAGGCATGGTGAGGATTTCGAGGACAGTATGAATGATGCAGAAGAAGCTTACAATAGTAATCCTTTTGCAGATATGGTTATGGACGTTGCGGGTCCAGAATTTAATGCTACTTTTTTAGATGAGGAGGAACCATATGGAGAGTCTGCAGAATTGTACGAGCTATTGAAAAAAGTGGAAGAGCCATTGTGGTTGGGTCGCAAGACATATTCAAAACTTTCTACGGTTTCAGATCTTCTATCGATGAAGATGGAGTATAATATGACCGATCATAATTTTGATGCAATGCTGAGGATTATCAAGAAAATGTTACCATAAGATGCAGAATTACTTGATAATTATTACAAAACAAAAAAGATGATGCGGAAGATGGGTTTAGCGGAAGTTAAAATAGACTCATGCATAAATCACCATATTTTATATTACGGTGAACACCAACATTTACAACGGTGTCCTGAATGTAATGAGACAAGATATCGTACAGGTAGTAAGAGTGGAACAAAAATATCGAGAAAGATTTTACGTTATTTCCCATTGACTTCGAGATTGAAACGACTATATTATTGCAAAGAAACGACGAAGTATATGGCATGGCACGCGGAACATAAAGTTGATGAGTACATGGAGCATCCATCCGAGTCTGATTGTTGGAAGGTATTAATGTCAGCTTTTTCTACATTTAACGATGAAAAGAGGAATTACGTTATAGGTTTATATACAGACAGGTTTAATCCTCATGGAAGAAGTAAAGATTACTCTTGCTGGCCAGTAATGACAACACCATACAATCTACCCCAATGGTTATGTAATAAGCGACAGTTTATGTTTCTTTCGCTGTTGATACCAGTATCTACACATCCGAGAAAATACATTGACGTTTATTTACGTCCTCTTATAGATGAGTTGAAAATATTATGGATCGATGGGGTTGATACATATGATGCTAATAAGAGTCAAATATTTAACATGAAAGTAGCTCTGCTTTGGACGATAAATGACTTCTCAACATATGGAATGTTATCTGGATGGAGTACACATGGACGTAAAAGTTGTCCATATTGTATGGAGAGTACTAAATCATTCCAGCTTCAATATGGTCAGAAACCATGTTTTTTTTATTGTCACATACGGTTTCTTCCAAATAATCATCCATATCGAAGACAGAAGTAGTTTTTTAAAAGGAACACAATTGATCTTTTAGATCCTCCACCATTTAAGACAGGCGATATGATATTATCAAACTTGGAACAATTGAAGAAATCAGCCTTAGAGAATGGAGATAAAACAAAAAATCTTCCTGGTTTTGGTGACAGTCATAATTGGATTAAGAAGAGTATATTTTGGGAGTTACCATATTGGAGTAAGTTACAGATACGACACAACTTAGATGTTATGCATATAGAGAAAAATATATTTAATAACATCTTCTATACTGTTATGAATGTAACCGGCCGATTGAAAGATACAGTAAAGTCTCGTCGTGATTTACAAATCATATGTAATCGACCAGAGTTGCATATAAAGGAACATGATAGTGGAAGGGTTGAAATTCCCAGAGCGAAGTATACCTTAGATAGAAATCAAGTTAAGCTTGTCTGCGAATGGACAAGCAAATTGAAGTTTCCAGACGGATATGCATCAAATTTTTCCAATTTAATCGATTCAAAAAAATTTTCATTTAAGGGAATGAAAAATCATGACTGCCATGTTTTTATGGAAAGATTGCTACCGTTAGTGTTCAGAGGATTGTTACCAAAAAACGTTGTCGATGTTCTTTCAGATGTTAGCCGATTTTTCCAGGTGCTATGCTCGTCACGTATACACCGCATGGAGATGGATTATCTTCATAAAAATATTCCTGTGATTATGTGTAACTTGGAGGCGATATTTCCGCCTTTATTTTTTGATTTGATGGAGCATCTGGTGATTCATATTCCAAGAAAAGTAAAAGTAGGAGGGCCGGTAAAATATCGTTGGATGTATCCATTTAAAAGGTAATTAAAAATATTATAATATCCGTGCATTCTTTACTATTTCAACATAATGTTAACCTACTTTCTTATAGGTTTATGTTCTTTTTTAAAAGAAAGGTCCGAAACAAAAGTAAAGTTGAAGGATCTATAAGTTCACAATATATATATATATATATATATGAGGAAGTCACAACATTCTGCGCAAGATATCTTCCAGAAGATGTGGAGACTATCCACAATAGATGCAGGAGGAATGAGACAATTGCGAGGAAATAACACCATATGTTCAGTAAGTATTTGTATTACTTTATGTATATATTCAAGTTCAAGTGATTCTTATGTTTCTCTTACTAAATTTTAGAGAATTTATGAAGAATATTATTGAGGAAAATCCTATGTATTCAGATGACGAAGTTCTGAGCCCCTATAGGAATCAATTTCCAGCTTGGTTTAAAGACCGCTCAAAACAGTTGGACGGTGGTGATTTCTATTCTCATATTTTAAAATATTTTGGAGAAGGCCCTGTTTATAAGGTCCGATCTTACACCTCTTGCTACAGCAATGGGTATCGTTTTCATACCTTAAATTCTGGTAAATATTTAACAACTCAAAATCATGGAGTGATGGTTCACGGATCTTGTTATGAGGAAGATCATATGAATTATTACAGAATTTTAAAGGAGATACTAGAAGTGGAATATAGTATACCAAGCTTGAATAAAGTAGTCCTTTTCTTGTGTGATTGGTATAAACCCAATGGAGGTGTAGTACTCGATAGAAGAAATAACATTGTCGACATGGTACAAAGAAAATTTATACACAGATTTGAACCATTCATCTTAGCATCTCAAGCGTATCAAGTATGTTATCTCCCACAAATATCAAAGAAGAGAAAGAGCTTTGAAACAGTACTGTTGTGAAGATAAATTCTTGAGGTTATATTTCTAATGATTACACTCATCAGAAAGATGACATAGATGAAGCATTCACACCGACACATGAACGAATAGACTTAACAGAAGAAGTCTCAATCATCGAATCGATTCGATTGGCTGATAATGAAGTTTTTTCTATTGACTTACAAGATGATACTGACTCCAGAAATGATGACTCAGAAAACTCAGAAAATGAAGAAATATCCTTTAATCCCACCGAAATAAATGATAAAGATTAGTTGTAAGTTTTATTACACAATTAAAATCGAATTAACTAAAATCTCAAGTAATAAATATGTAATTAACTCTTACATCATCATTACAGTCATGGTAGGTTTTGGATGTGGCGGGGCGCATGGATCACATAGATCTAATCGTCCATCTTCCTCAGACACACCTTCGTTCAGTAGGCAGCCCACCCCGGATGCTGTTCTTGATTCACAGTCCGACGAGATCCGCTGGGTGATAGCCTACTACGAGTCTCTTGGTTATCCTCCGCCACCCTTTTATGTAGGAGGCTATGGAGAGACATCTACCTCGACAGCCCCTACAGGATTCCCAGTCCAGGTCCCCATACCAGCACGGACATCGATGGGTTCTGACTCTCCTTCTTCTGGACGTCCGAGCACCTCCGTGCCTTTACCTACTGCAGTTGGACAGACTTCGGCGTCCCACCCTTTGTTGGAGCTTACGGCGGATGGGAGGTAAAATTTTTATAGATTTTATCATTAAATTTTTCCAAATATTTATAGATTGTATCATATTTAAAATTTTTAGCAAATGCAGGGATTTTTTGAATAGCAACAGGGTGGCAAAGGAGATAACCAACATAATAAAACACACTTGACTTCCATGCAATTTAGATAGTGTCGCATCCCTGCTGTAGAACAGGAGAGACTGTTTGACATGTTTCTAGTAAGAAAAATTTCTAAGAAGTGATACAGAATTTTTTGGTCAAGTTTTTTGTATTTGATAATTTGTTGTAATTTTCAAAGTAGGTTTCACCTTGGCTCTGATCTGGGGAAGGAGACTTATCGTAGAGCCTTCATTCGTTTGGCAGAAAAGAGAATGAGCGATACATTTTTCAAGGCAAGGAGAGACTCGCATGCGAAGATGGGATGTGAGGAGATGAATTTTGAGGAGATGAAGAGGTTCCCGCCAATATGGTGTACGGAGGATAGGTATTGTATTTGTCAAATAATTTATAATAAACTTTTTAAAATAATCAATAATCATAACATAATCCTTGCAGATGAGTGAATTTCTGTGATGAATTCGTTGCGGATGCAGAGTTTGGAAGAAGATCTACGGCGGGAAGGACAAACCGCCAAAAACAAAGGATTAAGTCGATAAGTGGCTCTAAAAGCCACAATCAGATTAGAGCGGAGATGGTATTACGATTTGAAATTTATTTTTGAAGATCTACTTTAATATAATGCAATGTTGTTATTACATCTTAAAAAAAATTTCAGGCAGCTAGGTTGGAAAGGAAACCCTCTTTTCAGGAGTGGTGGTCGAGGTCCCACATGAGTGGGAGAGAAGGAGAGTCGCAATAGTCCACTCCTGAAGCAGGAGAATTGTTGGTAAGTCTATCAATTTATTTGCAATTAAATGATATATTATAACTCATTTATTTATATTCAACTTTGTATTTTAGGATCATTATTTGACACTATCTGCAGAAAAATGGGGTGTCGATCCAACTGGAGAGCAACTCCCATTTGATAAAACGATCTGGAAGCATGTATAGATAAATATTATCTTACTATACTCATTTCAAATATATAATTTTATATTAAACAATGAAAATCTTATAAGGTGTTGGAGGAGAGGGAAGTTGTGGCGAACAGGAAGCAGACGCTTGGTGGTCTTCCTCCATATTATGTGGAGGAACATCGTCACTCCTATTATGCATACTCTCAGCCGTCATACACACAACCACATCCGTCCCAATCATCAATTCCAATGGAGTCGCAGATGGCGATGATGGTGGATCAAGTGACGAAGCTCCGAGAAGAGTTCACGACATACATGTAAGTATTCTACTTATAGAATGAGTAATAATTTTATATTTCTATATCTATAAAATGCAAGTAATAGATATATCTTCCATATATAATATAGGTCGCAAGGGCGTGCATCTCAACCTGAAGAGATTGAATCTGATAACGAAGAGGAGGAGGAGAACGACCCTGAAGAAGAGGCACGCATGTATGCGAGGTTCAAAGAAAAGGAGAAGGAAAAAAAGAAATCAAAGCAGGATTTAATGTCTAAATTTTTTAGATCAAAGAAGAAGTAAATTGTTGTAGGTTTTGACTTGTATTGTTGTTAAACTTTTAGCACGTCTTTTAATTTATATGAACTTTGATAATATAATTTGTTGTAATTTATTTGTCGTTGTTGCTTCAAACATATATTTGTAATATTTAGATGTTAAATTTGAGTGTTTATTTCTAAGTTCATGTATATTGCGTGACTTTCACTTGTCAGTGCTAGTTATCTTAGTTAACGAACTGCTATAATATATATACCCTTGTGGAGATCTTATAAGTACCTGCAGTGGTTTATTGGCAGGTTATACAGGTTCGACAGGGCGTCAAAACTCCGTCGAACCTGTATAATTTTTTTCCTGGAAATCAGCTTGGGCGAGCACATGTGCTCCCCAAGTGCTCCGTGATTGATCGCCCTATTTAATAGGGGTGATCACTTCGGCGAGCACATCTGTGCACGCCCGACAGGTGGGCGAGCACATAGCGTCCGAATGTGCTCGCCCACCAGCCGGAGTGACTCTCATAAAAGCGAGCACGCCCTGAACGAGCACATGTGCTCGCCCACCACTCGGGCGTGCACATGGCGGGCACTAGGCGTGCACAAAACGAGCATTTATGTGCACGCCAATCCCGCCTTTTTTTGTAGTGTCTTCACCCAGTTCTTGTAAATAATCACACACTCACGTGTAAATATTTGCACATACTTCTTTCACTGATCTTTATTAAAAAATCCCTAAAAGCTTTCAAAATTTGCAAAACACATAAAAATTTGCAAAATATTTTCAAAAATTGCATAAAAATTTGCAAAACTGTTCAAAAATCCATAAAAAGTTCAAAATCACTTACAAAAAGATTTTCTTGCATTGTACACCATTTGCATGTTTCAGAATGATCAAGATAATTGAACACGTCCAAATAAAGTCTGAAGATTGGAGCTTGGTACAGACATTAGTCCACTTAATTTTAGAGGAACCCATTAAGGACTGGAATTGAAATACTTCGGGTCACTTTGACTTAATTCTTTTGGTTTGTGAGGCTATGTTCATGTGTCGATTTTATGTGTCTAACTAGAATCCTTCATGTCATTCGTACGACTCTTGAGATAGTGGCTTGACTAGAGACCTCACAGTTAACACTTAGCTCAACCCAGATGGATTGCTGAAAGATTTTGGAGTCTATGTCAGGACGATAGAACCTCTTTAATGGTCTGATGGTTGAAGTAGTGGCTCCCACTTCAAAAGGACCAAGGTTCGAATCCCCCCATCCCGCCTTCTACCATTAAAAAGGTTGGGATGATACTAGGCTGCTTCGTCGAGGGTGGCTCAAAAAGCATTCTCGGGGACTGCCAAAATTGGTAATTCAACACATTTTCTCTGGTAGCATGAACATCTAACGACTGGAGATTGGATAGAAATGAAGCTTTGTGTGAGGAATGATCTGTTAGTACAACTTTTTTCCAAGACCCTAAAACATGGGTGGACCAAAAGATTCTGTATCCGTCGAGGTAAAATAAGAATGCAGGGCAATGCGATTAAAAAAATATCCAAAAAGAAGCCTACACTAGAAATTCCAAAAAAAATCTTAAACTTCCGGAAAAAACCTGCTTCTTGGTGAGGACTTGATTACACTGGGCGAGCTTCACAAAGGAATGCGACTACACTAGTCCATTCCCACTTCTTTTCACTTTTCTTCTAGCTTCTTCCTCCCTTTTTAGTTGTGAACTAGCACACTCCTGACCTTAGAAGGAAATATTCATCTCCCCAAGGATGAGTTGCCAAAGGAGGAGACTCCTTGATAGTTTAACGGTTTGTCTGGGAAGAGATAACATATTCACACACATAGTACTTATCATTTCAAGGTTGCAAGAGTATGAGACTGAAAGGATGGTTCTGACCAGATCGTGAATTGAACTCGATAGAAGATTATATAACTTATGAGCTGTTGTGTCACACTTCCTAACCTTAACGTGATTCTGAACACACTAAAAATCCAAAGGTCTTAACTGAGCTCCAAACTTTGCTTTTATCAAGACAAGTTTAAAAGTCAAAATTATTCTAAGTTCTTTCTTTTTTCTTTCTTTTCTTTTTTCTTACACTCACTATCAAAAGTGTTTGCGAGGGACCAGCAAAGGCAAGTATAGAGGGTGATTAATCTCCACTTCATCGCCTTTATTCTTTCAATTTTGCCTTAAATCCTTAGCAAAATGCATGTATATAGCATTAATTTATACATAATAACACTCACAATTGACCTGAAGATACTGTATAAATATATGTATTTAATACAAAAATAAAAGAATAAAGGAAAGCAAAGAAAAAGAATGAAGTGTCAAAGACACAAAATGATCTTAGACCATGAGACCCAGTCATCATGATGACTTGATTGATCATGAATAAAGTAGGGAGAGATAAGACAGAGAAACTGTACAAAACACCCTCAAAACCCTAATTTTTATTCATCAATAAAATAAGATTTTGGGACCTATTTTATTTTACTATTTTTATTTCAAATATAAATCCTTAACATGAATATTATACATAAAAATACATAAAAAATATAAAATTGATCTCACTCGAAAACAATACACTGTGCACCTGGGACACACAAAATAAAAAGTCACAAAGAAAACTTCCCAGACATGTATCTCCTCCATACAGACTCAAAATTAACCAAACTTACCTTTATTGTTCATAAAATTTAGTTATCTATTTAATGAAGGTGTTTCATTAAAAATGGAGTTTAGATGCAGAAGTTCACTTTTGGGTGCCTAATGTATAGTATACATGTATATAATATTCAATATATTCATCCTTTATATTCTTAACTTTCTTATATTTTTACATACTTGTAAATAGTATTCAAAATACATATAAACAATAAATATATAATAAAAACAGTAAAATTCATTAAAAATAAATAAAGTATATGTAACACTACAAACAGACACGTCTTTGGAGACGGTGTTAGGGGACGGACTATCAGCGACCATCCCCAAAAATACGAATAGGGACGGTTGCACAGCGCTTGTCCCCCTTAATGACCACGAGGGACGTCCAAAATCAATCATCCCTATTCACCAATTTTAGAGATAGGATCAAGTAATTGATCGTCCCTACCAATAGTATAGGGGACGGTTATGTGATCGTACCCTCCGAGTCGGACATGAGACGGTTAAGACCGTCGTCTCTCGCTCTCTGTGAACGTCTCCATCAGTTCAACCGAAGGGGTCGGTCATGACCATCCCCTACCGTGGCATACCTTTTTTGCTAGCGTGAATTTGTGTAATTCCGGAGCTCAGAAGGGATGGTCTTAAGGAGACCGTCCCCGATCATTTCGAAAGGGGACAGTTGGACGACCTCCCCTATGGGCTTATAATATCGAACAACCACCTTCCCTCCTCATTCTTCCCATTCCTCTCACCCAAAACGTAGTCGTTACCGCTCACACAGTAACCTCCGCTTGACCAACCCTCCACCCTCTCAAGACGTCGCCTTTGTCATCGAGCTCTCGACCTCCATCTTCTGCTTCGGTCGCGCTCCATCTTATTCTTAAAAATCTTTCCATTTCCTTCAAGACGAATCCAGTAACTTATGATATCTAAATCATTTTTTCTAAACATTAATCTTATTTAGTGTTATATACAAGAATGTCGACTTTCTTTTATTGTATTATATGCATGAATGGTGATTTTCTACTTCACATATAGTTGTGTTAGATGCAAATATGATTGACTTGTGTTATATTCACTATGGTTGTTTTAAATCCAAGAATGATTAGTGTGTGTGTGTGAGTATGCGTATATATGTGTGCATTATTCCCTTACATTACTCTTACGCTCCATTACAGTTCTCTGTAGCCCACCCTTTGGAGGAGACCCATGAGTGAATTTCATGGAAACATCTTTCCCTTGGAGGTCCAAATGAGGATGTATCTTCGGACTCCATCAAATGATGATGTTGCAGACCTGGGTTTTTTGCGAATTTAGGTGAGAGAACACGGCATTGTGAAGATCATTTAGGAGGATCATTTCTCCTTTCATGGAAGTTGTTGAGAGATATCTTCAAGGATCTTTTGATATGTTTGAGTACATCAATGTTCTTGCCTCTGTGAGGAATTCATTCAAGTGTATAATGAAGAGGAGGCTACGAAAAGTTAATGTATTTTTAGGAGTCCTGTAACATCTATCTCCTAGAACATCTTTGTTGCTGAAGTTGTTTTCTAGACTGTTATCTCTATATACTGGAAAGGTGATACTGGAATTTGATGGTTACATCCAGTCTTGTCAGAGTTATTATCAGAGAGAATGCTGGTAGTTAGAGGTGGATTTGGCTATAAGGAAGCTCTTAGAATGCTTGTTGCGTTAGCATCTTTTCTGATCTCGTTTTTCGGTAATCTCTTAAAGGCATAGATTTTTGTATCCCACACTGAACCACGCATCGGGATCATGTCGTTGATGGACAGATCCTTAGTCATGCAGCAAAGATGTTGCTTCAGTATAAAGGATGCATTAAGTCAAAAGTAAAATCTTGACTTGTTTTTAATTAATTATTCAATGTCCTTTTTTGTGATATTATCTTTGTTCATGCAGTATTAGAACACTCAAATTCCTTATGAACAATTAGTCCAAACGTTCCTCCGGGTGTGACTCCAAACTAGTGGAGAGAGCTAATCAACTTCTGGTCTAGTGAGGAGTTTGCAGTATGTAAAGTACTTTATATTTATTTACTCATTAGTTTTACGAATTTGGAATATTATCAGATGATATCAATGAAAAATACTGCGAATCGTGCCAAGGGATTCAGGTCGATACAAAAGATGGGGTGAAGAATACAAATTAAGTCAAGCATGATTTTGTAAGTTTATTAAATAGGTTCGAGATAAAAAATACAAAAAGTCTTAGAAATAAAATTTCTATTGATTTTAGTAAAAGGAGAACGACCGAGAGGCCACTCGGATCGAGGTTATTGTGGGGTCAAAGAGTCGAGACCTCGTCGGACAAGTGGAATGGGTCGACAATGCATACACCCCCATTCATGTAAGTTAATTACGATATACAAAAATTGCCAATACATTTTTTCCTTAATTAAGTTTTAAATCAAATATACAGGAGGAGATGACCAGATTCACTACGACTGACTCCTTAGATAGCAACACCTTACCCTTATTTGGTGAAGAGGCGTTCGTCCAAGCCACAGGTCCAGAACATTCTGGACATATACGATGTGGTATACGGGGAGCGATGATTCGTACATGGTACAGAACTGGTGGTAGTGGGTCTACATCATCGTCACAACAAAGCGAGAGTAAGTGAGAGTTGGAGAGAGAGATAAGATACGTCAAGGCAAAGATGTCCTCACAGGAAGAGGAGATGGCCAAGATGCATTCAGACATGGTGAAGATGTCCGCGCAGGACGAGGAGACTACCAAGATGCGTTCGTACATGGCGAATGTCATGGCTTACATTCAACATCTCAAGAGACATGCCAACCCACTTACATCAACAACATGACTCGGGGGCGGTCAAGAGAAGAGTAAGGAGGAAAGCGAGCAGGAGTAGACTGTGTTTTAGAATTTATATTTGTATATATACTATATTTAATGTAGTTTCATGAGTTTGGATTTTTTGTAATACAATTTTAAGGTTATGCAACAAGTTCTTTGATATTTTTTTGAGATGAGATACCTTTTTGTTGTAGAATATTTTTTGTGAATTCATTGCAGTAGCAGGGCACTAAATCGAGTGCAACAAATATTTTTCTATTAAGAATTTCAGAGGCGATGTTTGACAACCATCCATTATACATGTCCCATCTAGCCCAAGTGGGATTACTGGTTCTAATTTTGGGGCACATGACCGGAGGGGACGGTTCAGACGTCCCCACTGATTATCTGTACCCATCCTTGAAACCAAAAACCTAGGTCAAACCGTTGGGGGACGGTTCAGGACCGTCCCTTATACTATCATAGCGGACGGTTGCGCCCATCTCATGCAGTTAAGGTGGAGTTACTAGTTCATTTTTGAAAGACGCGGGACTTGGAGGGACGGTTATGACCGTCCCCACCGATCTTCTGTACTCGTCCCTGAAACCAAAAACCTGGGCAGAATCGTTGGGGATAGTTCAGGACCGTCCCTTATGCTATCATAAGGGACAATCACGGATGTCTCTTGCGGTTAAGGTGGAGATACTGGTTCTAATTTGGGGGATGCGTGACTGGAGGGGACAGCTAAGACCGTCCCCACCGATCTTCTGTACCCGTCCCTGAAGACAAAAACATGGGCAGAACCATTGGGGACAGTTCAGGATCATCCTTTATACTATGATAGGGTACGGTTGCGCCCGTCTCCTACAGTCAAGGTGGAGTTACTAGTTCATTCCTGAGAGACGCGGGACCTGGGGGGACGGTTACAATCGTCCCTATTGGGCTTCTGTGCATGTCTTTATAGATGAGTACCTTGGGGAGAACCAGGGACGGGCTTACTGGAGGAGCTTTTAGGGACGTGGGAACGAGGAGGACGATTGTAACCATCCCTATAGAGCTTCTCTAACCATTGCTGACACCTGACAGCCTTCGGCAACGGTCGTAAAATGTCTCCAACATTTTCCAGCAGGTACAATTTGGCACTGTCACCTCTACTATAGCTTAATAGGGATAGTCATTGATCGCCCCTTCTACTATGCACAATAGGGACAATCTAGGCACACCCTCACCGTATAAGCATAGGAACTCTGCGTTTTTACATCCCCTTTGATCAAATGAGACGCATGCATCAGGGACTATTCCATAACTGTCCCTAGTGATCAAAAGGGATGATTTTCTAAGCATATGGGACGGGTGGTGACCGTCGCAAAAGACATATCTGCTTATAGTGTAAACTATACCTATAATGTATACATCCCTATTTATTTAGGTACATAAATACAATCAGAAAAATACAATAAAAATATGTAATTAAACAAGTTATAAATTTATAAAATATGTAAATACAATAATAAGATTCAAATAGAAAATAAAAATAAAAGACTTAAAATATAGGTAAATATACTTATATGCACACATGTAAATATCAACATCTAACAAATTAGCATGTAAAAATAAATAAAAAATTATAATAATATACCACATAAAATAATAAATAAATTTTATATTTTAACTTTTATTTAGTTAATTTATCTTATATTTTTATTTTTATTTATACTTTTCCCTGTTTTGTCCTCATCTGGCCCTACGTGGACCAATGAGGACCTTCTGTTGGTTGACTTCCAGTCAACTACCCCTCAGCCACTTGTGACTTGTCAAACCACCTCAAGCCTCCCACTTTTTCCCTTTTTACCACATAATCTAATGATTAAATTGCCTTACGCTCTGAATGAAAATTATTGATGGGATCTCCATGTTTCACACTCGAAAATTAGATTCCATCGATCTTCATCGATGTAGGCAAGATCCTCATTAGAAGTCACCATCTCACCATGTATATAAATAAAGCCTCCTTACCCTCTTCCCAATTTTGATCCTCCTTCATCCGCTATAACCCTATCCTCAAGTCGTTAGAGCTTGCTGGTGATAGAATCAAGCTTGTAGGAGCTTTATCATGGAGAAAGAACGACCGAAGGTGGTGATCCAGTTCATCAGAGTAACCGCCGACGACACTTCATCTGCTCCCTACCCCAAGAAGGTATGAGATGCTAGCCTTAGGTTTTCCTTTTGCATTTTATTCCATAAGCTTAGATTAGGTTTTGATTATAGCATTTAGGTCATAGTTTTACTTTAATTTCATATCTTAGTTTGTTGGAGCCTTAAGCTCTAGCCATAATTCATTGTCACACCTATCCTGTCTCGACCCATCTTCACCCTCATCATCTTTCCCTCTCGCCTCTCATTGATTCCACATGTTTCCCCTTCGATCCTGCAAGGATTAGAGGTCAACCGAGCTCCCTCCTCTGCCACTTCGCAAGAGCTCCTCACTCTGCCTCATCTTGCTCTGCTTCCACCAAATAAACAAGCAGCTTCTCCAGGGCACCATCGTTCCATCTATGCAAGAATCAGCACTTGGAAGCCCCATATGAGGGGTTGCTAAGTCGATATAATAGCTCCAGGTATCTTCGAGCTCCAGGTCCCTATCGAGAGGACCAGGACCATTTTGAGCATATCAGCCGATACGAACCCCATCTACAATCATTCTGAGCATATAAGCAGCGAGAATAACCACCGAAGCTAGCCAGGAAGGAGAATCGAAGGAGCCCAGCTATTGACTTCTTCCGCGTTCTTATAGAGTAACAACAACCGTCGGATCAAAGGGTCGCTCTAGTTCTGTTTCTAGGCATTGGATCTTGCATCATTCCACATCAAATCTAGAGCAAGATCTAATCACGCCCTTTCATCTGCAAAGGGGTATCGAGCATCCTTAGTCGTCGATCTGTTTAAGTGGTGCGTGAGAACCGTCAAATATAATGCCTTTGGGGGTAATTTTGCATCTCTTCCCCCTATTTTTGTATTTAAAAATTAGTATCCGAAGCTTTCAATAGTGTTGTACTATTTTGGTGTAAATTGCAGTTGACCCCTCGTACTTTCTGACTATTGCAAGTTGTCCTATGCCATGTCACCTCACATGCCCGCACGCTTGAGGGACATGGTTATTTTGCACATTAACCCTGATGGGTTTTGGGTATTTGTATTTGGTCCATAAGTTTGTAATTTAATTGTAATATTTTGGGGGTAATTTGCATGATGTGTCCTGGAGTTTATTTTTATAAAAATATGCCCCTCCTATTCTGATTACTTTGACTTATGCTTGTTTATTTTTATTAATTAGATTCAATGCTCTAAAATTCATGGGAAAATTCTTGTATGTGCTTGATATCATTCTAATTCTTGCATCATTTTTTGGCATTTACTTGTATTTTTCTATTTATTAAAAATTATTTAAAATCTAAATATTTCCTGTTAGACATAAAAATCCAAAAAATTATAAAACATACTTTAAAATTTCTAAAAAAATGCATAGTATATGTTGGTATATATTATAGCTCCAAACCAAAATCATAGAAAATATAAAAGAAAAACTCTAAAAATTGAAAAACCATAAAATCCTATAAAATTAATAAAAATTCTATAAAATTAAAAAACAGTTATATATTTCTAATTTTTATTTACATTATATACTATATATTACAAATAATATTGTGAATTTTAAACTTACTATCTATTTTTGAAACCAAAAAGAATTCGACCTATTATTATATTCCCTATTTTGGTATATTAAAAGACTTAAAAATACTAAAAATTAGTAAACAATACAAGAAAAATCACAAAAACAAAGAAAACGTTAAAAAACACAAAAATATTTTATTTTATAATTGGTGAGTATATATAGATATATTTAAAAATCCAAAACCTTATATAGACTTTATATATTATATAATACTTATATGCATATTACTATCATCATTATTATTTATATCTACATATATATTTTAAAAACTTAAAAAATAAAAGGACAATTCTTGCTGGTATTTTCTAGATTTTTATATGTATTTATTATATATCCTATTATTATTATATCTATTATTGGTATTATTACCATATATACATATATTTTATCTTAAAAACAAAAAGAAACTAAAATTTTGCAAAATATGAAAAGAGAATAAAAAATAAATATTAAAAACAAAAATATAAAACATCAAAAACCCATAAAAATATTTAAAAAAACAAAAAAATAAAACACCTAAATGGGTTGTTCATTTATCTCTACTCCACTTTGCTCTCTGTGGTTCGACACTCTACATTCTTATATAATATACACATATATTTTGCAGAGTTAAAATGAAAAATAAATTTTGACTCAATTCACTTTGATTGCTTCATTCATATTGCATGGGTTGATATGTACATCGAAAGGGGATGGACGGATTGGAGTAGGCTCCACATACTGGAGCAGGTACGTGGGCACCTCCATCCTAAGAGAGATGCAGTTCTGAACGAATGCACTCATCTCTGGGTCCCATGATCGGTCGGTTGTAACTTGAAATTAATAGCACAACATATCAATATATAATAATAAAACAAAAATAATAATATCGACTTTATATTAATATACCACATTTATAAAAAAACATATATTACCATCATGTTGGGATGGAGGCGGTCGTCGGTCGCCAGAATCACCACATCTGCCAGAGGCGCCTCTCCTGGATGTAGAGTCGCCTCCTCTCGTCACCATCATTACCGCTTAAATACAATTTATATAATTAGCATTGAATAATAAAATTAATGAGAAAGAAATAAACATTTAATAATATTTGATGCTGCATTCACTAACTCATTATGTCGTTAGTAATGACAATTGTTGTGGATGTTCTCCTTCAGAAACTAGTGAGCTCGTTGAAACTTGACCCTCTTCTATGATGGCGTTAGTGTCAATGTACATGTGATCATCCTTCTTAATACAGTAAGGCGGTCATCTTTCTTTCTGTTTTTACCCAATTTAGGTACGTAGCATATTTCCTCAATTTGAGGAGCTAGGACAAAGGGCTCCAGCCTTCTTATATATCTACCAGAAATGTCCTCAACTATATCATGCCTCGAGTCTAACTCAACTCCTTGTTGTGGATCAAACTAGTCCCAAAGAGAATAAAAATAGGTGATTTGGTGATAGCATGTTATACTCTAATTCAATCACCTCGCGGAGAATCCCATAATAGCTAAAGTTGTCCTCGCCATAACCAGATCCCGAGACCATATGTTCACTACATCTCTTCGTGTATTCTCTGTGTCCTTGATCTTCCCAATAGTTCCCAACATCGTACGAAATACATTATTAAACATATTTTTTTCCTATGTGCATGACATCCAGATTATGCCTAATAAAGAGTTTTGTCCGATATGGTAACTCCCAGAAGATGCTCATCACTACCAGCAAAAACAATTTTGTAGCGGGAACTCTTAGAATTTATTCATGCACTTTTGTTACCCATAATAGGCTATTGTTTTTGGAAAATATTTAAAATTTCTAAATACATTTTAATAACAAAAAAACTTGTGCAAATAGTGAAAAAAACAATAGTTTTTGTTTTAACGAAAAACCAATTCGAATCTTGCATCCAATGCAAAAACAACAAATCTCGCACATCTGAAACACAAACCTTGTTTAATTAGGATTTTGGAACATATATAAGACCTCGACCAAGCTTTGATACCACTTCTAGACTATGGGAAAAGCCTTAAGTGCATCACGAAGGCGTGATGATTGCATCCAATGCGATCGGGAGTGACTAGTCATACTAGTTGCTCAGGGCAGCGGAATTTAAAAAATTAAAGAGATGAAACTACATGATTCGAGAACACTTCTCGAATCGTTTTATCAAATCACAAACAAGATAAATGAATACCTCTTTAAGCGTGGTTGCGATCGAAGTCTCTAAGAGAAGAGACTACCTGTCTCAAGTCCGACCTGACGGAGGAGACGCTTGTGAGCGCATTGATGAGACGTGAGCTTCTTGTAATCCAAGATGAAGATTCAAGCGCTGAATCTCCCAATTTCGTCATACGAAATCCAGCGTCTTCTTTATGAGCAAGGTGCACTAAAGAAGATGGAGATCCACGAACGATCGAAGCGACGACACGATGACGTAGCGATGACGATGACTCTCTCTAGAACAAGGGGTGGAAGGCCACACTTGAGAGAGAGAGAGAGAGTTGGGGCATGAGAATGAGAGAGAGACTTGCAATATGTTGTAAAAGAAGAGTTATGGTTGCTACTTCTTTTATAGTATTTTGAGAGTCCATGGATCACAATCCATGTGTAACACAAAATCAATGGTTGAGATTGATTTGTATTTCTATTCAATGGCCATGATTTTATTGTACAAAAATACAACAACACATAATTTAAATCAAATTACAAATATAGATATTATCAATATAATTTAATTTGACTAAAGCAACTTCCAACAAAGGATAAGGAAGGTGGCTAGCCGCCTTCCATATATGGAGGGGACGACCACCTTGAATTAGTCAATTGTGGCCGTCCACCCTCCATATTAGGAAGGTGGCTCCCTTTCCAATCATGTGAGATTTATTATATTTCACATAATCTTTTATTTGTTTACAACAACCTT
Source organism: Ottelia alismoides (assembly GCA_037367405.1). NCBI lineage: Eukaryota > Viridiplantae > Streptophyta > Magnoliopsida > Alismatales > Hydrocharitaceae > Ottelia > Ottelia alismoides. Next base: position 472,619 of record JAZKJV010010661.1, on the reverse strand, counting down.
TCTGTTGCAAATAATTGACAAAAAAAATTCTGAATTAGTTTTGTGATTAGTTCAATCATGCCATAAAATAATGTGAATCATATTCACACATCCAAAATAAAATGGAAATTTTTCATGAGAATCTTAAGAGTCTTTTTCTAGGTTGATTTTGTATTCCTTGTTTGAACTTTCTTTAAAGAAGCAATTGAACTTATCCAAAATCTCATTAGTAATAATGTATGTATTTTTTGATCATATAATTAAATGCATTTATTCATGTGCATTTGATAATAGATATAAAATTTTAAATATAATACAATTACATACAATCATTATAAAACTCCAATTAACATGCTCATGTTGCACCATTTTCTCCTCATTCATATCCATGTACGTCCATATGGAATGGAAATAATATAATAAAACTAATAAAATCAATCGAGTTAGTGAGCTCAGGCGTGCTCAACTCGAACTCTAGTCGATAACTTTAACAAGTCATTTATCCAATTCGAACTCGTACACAATAATTTTTTGAGCCCGGCTCATGAGCTCTTATCAAGTTAGTAGATTCAAGTATAACTCATCGAATCTGAGATTTTATAACACCCCTACCTCCAACACCTCCAATTCCACTTCCACCCACACTATGAAGCACATCCTCCCTTCTACATGTTGTGCAGATGCACGTATGAACTCGAATCCCCCACCATCCTCTCATCCATATGTCATGTTGATGTCGATGCAGTGCTATATCAGTGACAATGCGATCTCGAACATGAATGTCTTGTATTTTTTAGTTGAAGAGGAATATTGCATTTAAAAATAACCTTATTTTTTAATATGAACTGTTAATTGTATTTTAGATATTTCTTTTGATTAGATTAAATCAGAGATGGTCGTTTATTTAAACGACCATGTGTCAAACAAAGTACAATTACATGGATCTCAGTGTAATTATAACGAATATATAGAGTGGTCACGTAATTGAACTTGTTTTCAAGGGACGTTTATTTAAAAATCCAGAGAGGGGGGACTTTCACCGAACATTCACATAATAAAACGCCCACCCCTCTTCTCTCCCCTCTCCAGAGTCCAGTCTACACATCCATCTCTCTCCCATGTGCCATTGCCATGGAGCTGTCCCTATCCATCCCGTCCCATCACCGCCTTTAGACCCTCGCTTCAACCTCCATCACCACCTTCTGCATCTCCGCCTCTGCCAAATCCCCTCCATTCCTCCCCCTCCGACAGTGTTGTCGCTCTACATCCATCTGCTTCGTCCTCACCCCATCCAAGCCCCACGTCTAGCACTCGGGCTTTGAGGAAGAGGAGGAAGAGGAGGAGAAAGAAGCAGTGGTGATGCATGCTGTAGTGGTGACCACGAGGGCAGAGGAGAGGATTGAGAGGAAGAAGAGGGAACGGCGGATGTACCTAGTCACTGCCGTCATCTCCAGCTTGGACATCACCTCCATGGCCGCCGCCGCCTATTACCGCTTCTACTAACGAGTCGAGGTACCACTCTTCTTCTCTATACATGCTTCTTTCCTTCTCTTTCTCGCTTTCCTTTAAAAATGAATACATAAACAAGTAAAGTCTGCAGTAAAAGTTCCCTCAGAATCAAATCTCACATCCTCTCTGTCGACGCCACTGTAACTCCCTTCAGATGATGATTAATTATAGATGTATTTGTAGCTGAAATTTCTGGAGCAATAAATCATTTATTATTTATTTTTGAATTATTTTTATTTTTATCTGATTTGTCTTTTTGCAGATGACATGGTCCCGTTAGACCAGATCATCCGTTAGCCTTGGGTCAACTCCTTGACCCCATGTCTAGGGCTATCAAAACGACTTCCTCTCTTACTTCTTGATTTTCTACCCATTGATACATGGCTCGAGGAGGATTGGGTTGTTCATGAGATTTCTTCTCTGAACATATGTGATCCTTACCGAGGCATCTTCTAGGGCCAAGCATCATTGCAACGCATGTGATTCTTCCTTGAACGCCTCCCCTTAGTTCGCTTGTACATAATATCCACTTCCGCCATTTTTGCTCCTCGATTCCCCTTAGCTCCAGTTTTTCTCCTCGAGTTGTGCCCTAGGTCTTGAGCCCGGTGACAACAAGTTCGACCGGATCTTTTGCAGTGAGAAAGGCGGTGTAATGGTGATTCCCGTCATCTTGTCATCGAGGTTCCGATCTTGTGGTTTCCGACCACTTGAGGTACGATTCTTTAGCTCTTTATATAGCCTTAGTTTGTAGGATAAATTCGATGCTTTTATTTTGTCTCTTAATTAATTGTGTAGCTTATATTTTAGAGTTAATCCTTCATCGAAGCTCTAAAGCTCCAGCCACCTCCATACACTGCCTCGCTATGTTTCCGACCACACCTTTCACACCACCTTCTATTCCTTTCGCTTCTCCACCTCGCACAAAACTGATTCCACCCAGATCGACTCTCGATCTGGTCTTCGAGGTGCCATTCCACCACCCATCATCGGACCTCGTCTCGCCTTGCCCATCTTCTGTCGATCCTCCACCAATAATAGACCAAATGCTCCCCCGTGCTATCTTGTTTTTATCATGCAACTACCACGTTTGGAAGGAGGCATCTGAGCTTCGGATTTGGTCAAACGAACAACTCCAGGCCGGCTGAAGGAGCTCGAGCTCCAAGGGCTTAATTAATAGCACCCAAACAAATTTGATATACATGGGTGATGCAGGAAGGCTGCAGGAGCATTACAAGACCCTCAGCGGAGCCGTAGGTGATCGGAGTGACCTGCTTAGTCGATTTCAAACTTGCTTGAGGCGAGTTCATACTTTGATACTCCTCCACTATCCAGCATCGTTGGATCAAGAGCGATTCTTCCAAAGAAGCAACAGGAATCTGATCTGAGCGATCTTTGTGGGAGGATCCCTCTTGAGGATCAAATCTGGACTGTCGGGCACGAAGAGGCATCAAGCGGGTATTTGCACCTTTTCCCCTCATTTTTTGCTATTTGTTTTAAAGTCCTATACAATATTGTTAATGCTTTAATATTTTAGTAAAATTGCAAGTGGAACCCTAGAATTTATTGCAATTACATATTGATTCATTATCGGCTCACCACACAGGTGATCCCACGTGAGGTGGCCATTTTGCATCAAGACCCTCATATCTTTTGTTATTTGTCTTCAGTCCTTTAAATTTAGATATTAGTTATAAACTTTTGAAAAAATGTAGGAAGCACCTCAAGTTTATTTTTATTTGCATTTATGCCCCTGCTAGGTCATTGATTTTTATGTATTATTTCTATTTATTAAATATATCATTTATGCTTCAAAAAATCTCAAAAAATAGGACTAGGTGCCTATTAGTGTGTAGATCCGAGGCTATAATTTTGGATTTCATTTTAGACTTTCTTATTTTATAAAAATAAAAAAGAGCACAAATATTCTCTTTTTACAATATAAAATACCAAAAAATTAAAAAAAGTTTTTAAAAATTCCTAAAAATATTTTCTTGTTTATTTAAATATTCCGAGCCTTCAGACCAAAAATTACTCAAATCAAAAAAAAAGAAAATGCATAAAAAGCTTCAAAATCTTTTATAAAAATCTAAAAAATTCCCAAGAACTCCAAAAATATTATTTTCTATTTTATAATTTTCTTTATATTATTATTAATCTATAAAATTAATTTGAAGAATTTTAATTATTGTTTGCTATTTTTAATCTTCATTTTAGTTTAGATTATTTAATTAATCCCCGATTTGTGATATTTTTGACTTTAAAAATCCATAAACATTAGCAAAAAATCTCCAAAAATCACAAAAATAGTAAAAAATTATTTAAAATCCAAAAATATTTAACTCTTTAATTTTTATTTATTTATAGTTGTATTATATATATTACCCTATATTGTATATATAGTCTTATATATTACATATATATCTTATATACCTTTTATAAAAAGAAAAGGATATTAAAAGGTCAAAAGGAAATATAAAATATAAAACTAAAAACAATTAAAAAATATAAAACAAAAATTAAACAAATATAAATAAATAAATAAATAAAAACCCACAAAACAACAAATAGACAAGAAGAACACATGAATTTTGCACATTCATTTGCCCTATTCCTCCATTTGCTCCCTGTGTTCGACACTCTACACATACTTACACATATACATACATTTGCAGAGTTATAATAAATTTTAACTCAACATATTTTGCTTTTCATTGCTTATACATATTGTGGGTTAATTGTTGATTAATTAGGATTTCTTGAGCGGTCATCGCATCGATTGTAGACTTGCCTTGTGATATCGTACGACCCCTGAAAAACCTTGGTTATCAATTGTGATCCATGGACTCCTAAAATACTATAAAAGTAGAGGCAACCCTAGCTCTTCTTTTACAACAACACTTTCAAGACTCTTTCTCTCTCTTATCCATATCACACATCCTCTCTCTTTGTCTCTCTCACTTGTGGCCATCCACATTGTGTTGGAGAAAAAGTCATCGTCATCGCTACACTGTTGTGCCACCGCCTCAACCGCTCATGGATCTCCGTCTTCTTTGATGCATCTCATTTGTGAAGAAGACGTCGGATCTCATGTGACGAGATAAGGAGAATCACCACTTGGATAATCATCTTAGATTATGAGAAGCATGCATCTAATAAACGTGCTCGCAAGCGTCTCCTCCATCGGGTCGGACTTGAGATATGAGATCTCTTCGTTTAGAGACTTCGATCACAACCATGCTTCAAGAGGTAACCCTAATATCCCTATGTGGTTTAGATGAAATGATTTGAGAAGTGTTCTTGGATCATTTTGTTTCATCACTTTTTTTTAAATTCCACTGCTTCGAGCAACTAGTATGACTAGTCGCTCCGATCACATTTGATGTGATCTTCACGCTTCCGTGATGCGCTTAAGGATCTACCCATATCCTTCAAGTATATGATCGATACCAACTCCTAATGACAAACGAGTAACTTAAGAAGGAGACGGTTCAATTGTGATTTAAAACTTTGAGTTTATTCTTGGTCTTCCAGTATGTATATTAGGAATACTTGATGGTGATGTGATTGTAAATGATTGTATAACCGTGACACTTCATTCCGAGGGAGTGATGAAACATGTTTGGATTTTAATGACTCCTCTAAATAGAGAAGTAATGTGATCTTAGTCCAAGTGTTGGACATTGATTTGAATATGATTCGGATACAATGAGAAGATTAGATTTATGGTTTTGATTTAATCAAACATCTTTGAGAGGTTTCTGAGATCTGTATTTTATATAGGATCTCAACATCCAAGTCACTATATGTGGAATGTACAGTCTCCATGTCCTGATCTTCAAGTAGGGCTGGCTATCGAGATCAACGAGCTAAGCCAGACCCTGGCTCGAGCTTGGGCTCGATAAGCCCAATTGAGCTTGATCTCGGGATCAAGCTCGCTCGAGACCAACCGATCTAGCTTGGGCTCCCTTATCGAATTCAAGTCTCTTATCAAGCTTTGTCTAGGCTCGAGCATGGTCCGGCTCATTAAGGAAAATATGTATTTTTTGGTGGAAAAGTGTTGTTACATGGGCTCGAACACACAACCTCTTCTTTGAAGACTACCTTCCTTACCAGTAGGCCACTATCAGAGTTTTATACAAAAGCTAAATTATATTATATATTGTAAAATTCTATTTGTTAATAAAAAAGAAAAAAAATATTTATCTAATTTTAACATAGATTAACATATATAAAGTGTAAAAATTCCAAGTATACAACAAAGTCCACCCAACATTGCCATTACATAAACCACATAGACATAATACACCATTCACAATGTTGCAAATATAATACAAATAGAAATAAACATCATTACAATTTCACAAATAGAATATATATATATATATTCCTTATCGAACCCCTTATTGAGTTATTGAGCTGAGAAGAGCTCAGCTCGGGCTCGGCTTGTTAAGCTATCAAGCCCAAAAATCCGGCTTGGGCTCAGCTCAATAGCCTAATACGCCAATCTCACGAGCCCTTATCGAACCGAGCACGAGCCTGGCTCATCAAGCCGTGACTCAATAACTAGCCCTATCTCCAAGTATTCACAAAGAAAGCGCATTATTCTTGAAAGAGTTCAAGAATAATTCTATTGTTGATAATATATCTGATTATCAGGAAATTGATAATTAAATATGTTTTAATTATCTTGAATAACATGAATATGATTCATATTATTTAGATATGAGAATGGAGATCCGAGATAATTGAATATGATTTAATTATCAAGGACATTAATAATGTGGATATCACTATCCATATTAATCATATATATCATAAATATAATTTATAATATATTAGAGAAAGCTAATTGTAAATAGTATTTACAAATTAAATGTTGATGTGAATTGCATTCACATTGGATAGTTAATTGAAAAATACAATTTACATTTTTTATTGGATGTGTGAGTTCACAATTGTCAATGACATGATCGAAATTATCACAAAATAATTTGGAATTAATTTTGTGAATAGTTATGCAATAATTGTTGTTGCACATGTGGGAATTATGGAGAGATATGAGATCACTCAATTAAGGAAAGAGAAGAGCACATTTCCCTTTAAGAGGGGTGCGACCAAGGAGTCCTATTCCTTGTATGGTCGTTCCCTTTATTAAGAGAAGGAGGCTCCTCCTCTTTCCTTTAAATCCACATGAGATTGATTTGAATGAAATCTAATATTATAAATTATTTGCAATATATTTGATTTATTTTAAATTAATAGTTATTGATAAAAATTTATACAATAAAATCATGGTCATTGATTGAAAGCACAAAGAAATCTCAACCATTTTTTTGTGAGCATATGGATTAGGATCCATGGACATCCAATTTGCTATAAAAGAAATGGCAACTCTAGCTCTTCTTTTTATCCAAAAAAATTACAAGAGAAAATTCTCTCCTCCATTCTCTCTACATGCCCCTTTCTCTTTCTCAAGTGTGGTCGTCCCCATCTTGACCTAGAGAACATCACCGTGTTGCCGATCGACTGCTCGTGGATCTCCGTCTTCTTCGGTGCCCCTTCTTCATGAAGAGGACGTCAGATTTTATGAGACAAAATCAGGAGATTCATTAATCGGATCTTCGACTTGGATTTCAAGGAGCACATGTTATATCCATGCGCTCGCAAGCATCTCCTCTATCGAATCGGACTTGAGACAGGAGGTCTCTTACTTTAGAGACAAGGATCACAAGCATGCTTCAAGTGGTATACCTATATCTTATCCGTGATCTTGATGAAACGATTCAAGAAGTGTTCTCTAATCATGTCACTTCATCTCTTCAAAAAATTGTAATTCTGTTGCCCGATGCAACTAGTATGCCTAAGTACCCTAGGACGTATGTGATGCAACCTACGCTTCCGTGATGCGCTAAGGACTAAAGCCTAGCCTTCATTATAGACCAAACTGGGAATACAAGTTGGACTTGCAAGGCGTAAAGAGTTCATGCTTCATTCATGGTGGTTGCATTTTTCATATTACTTGGGTTTGACGAAAGTGGAAAGGAGATCTGAAATCTCGATTGAGATATTTTCATAGCATATCCTGATGCTTTGAAAGTCGGAAAGGGAATGAAATTTCAAGGTACAAATCACGAGACAAGTTTATTTCAAAAATAATTTCATCTTAATCAAATTAATATTGAATGAGAAAGGTTTATTCTTCCTGACAACCTTTACTTTACCTACTCACGATAAATATACTCGATATTAACTAGTTTTCATGAATTGGATCCATGATACTTGCAATTAAACACATATTGATGTGCTTATATGTACAAGTTACAAGATTCGTCATATGATGAGAATCGACAATTTAACAAGAAGTAAAACAACGAGCAAGTGCTCTTATATTTCGACAATCCTAATTCCTTACTAAATGTGCTTTGGAAGTAACCTGTTAATATAGATTATATTGCTGAAATCCTTCTTAATCAGAAGGACATGTTCTAGCAGTATGAAGTGCTCTCAACATTTCAAAATCATGAAGTACATTGTTCACTACATCATGCATGAAGGTAACTCTATAGGAGTATAAGTACTCAATATGTTTGAATATCTATCCCAACCAAAGTCTTTGGAGTTGAGATGAATGTAGACATGATGATTGTCATTATTCTCCTATCTCAACCCAAACTCAGGATGATGTGAACTAAATGTCATATAGTCACAAAAAAAGGACTTACAAGGGGTAAAGAGACCCCCCCCCCCCACAATATCTTCCAAGCCTTCGTATGTTCCTCACTAAAGGCCTACTTTGATAATTCTTCTCCCATGTGTGACCTTAGTAGAACACTCATGAATCCATATATCAACCATTCTTCCTCCTTTGTATTTCAATTGCATCAACAACTCTTTTTATGATAATGATTCAATAAATATTGTTCCAATCAACCTTCCTCCTTTGTATTTTAACTACATTGATAACTCTCTCGGTGATAATAATTCCATAAATACGAAGAGATGGTATATAATGGCTTTTCAAATATTTTGAAGTGATCGAGTAAAATGGCAAAGAAAGATAACCAAGGATTATTTGCTTTATTTGCCACCATGATTCCTTATCTTCTCATTTGAAAAGAAAGAATAATTGAAGATTTTGAGATATAAATCATTTAATGTAAATAAACAACATAAAAAATATCTTAGCAATATAGTAAGTGAACACCTCATGTGCATATAGAAAATATAACATTTCACGGTATGTATATTCCTAACCTATATTTCATCTTCACAATCTAACTCCCCTACAATCTATTTCATCAAAAATATTACTTAATTCCCCAAAATAACACTTAAAGTTAGATGATTGAACAAACAATATAATTTAAAAAAATCTTAGCGACATAGTTTCGAATATTCTTACATGCATATACAATACATAATACTCCATGATGCATATACTCCTAGATTACATTCTATCTTCACATTCTACCTTATCTATCATATATCTATCCAAAGTAACACTTAAATTCAGATACAAAGAAACAAGGAGACATAGTTGAATGATGGGAGAATAAAAAACACTAGAAAGCATAGAAGAAGAAGAGCGGACTTTGGCATGCATAAAGGAGAAGGATTTTGTTATATATATATATATATATATATATATATATATATATATAAATGTATTTATTCATGTGCATTTGATAAGAGCTATAAAAAAATTTAAATATAATACAATTACATACAATCATTACAAAGCTCTAATTAGCATGCTCATGTTGCATAATTTTCTCCTCATTCATAGTCATATATGCCCATATGGAATGGAAATAATATAATACAATTAATAAAATCAAATCGACTTAGTGAGCTGAGGCGTGCTCAACTCGAACTCTAGTCAATAACTTTAACGAGTCATTTATCCAATTCGAATTCGTGCTCAATAATTTTTCAAGCCTGTACATCGAAATAGGGGACAAGCGAGCAACAAGTTGTGCTGCTAGTCTTTTGAATTGCAAAACGGATTCTTCTAAATACTACATCCATAAACCTAGAGGTCATAACATTATTGCTCGTGACTTATTGGACCCTCTTTAAAAGCTCAACAACTTCTGGTGCTATGAATTCAAAGGTATCAAAATCAAAAGGGATGAAGGCATGTTGATTCTCAATGTACGCTTTATTGTGCTTCACCACTTTTGTCGCAACAGCTTTAAGGGTAGCATGTCACACCGTAAGATCCTACTTTTCAACGCCGCCAGCAGAGAAACTCCCGTCAGATCTACATAAGCATGTTTCCCTCTGACCCATCCGAAAATCAAAATATCATCAGGTCTAAGTGTGGATCTTCCCTCCTACGGATCCGTTAAAAAGTTCACAAACGCTTCTTTCTGAACAACAATACTTGCACGTCTGAGTACATCAAAGAAAACATCTCTAACAAGATCGTGTCTATACTTAAAATCGGGAAGCTCCCTGCAATGAACTGCATGATCTCCGAAAGTGTCTAAGCATGCCTTACAGTAAACTGAGCATATCTCATCTGCTGGAAATAAAGGAATCATGAGACGATATCTAAGGATATTGCGATAATCCACCGGTGACATATGTAAACTAACTCTATCAATAAGAATGGCAAGGAGAAAATCTTGAGCATGTTCGGCTTGAAGACACTGAAAAATTTCCTTTTGTCTAACTGTCATGTCAAATTTCACCTCCATGTCCTCAAATATTTACCTAAAAAGAGCACTCGCTAAAACATTCCGAGTTTGTTTAGTTACCGGGTGATGAATCTGCGATTCATCATCTTTATTCATTTATTTTAGCTTAAAATCCCTTATAAAACACATGTTTATATTACTAACTCCATTTTCTTACTAACTTGCATCTGTGGTAAATATTGTATACTTCTTACCATTTTAACCAAAAATAAATAAATAAACAAATAAAGGAAAAATAAAGAAAATAAAATAGAAAAGGAAGACTGTATATATGTAATGGATACAAGCTGTCTCGAACCCCGAGAGAAGGTTAAGACTTGACCTGATCGACCAGGAATAAAGTAGGAGGAGATAGGGTCCTTATTCAGAAAATTCAAAAAAAAATGTGTGTTGTGTATATTTATATACTTCACTATTTTATTTATATATAAATTGATCTTAAATCAAATAATTTTCAAAACAAAAGCTATAAATAAAAATATTTTCTAATTAATAAAAATAATTGCACAATCAAATCATGTACACAATAAAAGCAACCACACTTGGAAAAAGCCACTAAGCGATAATTGAAATACCAATTCCGGCTCCATATGAACTCAAATTGAACCAAATTCACTTCCATTGTATTCTAAATTAAATTATCTTTAAAATGGTTGTAATCTCATAATTTTTGGAGTACATGTGAAAAGTTGGTTTTCTGGGGTAGTTTGTGCAATTTTCCCATGTATTTTGTTCATATTGTATGTTTATAACAAATTGTAAATATTTTTTTACTAATTATTTAAAATAAAAATAAAAAAATTATTATTATTTTTTAAAACTAATTTGCTTACCCATGTATATAACGTCATATATTTATATAACATATGTATATAGTTAATTTTCTTAACTAACTTCCACAAAATTAAAAAAATTAACATTTATTTTTCAAATAAATAAAGTGACGAAAATACAAAAAATTAGTTATTTTTTGTAAATATTTATCTTGCTAATTTATCTCATTTCAATTTTTCTTGTCTCTTATCTCTTATCTTCATCCAAAAATTCAAAAAAAATCAAAATTCAAACTCAATTATCTTTTCTATTTATATGGCTCATTCTCCATCATTTTAACTTGATCAATCTTTGGTGAGAGGAGCCCGATCTCCTAGAGTCTTCTTGTCGTAGAAGGGTACTTAGCCTCCGAGCCGTCCGGTGACAGCGAGTCGGCTTTCGTCGAGGTGATCAAGGTTTTTTCCGCTCTTAAGGTGAGATCCATATTTTCTCTTATTTTTATCTTAGATTAATCTTAGTTTTATTTTTCGTCCCTTTATTTCGTCGTCATTTTTTATCTAATTCTTAGATTCCATCACGATTTTAGTTCATCTTCGATCTCGATTTTCCATCCCATTTTCTTAATCCTATCGCATTCTTTTCTACCTTCCACGGTCTCTCAACTCCAGCCGCGTACGATGGCCGGAGATCCGGATCCATCCATTCATTTTTCATCGGATCCCCGCTTATGTATTCGTTTTAATTTTGGGACGGAGCCGTCGTGCTTGTGTCCTAATTTGTTTATAAATAAAAAAGTAAAAAAATCCTTCACTCTTTCTTACATTTGTTTTGCAGGATAAATAAAAAAATAAAAAAAAACAAAATTATATAAAAATTCTACTATTACAGTTTTCTAAAAAAATTAAAAACTAATATTTTTTTTAATTTCCTGGTTTCTGTATACATCTGAGAATTAATAATAAAAAAAATTAAAAAATAATAAAAGTTTTTTATTTCTTGGTTTCTGTTTACATCTGAGAATTAATAATAAAAAATTAAAATAATTAAAAAAGGGGCTGCACAGGCGGCGCTCGCCGCCCACCGCCAACAACAGGCCGCCACCGCACCACCATCAAGGCCCTCGCCACCACAACGACCAACCCTGCCGCCCTCCGCGCCTCCGTCGAAGCTGCGCCACTGCCACCGTGCGACAACCGCGCTCAACTTGGGCGTGTGTCGCCCAGGCCACTCCACAACCGTGACCGCCATCAATGCCCGCCGCGCCTACTTGCGCATGGGCTTCTTCCTCGCCTACACCTGTCCATCACCACCTCCCAGCCCGACGTCACCGCAGCCACATGCAGCATCGAAGTCGTTGCCACCACCACCCTTCCGTATGCGCCATTGCCCCGTCGTCAAGCCGCCCTCCAGCACCGACCTCGATCACTAGCCCAGCCACACACCCTTCCCTGGAGCTCCGCACGTTGGAGGATCTCCACCGACTCCATCGCAGCCACCTGCGGCATCGAAGCTATTGCCGCCACCGCTCTTCCGTACGCGCCACCGCCCCATCGTCAAGCCGCCCTCCAACACCAACCTTCGATCACCAGCCCATTCGTGCACCCTTCCCTGGAGCTCCGCACGTTGGAGGATCTCCATCGACCTCACCAGCACCTACCGACACCGCCTTTGAGAAGCCGCCAACCACCGCGACCGGTCACCCGACTCCACCGCGACTCCGTCCACACTGCCGCCCAGCCGCGCTCCTCCACCCTTAGATTAGGCGATAAGAGAGGCGGCACCCACAGTATCTCCTTTGGCATCTTGAACGAAAGCTACAGTAAACCCTAAGGGGGTTTTAAAATAAAAAAATATTGGAAAAAGTGCAAAAGACCTCGGACATTTCAAAATTGTAAAGAAGACCCCCAGCTCCAAACACACGTGCATGTCACGTTTTTAACTAGGTAAATTGCAACATTTTACTTGCATTTTATTCCTATTATTCCTTTTGCGAAAAACTATACACTATTAGCAAACTAGTCCTTAATTTCCAGACTATTTATCTTGCTTTTTTTTATTAAAATAAATGTTTTCTGTGGTCAGTAAAATTCTCAAAAAACATGCTATGTTCCTAAGATGATTATCTTTTTAACATAAATTTTTCATTGCATTTTGTCATTATTTAATATCATTAAAAAAATAAAAAAATAGTGTCTTTTTCTCTTTCTGAAATTCAAAAATTCATGAAAATTTGAATATGACTCCAAAAAGTCTAAAAAAATAGAGTAATTGTATTTCATTATATTTTAATATGTATCCCAATTTCGTGATTAACTATTTATAAAACTCAAAAAATTGAAAAACATCAAAAATCTTATAAAATAAACAAAAAATTCTACAAAAAATCTAAAAATCATGATTTCAGTTCCCGTTTGTAGATATTTGCATATATTTCATCATAAAAATAATTGACAGTAGTTTGGGCATTAAAATATTTTTAAGTTACAAATTACACTAGGTTGTGCACTATTTCTCATTTTTGTCATTGTTTGATTTTTAGAAAAATATAAAAACATCTGAAAACTCTACAAAAATTTTCAAAAATATTTCAAAATCTTTAAAACACAAAAATATATTCTCTGGATTTTTTGAGTATTTTTTGGATATAATTGAAAAATAAAAAAAGAGTTTGGTGTGCATAGTTCTTATTTTGTGCATATTATTCTTTATTTAAAAATAAAAAAAATCAAAGTTAAAATCACTAAAAATGTGAAAATCAGAAAATAAAAAAATAAAAAAAATTAAAAAAATTAAAAAGAGATAAATTCCATAAAAACTAAGGATAGTTTGCCTTCGAGATTCTTACTTTTTCTTTTAATTGATTTTTTTATTAATTGAATAACCCTCGGGATTGTAGCCTCCCTGAGTTCGATCATGTCCGCTATACAGGTAAATAAGTAGCAAAATATTTTCTCTTGCTCGCATTACTCATTCTTTGTAATTATTCTGCAGCGAGAGAAGAAAAAAATAAATTTGTTTGTTTGTCGCGGGATTATTTGGGGATAACAACGGCACTTCCATAACTATCATTAATAACCAAACCTCGAAGATCCCGAGTAATCGATTTACCCCATGCATTCCTGGATCATTCATGGGTTGGAATTCCATTACAAATTAATGTGATATCACATCACATTCCTTATTCCAACCCTCTACCAACCCTCATAACAATCCAAACGACTACTATTCACATGAGGTTACCCCAACCCGTCCCAAACCCAGTAACCAACGAGCCTTTTGGATCTTTGAGGGCACGATGCCCTTTTTAGATAAACCATTGAAGTCGAATTAGGGAATCGCAACATGAAGTCGATGAAGAGGATAATCAAAGCCGGAGTCCATATTGTAAATCTCACTATCTCACAAGATATGATCCCGGAGCTCCCAAAATCGTGTCTTGTAAGCTACAAAGATATACGAAGAAGCCTCAACTGCTGATAATAACTTCAATCTGCCAAGCGAATAGGCAATGAAGCTATCCTCCACTGGAGGTTCGAAAAAAGGAGCCTCCATAAGCAACAATATCCTATGTAAACTCACGTAAGCCTTTGTTAAATAATATTGTCACCTCCTCTATGTACATAAATTGACAAATCCTCAAACCATCTTTTAATATGAACCGTTAATTATATTTTAGTTATTTCTTTTGATTAGATTAAATCGGAGATGGGCGTTTATTTAATCGACCATGTGTTAAACGGAGTACATTTACATGGATCTCAGTATAATTATAGATAATATATATAGTGGTCATGTAATCGAACTTGTTTTCGAGGGTCGTTTATTTAAAAATCCAGAGGGGTGGGGGGCGCTTGCACTGAACATTCACATAATAAAACGCCAACCCCTCTTCTCCCCCACTCTCCAGAGTCCAGACTACACAGCCATCTCTCTCCCCTGTGCCATTGCCATGGAGCTCTCCCTTTCCATCCCGTCCCATCACCGCCTCTGGACCCCCGCTTCAACCTCCATCACCACCTTCCGCATCTCCGCCTCTCCCAAATCCCCTCCATTCCTCCCCCTCCGGCAGCGTCGTCGCTCTACGTCCATCTGCTTCGTCCTCACCCCATCCAAGCCCGACGTCCAACACTCGGACTCTGAGGAAGAGGAGGAGGAGAAAGAAGCAGTGGTGATGCACGCTGCAGTGACGACCACGAGGGCGGAGGAGAGGATGGAGAGGAAGAAGAGGGAACGGCGGATGTACCTCGTCGCTGCCGTCGTCTCCAGCTTGGGCATCACCTCCATGGCCGCCGCCGCCGTTTACTACCGCTTCTACTGGCAATTCGAGGTACCACTCTTCTTATCCATACAGCCTTCTTTCATTATCCTTCACGTTTTTCCTTTAAAAATGAATGAATAAATAAATAAATAAAGTCTGCCGTAAAGGTTCCCTCAGAATCAAATCTCCGTCCACATGATCGTAACCCCCAATTGTTGTTTGTTTTATAGGGAGGAGAGGTTCCGATGTCGGAAATGATGGGCACCTTCGCCCTCTCCGTCGGCGCTGCGGTAACTTCCTCCAGATGATGATTAATTATAGCTACATTTGCAGCTGAAATTTCCGGGGCAATAATAGTGTATCGTGTTGCCGTTGTGTTCCGAAGGTGGGGATGGAGTTCTGGGCACGGTGGGCGCACCGGTCCCTCTGGCACGCGTCGCTGTGGAACATGCACGAGTCGCACCACCGGCCGAGGGAAGGGCCCTTCGAGCTCAACGACGTCTTCGCCATCATCAACGCCGTGCCGGCGATCGCCCTCCTCTCCTACGGCTTCTTCCACAAGGGCCTCGTCCCGGGCCTCTGCTTCGGAGCTGTGAGTATCCCCTGCCCCACTCTGACGCCGCTTGCGCTTTCGGAGGATGTGCAGCTGATATGGTCTCCACGTGTTCGTTGTTGATAGGGTCTCGGGATCACGCTCTTCGGGATGGCCTACATGTTCGTCCACGACGGGCTGGTGCATCGGCGCTTCCCCGTGGGCCCAATCGCCAATGTGCCTTATTTCAGACGGGTTGCCGCCGCCCATCAGGTAGGCTGCTGGTTTGTTGCAATTAAAAGCAATCTCCGATTCTGAGGTTTGCAAAAATTAAATAAATATTTATCTTCCTGAAATTGGTATGATTCACGCTATGCGACCTCAATTTTATTATTTCTTCAGAACGCCTCGATTTATTAATTTTCGATAGCTTGCATAGTTGAATTTGCCCGTAAAAAAAAGAGTGCTGATTTTCCAAGACTGACGTTCTGTGTTCCTCTGTTTTGGTCTTCACTCGTTATTTTTCTGCTGTAATATTTGTGCATTCTTATTACGTATGTACATATTGATGCTAACGATGATTTGGGAACGCTTATAATCGTTGACCAGATCCATCACTCGGAGAAGTTTGATGGCGTGCCATATGGGCTGTTCCTCGGACCCGCGGTAGGGACATGGAGATCTGCACCCATCCTATTCCCCTCTGCTCTGATTGGTTATTCCGAATTATTGACAGGATATATGTGGCCCTTGTTTGTTGCACAGGAACTGAATGAGGTGGGAGGTGCCGAAGAGCTCGAGAAAGAGATCAACAAGAGGATCAAGTTGAGGTCCAGAACCGGGACACGTTGATGGCTAAGCTTTTTTTTTTCCTTTGTTGAGGAGGAGGGATCTGTGGGTGTGGTTGGATTGGGGATGTGGATGTGGTTTTCGGTGGGGATCGCAAGCCTTGTAATTGTATTTATTATTCTTTTGTCTTCGGCCGCGTCAGAGAAGGGGAAAAGTGCAGCGGTTTAAATATTCATAGAAATATCAAAGAGCTGTTGATGTTTGATTTCTCGCGATTGATGAATGGTTGGGATTAAATCTTCGTTATAAAGGACGCGAGCCGACGATTCTCAACCATCAAACCTTTTCAAGTGGATTCGTGAGTTATTAATGTTGCAAAAGGGCAAATTTATTATGGGAAAGGAAACATCTCGAGAGACACGCTCGAAAATATGCAATTATCTTTCTCACAATTGTCATGTAGGATTGATGAGATATGTAGGTCGAAGTCATCGTTACAAGGTGGTAAATCAAGAATGTGGAGCACTTGCGATTAAATGAAATATTGTGCAAATAATCAGGTAAGTTTGATGTAAAGTATTGACCAATCACGAAAGAGTCTAGAAAGTAAGTCCAAAAAGAAACAAGAAGGGAGACAAGGATTTATAGTCCAAACTCTAATTGGATAAAACCACTACTAGAGCCCTCAGACTTGTGGAAATTGAATTTAAGGAGGATGGTTATCCTTCTAACATAAACATTGTCACTACTTCTTGCTAGATGGCTTGCCGCTAAGTCGTGTCACGTTCTTGCAATGGCGAGAATGTGTCTTCGTTGTGCCCTAATCAAAACTTACCATCTAGAGAATCATGATGAACTTGTAATGCTTGCAAATGTTGACACAATGGACTAATATGTGTGTATTTATACCTTAATACTGTCAACATGCTAATGCATCCCAATATACAAAGGTGACCAAATAATTTTTTCGAAAGGTATTTTGGATGTAAGTGTATTTTTTATTGCATGGCAATAATTATGTGGAGATCAAAGGATAATTTTCATATCTATGAAGGGTGGATTTGAAAATTCTATCCTACCAGTCACGTTTATTCGTTAAGACCCATCTACTCGGGTGCTTTCAGTAATAGTGCCCGTAGTTGAGGCCGACTTTCATCACATGGTCTTGCAATCAAGCTCCCTTTCGCCATTGCACTCGTGGGCCAATCTCCGTCCTGTTAGCAATGTGAGCCCAAGGTAAACCATTCCTGCAATAAATGTTATTGTAATAAATGATTTATCAATAAAGTTATTGATTGTTTTCCACTCCCTTTCTGAGATTGAATCAATGAATGCACTATAAGTCCCTCTGTACAATAAGAGTTATGTACCATGGCCAACTTGACAATCATACAACTGTTGATTCATTGATTGAATCATAGAGGCTGATGCTTGGATGAATATCTAAGGAGTTAGACAGAGGACTCATCAAGCATCATCAAATGATTGTCAAGTGATGATCTCCAGCCTGAGTTGGAGATGACAATCCTTTCTCATTTGGCTGATATCTGACCAACCTCTTGATGCAGGTCCTCTACATGGGAATAGTGATTCGGAGGTATCGGATTAGTTGAGTCAATGGGTTGACTTAACGAGATCGAGATAGCAAAAGACCTCTGTTGAATACTGTCATAGCATAGGCATGCATCCTCTGACCAGAGACAGATGTGTTACTATATGCCTGAGTATGTACATTTGGCAGACCAATAGGTTGATGACCTAACCAAGGTCTATACACCGACGAGCTGGTGTGCATAAGGACATATGAGTAATACGATCTCTCAAAGGGATCATACAAGTTCACTTGTGAACCGGGAGACATGAGCTCACTCATGAGGTATTGGGACTGATCAAATTCCATGCATGGTCATCATGCTTTGGAAGCATGACATGAATTTGAAGGTAAGATATATGCTTTAGGAAAGCATATGATCTATACCAATTCCCAATGACCAAGATTGAAAAACTTGGTGATCAAACCCTGAAGATGAAAGCGTAAATTGGATCTATATCTTCAGGATGATCATAGGTCTTCCAGTATGCAGGATGTACAGGTGTTGGGAATACCTGTGGGTGATGTGATCATAAATGATTGTATAACCATGACGCTTCCATTCCGAGGGAGTGATGAAATAGGTTTGGATTTTAGTGACTCCTCTCAGTAGAGAAGTGACCTAATCTTAGTCCATGTATTGGACATTAATCTGAATGAGATTCAGATGCAATGAGAAGATTACGTCTACGGCCTTGATTTAATCAAGCATCTATGGGAGGTCCATGAGATCTGGATTTGAGATGTGATCTCAATATCCAAGTCACTATACGTGGAACAATACAATCGCCATGTCCTTATCTCCAAGTATCTTAGGAGAAATCACATTATTCTTGAAAGGGTTCAAGAATAATTCCATAGTTGAATTATATCTGGGCATTAAGAGAATGATAAATCAAATGTGATTTAATTATCTTCATGCATGTGTAAATTATCCAATATAATTAAATGTGATTTATTTTTTGTGGATAAGAATAATGTGGATAGCAATATCCAATTATTCATAATATATTATAAATGTGATTTATAATGTATTAGAGAGAGCTAATTATAATTTATATTTGTAATTAATTATTGATGTGTATTGGATACATATTGTGTAATTAATTGAAAATGTAAATTATATTTTGTTTTGAGTTGTGAATGTGATTCATAAAATTCCAATGGTAAGATTGCAATATTCTAAAAATTAATTATGAATTAATTTTAGAGAGTAAATCCCAACAAAAGTTGTTGGAAAATTAATGGAGATTTTCATGGAGATATGCAATCTCATGAGATTTCATGAGATTGCCTCCACATGGAAACATGTGGACAGCTACCAAGTCCTATATGGAATTGGTAGCCGTCCAACATGTTTCATGGGAGATGATTATCTCCATGATGATTATCTCCTTAATTATTTGATTTAATTTAGGATTGAGTTGTATTTGATTTATCAAATATATTTGATCTAAATTAGATTATTAGTTGTTGTCTTTTACCAACAACAATCTTGACCATTGGATTAAACATAAATCAATCTTATCCATTGGTTTTATGTGTCCCATGGATTGAGATCCATGGATCCCAAAACCCTATAAATAGAGAGGCATACCATGCTCTCTAGGGTTATGATTTTGAAGCACATCTCTCTCTCTGATTATACACGTCAACCTCTCTCTCCTCTCCATTGATGGCCGTCCACCAAACCCTAGAGGAGAAAGCCGTCGTCGCTTCGCCACCGTGCCGCCGCTTCGACGTTCTTCGATTCTCCATCTTCTTTGGAGTGCTACGCTCGTTAGAAGGTGTTTGATCTCGTACGACAAGATCATGAGTTCATCGTGCTTGGATCAACTCGTTGGATTGCGAGGATGACACGACTCATCCCCGCGCTCGCAAGCGTCTTCTCCAACGATCGGACTTGAGATAGGAGGTCTCTTTTCATAGAGACTCGATCAACCATGTTTCAAGAGGTATTCCTTTATACTTGATGTGGTTATGGATGAAACGATCCTAGAATCGTTCTTGGATCATGTGGTTTCATCGCATGAAAAAATTTTCAAATTCCACTGCATAGAACAATTAGTCCGACTAGTCGTTCTTCGTCGTATTCGATACAACGCTCATGCTTCCATGATGCGGTTGAGGATTATCCCATATCCTTCACGTCCAGCCCGAGGAAACCTTTGCATGCTACGCCACTTATTTTTTTGAAGAGTACGAGGAGGAAAGAAGCTAAGAATGGTCTCCGCAACCTGAGGAGTGGCGATGTAGGGCCTTTCTCTACCACCCCTCAATGGGTGCGCATCTATGCCTCGACGAGTCCTGAAATCCTGCCTCTTTCACTAGTTTTCTTTCGACTGATCCTTTCTCACTCATCCCCTTCTTCAACATCTTTGGCCGATGGGGAAATCCACACTTCCTTTTCTTTCTATTTATTAGAATACTTTGACATAGATCTAGTATGCATACCACCTATCCAAGCTCTTTGGAATTTACGAATTCAGAGTATGCATACCACCTATCCAAGCTCTTGGGAATTTACGAATCCAGTCGAATCTACTTGATTAAGATCAGGGAGGCCTCGAATGAGGGAATGTAATAGATGTAGGAGTCAGAGTTCGAGAAGCACCCCTCACCATTAGAGGTGGGAGGTTTCCTGTTCTTTTTCAAGAAAGATCATGGACTCAGAATGGAATTTAGTTGCTTTGCTTAGTTGATTAAAAGATCAATTCTTTGCTTTCTCCTGATATGACAACAACCACATACCTCTCATGCACCATCACATTCCCAGGACTGACCTAGGATGCAATGGTAGGATCCGTACACTTGATGTTGCAATTCACTTCTCTGATAGTTGCGATAAAAAAGGGGGAAGACTCATTCGCATAGCACGCGAGAACACTACACATATTCTACGAGATGGGAATGAAAATCATGACTTCCTACTATATATGATGAAGGGAGCTTTTTTAAATTCTATTTTGACCTTTCTCTATATCATCAGAAGAGAGAAATAAAAGAAATCAAGAGGGGTCGGATCCTCTATATCTCCTGAATACCCAACCAGGGAGACAGCTGAGGACTCAAGACCAAGCCCCCTAGGCCCCCACAAAAGAGTGTCCGAGTAGACTTTTCCGAGGGGGGCACCTTATTCTCCGAAACTGTTACACATACAAACTTCTTTGGAAATCAAAAAGACACTTCTGAGTCCTACAAATGAGAACCAACTCAAATGACAGGAAGAAGGAACTTATTTAACATCGACCACTTTGACTTACGAGAAGCTTTTTGCAAGAGCCGTCGAGCAGGGGAAATCTCCGAAATAGAACGAGGGTATATACCCGAGGGAGGGAACACGAATCGAGCAGTTGACTCTTTTGGAGGAGGTCATTTCACTTTCTCTCCAAGAGGTGGGAATACAGGGTTTAATCTAGTATTATATGTTGATGATATCTTACTTGTCAGTAACAATACGAACCTATTACAGGACACCAAGAAATTTCTTCCAACGAGATTTGACATGAAGGATCTTAGTGATGCTTCTTTTGTTTTGGGTATTGATATATATCAGGATCGTTCTTAGCATATAATCAGTTTACCACAAAAGAGCTATACTGAAAAGATTCTCAAAAAATATGATATGCAAGACTTATTAAGTCTCAGCCAATGCCCTAAGAATGATTTTAGAAAAGGGAGATGCAAAGAATTCCTTATGCATCAGCAATTAGGAATCTAATATATGCGCAAGTTTGTACTCGATCACACTTGGCATATATTACAAGGATGTTGGGCATGTATTTAGCAAGCCAAGGCTGGGCAATTGGAAAGTAGCAAAATGACTCCTGAAATATTTACAAAGAACAAAAGATTAAATGCTCAGATATAAGAGGCCGGACCAACTTGAGATAATTGATTATAACGACTCCGATTTTATTAGATATCAGGATAGATTGAAGGCTACATCATGCTACATGTATATACATGCCAGAGGTGTTTTTCTTGGAAGAGGGCATGTTTGGTAGCGGGTTTGGATTGGGTGGGGTATCCTTTTGTGAATAATAGTTGTTTGGATGGTAGGGAGGGTTGGAATTATAAATGTGATATGATGTGCCATTGGTTATGTGTTATATTAACTTTATTAATGATATAATATATTTTTTATGCTACTTTTTTATTTGAATGTGGTTCAAAAATATTATAACAAAGAAAATTGTATGGTCCATACAACTAATTCCAACCCAAGAATGCATGGATAGCATGTGATATGACAAGTTACTTTAGGGTAACCTAGCAACCAAATAGGCCCTTATAGCCCCGTCCATCATGGCAACATAATTTATAACATGTTATGAGGCATCTAACAAAATTTGACAGAAAAAATTTGTCAACGGATTGTGTATAATTGATAGAATTGAAACCATATTAAAGTTAATTTGTGACAACAAATCAACGTTTATATTCCAATAACAATAAGAGTGTGACAAAATCGAAGCATGTAGATATCACATTCATGGTTGTTAAAGAAAGGATACAAAGTGGACAAATATTTATTGAGAATATTGGTACAAACTCCTTGATTACTTATTCTCTTACTAAAGGATTGCCAACTAAAGTGTTTCATGATCATATCATGAATATGGATGTCATTTAAATTATAGATATTAGTTTTAGAGGGAGTTTATAACTTCGAAAATGCTTATAAACAATTGTTTTATACTTTGAATTTTACATTGGACATTATGGTTATTTTTTATGTATAAATAGTTTTTTTATATTCACTTTGTTATTCATCAAGTATGATATCAATTAAGTGGACCAGTTGGAAATTGATATACTAAGATCACATTACATATAACTTTTGTGCTACAATGATGGAGTTATTTTCCATGTTATTGAGTTATATTGACGTATATGATTAAAAAAAAGTTGAGTTAATATTGTTGTGAAGAATCCGTTTTTGATTCTATGATTGATATAGCTAGTAGACTAGATTTACATATATACACTAACGAAGTGGCAGAAAGGCTGAGTTCATCCGGATATTATGAGATAAAAAAAACTATACATATAGCCCAAGTAGTAGATTGTTGGATTATTAATCCAACAATGAGCTAATATTTCTATATTTATACCTTAATACTGTCGACCTACTAATATGACCCAATATACAAAGGTGAACAAATAAATATTTTGAAAACTATTTTGAGCGTACGCGTGTTTTTTATTGCATGGGTTTAATTATGTGGAGCTCAAGGAAGAATTTCCAGGTATATGATAGGTAGACCTAAAAATTCTTAAGGCATATATGAAATTGGTTGTGGCCCCCGAAGAAAATTTACAGTCATTTCCTTATTTGAATCATATCTTAGAAGGGAAGCTGTAGACTATTTTTTTTATCTTCTCCATTTAGAAAGAGAGATAGATAGATAGATAGATTCTAGATTAAGAAAGTTGTGGTTTTTCTTTGGAAGATCATCTACCGTGTGGGTTTTCTTTGGAAGACCATCAACCGTGGGTTTATTGGCAACCCTCCAATCTTGTAACCTTGATTTCTCTCTACGATTCTTCTTAATTCTCAATTCATTTTCGTAATTTACAATGGTTGATATTCCATCATTTGCACCTTCCACAACTTCACTTTTGATAATTAATATGTTTACATCTTGTAATCTCATTATTGCTTTCCTACAATAGTCCAATACCCTTCAACTTTGATAATCATATCACTATTTATCTCCCATTCTACGGATAATTAATGCCATCTATTTATTTGCCTTGTTAATAAAAAAAATCCAACAATGCTATATGTGTTTGTCCGTCAATATTTTGATGTCTCAATCATCTATCATGTATGGAACCCCTGATTATTATGTTATAATCTTGTTATGCCTATCTAGTTTTAGAAGCCAACAAGATACTCCATTCTCCTCATCTACTCATACCCTCTTGATGGAGGTTGTATCTCAAGCATCATGAAAACATGCAAACAAAACTCTCAAAGAGATCCCATCACATGAACACATAATAATAAAAACTTTGATTGCGATGGAACCACATGTTAATAGAATTTTTCGTTGTTGTTTCATACACCACAAGATATGGAGACACGGATTAGGAGGCACTTAAACATATAATGGAAGATATCTCTTATCCTAGCTCCGATTCTAATCTCGTTGTACGCTTGGGCTCATTAATGAAACATGGACCTCCTACACCAGCTAGAACTTTCCTTCTTCTTCTTCTCCTAGCACACCCAATAGCTACTCTATTTTAGGTTGCATCTTCAATCATGAATATGGCATGGAAACACAATATCTCCACATGGTGGAGGTTGTATGCCTATGGAGAGTAGAGGGAGGAAGGGGACAGTAATGGATAGAATGAGAATGGGAAGAAGATGGGGGTGGATAGGGATTTCTCAACTCATGAAAGATTCATCCACCCATCTCTTAAATAGAGAGGGCGGAAGCCACTTATTTGGTCAGGGTCCAATTCTCAACAATCAAGCTCAATCAAACCGAATCTTATTTACGAGTCATTTTTTAGATCAAAACTCAATTTTCATGCGAATCAAATTCACTACATTAATATGTGAATCAAATACAAATATATTGATCCGTGACCTCTTAATCAAATGCACTTAATAATCCTATCGTGTCAGCGATATGTGGATATTCCTATTCGATTATCCCAACTCCGATTTGTTAGATAGTACTGTCTACAATTCCTATGAATCCAATCATAAAAGTGATTCAAGGTTTAGCAATACCTTGTTATTTCTTTCTGGATATCCCACATCAGTATTCATGGATAGTGATATCTTCGATAGTGTTAATCACTATCCACGTGAATCCAATTCACATAATCTACTAATGATCTGATGATACTAAGATATCTCGATTCATGTCTCGAATGAAATTCTAAATAATGCTATACACGGAAAAATATATCGTAATCATATAGGATATCTTTCTTTGTGAAACTGCACGTATATTTGGAGATGTCAATATAGAAACATTATAACCACGTACAATAACTTAATATAAGATCAAATATGAAATTGGGGATAAAGACCACTAAAGCAAATTAGATGTCAATTTGAATATTTAATTGCATCATCAATCAATCCAAACTCTTTCTGATTAATCTTTAGATCGTTTAGAATTTGATTTGGTTCGTTAAGCTAAGAGTTAATCCAGTAAAATCTCACTCAACTTATCTTCAAGTGGCATTAATTAAAATCCATCATGTTTCATCACTCCCTGAAAATTCTAGCATCTTACATACTGAAAGTTATTGGTAAGCCAAAGTATGTGTCTCCACATCCTCTATCTCCTTCTAGTGCTGAGCAGAATATATCTTAATTGACCATAGATTGGCGACATCAGCCATATTCTTTCCAATAACATATACTGATATTTTCAAGTATGTATCCTATTTCCAAATCATGATGACCACTAGTGGAATTCATTCTACCCTAATGTCTCAATGTTCTGTCCCCCGATTTATCATATATAAACATGTATTATTCCCTAAGAAATCATACATGTTATATACCTTAAGTGTACACTATCTTGTTGGCAGATAGTCCTTTTCAGGTCATCGATCAAGTGATTTATCAAATATACATGCATACATCGTATGCACATATGCACCTACATGCATGCATGCATAGATACATACATACATACATACATATATATATGTCACTGGTTAAAGGATGATTGTCCATCTTGTTACAATATACGATACATGATTTCATCTGTCTTGGTATTTTCAAGTTAACTCTTTAACATAACTAATTCAATACATCCAAATATTTAATCCTATGTAGAGAATCTGCATCAAGAGTATTAGTTGAACATCAGTCAAAGAATATTGTCATCTTTTCAAACTGGACATCATATCATTACATAACATTATATGATGTTAGTTGAGTCCTTGACTTAATACTTCATATTATCATCATTCATTTTGATCTAAGTCTTTAGATCATTAATTATAAAAACTCCAAAGTGGCCAAAGTATGTAACCATAATCGTATAAAAGTGATCTGAATAATTATGTAAACTTAAATGTGCTTTTTAATTTGCAGGATGATATAAGTGCAACAATATTTACTTCTAAATTGCTTTTTAGTGGCTCACATGTTCAACATTCTCCTATTAGCCCCTAGAACCATTTCTTAACGTCCATAATATCATGTACTTATATGCTAATCATTTGACTTTCCAATCAAACAACTTGGTCACTTGATTATTCACTTTGTCATCAATAGTTATGGCAACTCTATTACAAGCTTACATACATTATGGAAATGGTAGTTGCATCTAATTTAATCAATACATGAGTTTGTTGAAACGACTACAATGCCATGTTTCTTGCTATACTTAGCTCACATCACTGTCGTTCAATTGAGAAAAGATTCTAATCGGGTATCACTATCTCTATGGACTACAGCATAGTCACGAGTCCTTAGATACTTGAACATGCTTTATTCAATCTAGTGTTCCTCTCCATGATAGGATTGCTAATGACTTATTAGTCCCACTCCATGACATATATCTGGTCTTATACAAATCATGGCATACATTAGGCATATTACAACATATGTACAAGGGCATCTATCTATAGATTTCTTATCCTCAAGATTTTAATGATAGGTTAGTACCCATGTCTTAATGGAAGAAACGTCCTAAAATTATATATATGGATATCTCAATGATTTGCTTGGTATATCCTTTTTGTGACAGTCCAAAGAGCTTATTTTATATATTTTTAGAACACTTTTAAACTCAGGATTAAGCAATATCCCTGATATCTTTCATCTCAAAGGTTTGTAACAATAAGAATTTCACATAGACCATTATCCTACATCATTCAAGATGTGTACGATGCCATCTACGTAAAGCACGAGCAACACAATGACGCTACTTCCAAACTTCTTGTATACAAATGGTTCATTTGAATGAAATAATAACTTTTTATGGTTTCACCAAATCCGATGTTCCATTTACGAGAAGCTTGCTTCTATCAATACCTGTATTTCCTAAGCTTGCATGTCTTACCTTCCTCGTGTATGAAACCCTATAGATATCCTTGTCAAGGAATGTATTGAGGAATGCAATCTTGACATCCATTTGCCAAATGTAATAGTCATGGTGTATAGTTATAAATAGCAATATCTTGATGGATTTAATCATGATCACATGAGAAAAAGTCTCTTCGTGATTGGTGCATTATGTGATTAGCCCTTGACCATTAAGCATGCATTGGAGGTCTCTACCTTCCCATTGAACTCCCTCTTTCTATTGAAAATCCACTTGCACTCAATGGGATTTACTCTTTTGGTGGATCCTCGAGGGTCCATACACTGTTCTTATATATGGAGTCTACTTCATACTTAACTTCTAGCACACATCTTTTCATGTTATGATATGTATGTGTTTTATCCAATAAAGTACAAATTCTTCTGATATATAGAATCCATACCTCTAAAGGTGTCTTACCACCCTAGAACTCTTTCTTAAAGGTATAGGAGTGTCATCTTCTATTAACTTTTCATTTTCTGGTTTTTAGAATATTATCAATTTCATGGATTCAATAAATTCTTTTTTTGCATTGTTATCTTAGTTCTTCACGACTTTGTTCTCTAAGAATTTTACATTTTTAGAGACAATTTGAGGATCATGGTCATAAAGTAGATATTCAATACAGTTCTTTACAAACTCAATGAAGTAGCATTCTCTAGTTTGAAATTCCAGCTTATTTGCATCCATGTTTTTTTCCGTGGACCAAAAGTCTACAAATCCTCAAGTGTCTCACACAACTTGGTTCGAAACCAAATCTAACGAGAGATTTTTGGTGTTGACTTGCTTAGAGTCTTATTTAGTATATATGCCATGATCTCTACCACATGTCTTCAAAATAACTATGAGGAAATTGTGTTGTACTCACCCATTGATCTTATGATATCTACTATGGTTCAGTTGCGTATCTCTGCAACTATATTGTTTTGAGGAATTCACGGAGGAGTGGGATTAGAAACAACTCTTCTCCACTGCAAGTATTCTTTGAATTCATCTAATAGGCATTCACCACCTTGATCAGATTAAACTATTTGTATTTTCCTTCTGGTTTGTTTCCTAAGCAAAGCAATGAATTTTTAAACTTTTCAAAAAATTATGACTTGTGACATTATTGGAAGAAAAACCATACTAAGAAAATGATGTCACATAGTATTTATGTTCATCACATTAAATGACCTACATACATCAATATATATATATATATATGAGATCTAAAATACCTCTGCATCTCACATATTTTACCCTAGATATTTTCCCTTGAATACAATGTTCACAGGTTGGTAAGGTTTGGACATTTAGAAAATCTAAAGGTCCATCTTTTACCAATTTTTTGAGCTTATCATAGAGATATGTCCTAATAGTTTATTCTTGGCCACAGTCATATAGTCATCATTCTCCCTTAATCTCCTACGAGGATGATTCAAGTACTTGATACTCTCATGACATATCCATTTAGTTCATATCGTCCATCCGATGCTAGTAAAAATTTTAAAATAAATTTATCATAAAGATGAATAAAAAAGAATATCTATATCCAACTATCTTAGAAACAAATAATAAGTTCCTTCTAACATTTGAAACACATAAACATTCTCTCAGATAGAGGATCCTACCACAAAAAAGTAGAAGTTTACAACATCAATTGTTGCAAAGTTCCATCAGATTCTGGTTAGATGATGATCTTTCCTTCATTAATTTTTGTGATGTTTTGAAATAAATGAAACTCATTGCAAATGTGAGTAGAGACATAAAAACTAAGATTCCAACTACTTTCTCGTCCAATAAGCAAGTTGCTTTCAATGTTTCGATAGATATATTATATGCCAATTATTTACCATTGCCCTTCTCTAGGAACTTTTGTTAGTCTGGACAACCATACTCTATAGGCCCAGCTTACTACAATAGTAGCGAACATCCATTAAGATGAACTAAGGGGGAGTGGGGTTGAAGTGCACTTAAGCAGAAATATGATCAATTTAAAACAATGTTTTTACATCACGAACCCAAAATTTTTTATAAATTACCTTCTCGGCCTTGTATTCTTGGTTATTATCAAACAAACCCTTTAAACTTGCAACTGTTTCACCACAACCCTTCCAGGAGTTACCACAAAGTCCAACACGGTCGTAGTGTAAGATTTAGCATGTTTGTAGGGTTTACGTGATAATTATGATGAATACAAGGTCGAAAAGATAATTTATAACATTTTTACAGCTCATGATTTAAAAAATCCTTAAAACGAACAACTCAAATAATTAAAAACAACAATTAGAAGAGTAATTCACGAAGCACACATATTTTATGAAGGTTTACCATACACAGGGGACACATGTTGTGCTTGAGCTTGGCCTGCTCATGTCTTGCAAATCCAACCCATCCTTGTTTGAACTCTTTGTTTCTTTGTATTACGCTTGAGCTTGGCCCCATCTTTCTTTGAATGATTTATGTCCATATACCGCCACCCCTTTCTTAATGAAAGTCACCCGTTATCTCTTATACTCGCTATAAGTATAACACTCGTTTGACTATATCACATTTCCCGTTTATCTTTATCGTACACCTACAAGACAAAGAAACACAGAGTTTGAGCAGTTGGAGCAAAAAGAACTACTTGCTCTGATCAATAGCTTGCTCAACACGAAAACCGAATTCACTCTATTCAATTCAACCTAGTGAGACTCCTCTCCAGTTCAGCCAAGAGCAAGTTTCTTTCCTTGTCACATCTGATCCTATAAGAGATAATGTGATAAATAGGAGTATCCTCCTTCAAGCATCCAACTGGTCGGACATTTGCTTAACACATGCAAGTCCTTCACATTTGGAAGAAAGCGCAGGGTGGAAACTTGATAGCACATTTACTATTTTATGCTAGCAGTGAATCGATGCATTTATTGATAAGAAGCTGGTGTACTTTTCATGTTCAAGTCAGAATCCATTTTATAAATCCTCTCTCTTTTGCATCCTCGACTTTTCCTTCCCTTGGTTCATGTCGGGGATGACTCTTCCCCAGTATATATAAGCTTGCCAAGCTTGACATTTTCTTTGATATTATAGATAAGGGTTGGCTTGTACAAGCTCTCATGAGGGTAGCTTTCATGATTAGACTAGTAGTTTAAAGGTACACAACCTTGGCAACGGTCTATCTTCCATTCATGAAAAACAATTCCTTCATATATTCTAAATAAATCTTTTCGAAATATGAAATGAATAAAAATGGTAACTAGAAAATTTGGAGCAACAACAGTTTTGAGAGAGAACATGAAAACCAGACAACAAATTTGCTAGATTTTTCTTGGTGCACAATGAATGCACTAAAGAATATCTTTGAGTGTAAGTGAGTACAGAGATATTTTCCTGATAGTTCATGTCAAAATGGAATTCAAAAGGGTTTATTAATAGGTTTAGAGGAGGTGCAAGAATAGAAGGAGCGAAATGAATTCTTATCCAAACAACTGAAGAATAACCTTTAATTATTGGTGTACCAATCCATGTCCATGTGTACCATGAGAAATTATTGAAACAAACTCCTTGGCACAACCACTAGGATAAGTAAAGCGATGCAAAGATTGATGTATCAGTGTACATCAGTTATCAAGAATAAAAATGTCTATATGATTAAGTTTCCATAGTAAAAATGTACCTGATGTGATATGGGATGTACCGGTGCTACAATATAGATTTTTTGTTGGATGAATTAGTCAATGAGTGGGTACCATGAGTGTATCTACTAGTGTAATAGTAATGCTTGTCTATGGATGAAAGTGGAAGTATATCAGTGCACCATTGGTTAAAAACACTTGTGGAGTGGAGTTAATCATGAAAAGCTTCGTACATTGTAAATATAATCTACATTATTTCTATGTCTCCTTTCATGTCTAAGCAGAAAATATCTCAATTGACCATTGGATGGTAACATTAATCACATGCTTCCAAAAATGTATGGCGATATTCTTGAATTTATATCATATTTCCAAAATAAGATGACCATTGTGGAACTCATTTTACACCAATATCTTATGAGTGAGCTTTGTCTTCGGTGTACCATGTATAAACATATAAAATGTCTTTTAGAGACAATAATCTCATATATTCTTACGTGCACATCATCTTGATAGTGGATAGACTTTGTTATATCATCAACCTAGTCGTCTGTTAAATGTACATACTCAGAAATTTAGATGCATATGTGGTTCCGCTCAAAGGATGATTGTCTATCACGTGATAATCTACTATATACGACTTAAATCTATCTCAACCTCATTAACTCTTTAACTTGATCGTTCCCACAACTCAAAATCCCCATTTCTATGTAGAGGACATGCATCAAGATTATGAACCAAACATCAATTTTTGAAGAAGATTAACATCTCTTCATGAATTACATGTTAAATTTTGTTACAGTTCGTGATGCTTTAATTTAGCTTAATAGAAAAAATATATAATTAGTGCCAAAACATTGAGGCAGACGACAAGCAGGCAACAAGCTGTGTCGCTAGTCCTTTTTGGATTGCAAAATCAATCCTTCTAAACATTATATCCATAAACTTAGGAACCATAACATTACTGCTCATGATTTTTTGAACCCTCTTTAAAATTCAATAGCTTCTGGTGCTAGGAATCCAAAAGTATCAAAAAAAAGGGATGCAGACATGTGATTCTCCATGCACACTTTTTCGTGCTTCACCACTTTTGTTGAAGTAGCTTTAAGGGCAGTGTGTCCCGTTGTAAAGGTCTCACTCTTCAATCCCACCAGCGGAGAAACTCCTGTCGAATCTATACAGGCATGTTTCCCTCCAACCCATCCAAAAATCAAAATATCAGTAGGTCTAAGAGTGGATCTTCCCTCCCATGGATCAGTTAAAAAGTTCACAGCCGCCTCTTTCTTAGCAGCAACCCTCGCACACCTGAGTACATCAAATAAAACATCTATAACAAGATCGTATCTATACTTAAAACCTGTTAGCTCCATGCAATGAATTGCACGATCCCCAAAGGTGTCTAAGCATGCCTTATGGCAAACTAGGCATATCTCATCATCTGGAAATAATGGAATCATGAGACATATTGCGATGCTCCACCAATGACATGTGCAGACCAAGTCCGTCAATAGGAATATTAAGGAGATAATCTTGACCATGATCAGATTGAAGACACCGGAAAATTGCCTAACGGTCATGTCCAATTTCATCTCCATGTCCTTAATTATTTTGCTAAATAAAATACTCGCCAAAACGTTTTGGGTCTTTGGAGGGATGGTGTCCTTTTTAGAAAAACAACTTAGGTCGAATGAGGGAATTGTGCCAAGAAGTAGATGAAGTGCATAATCAAATATGGAGTCTATATTGTAAATCTCATTGTCCCGCAAGATATGATCCTGAAGCTCCTAAGACTGCACCCTGGAGGCCACAAAGGTATACGAAGAAGCCTCAACTGTGAAAGTAGCTCCAAACTGCCAAGCCGAATAGGCAATAAAGCCATCCTCCATTGGAGGTCTCCAAAAAAGCGGCCTCCACAAGCTACAATGTTATCAATAGACTCTCGTAAACCTATGTCAAGTAATATTGATGCCCACTCCATGTACATAGGTTGATAAGTCCTTAAGCTAAATAAAAGTTTTTACAAACCCATACACGAACGGAGTAAAAGAAGCTCACTCTGGGTATCACCCAACTGAGGAAGAAGATGCATCAACTTCACAACTTTAGCAACCCTCTCCAAAGACAAACCTTCAATAAAATTTTTATCCATACTCACCGCCCCTCCAAGCAACTTCATGCCTGATGAAGGTCTTGCAATACATGTTGGGAACAACCCTTTGAGGATCTTACTACCATCACATGTAGGCCAAAAGATTTCAATTTTATGAATATTTAAAACTAGACCCAAGTCTGGTCCACTCTGCTGGATGATACTCAAAACCTTGGCCACATTATCTATGTCCCCAATAATCGTACCATCATCAAGGTACCATGCATAAAAAAATAGGTTGCATTTATCCCTGATATCATGGATAAGTGGATATAATATGAGGGAAAAAAGGAGCGGTCCTAGAGGATCATCTTGTTGCACTCCAACATATGACTAGATATATCTGTCTCCAAGATCTTATTGGACATGTGAGCCCGCATCGAGCCATTATGTAATAAATATTATTGCCATTCCTTGATCTGAAATGAAGAATAACTATTTTTTTATAATAGGTCCCTTAGTACAATTAGGGTAATGTACCATGACCATCGTAATGATCATACACCTGTTGATTCAATTGTTGAATCATAGAGGTTGGTGCTTGGATGAATATCTAAAGAGTTAGATTGAGGTCTCATTACACACCACTAAATGATTGTTAAGAGAGGATCTCTAGTCTGAGAAGGAGATGGAAATCCTTTCTCTAAAGGTTTATATCTAATCGACCTCTTGATGCAGGTCCTCTGTATAGGAATAAACATTCAGAGGTGTTAGATAAGTTAGATCAAAGAGTTGACTTAACAAGATCGAGTTAACTAAAGGCCTATGTCGCATGCTGTCATGATATAGGCACACATCCTCTGACCGGAGACAGATGTGTTACTATATATCTGAGTATGTAAGTTTGGCAGACCAATAGGTTGATGACCTAATCAAGGTCTATATACTGGCACACTGGTGTGCATACAAGGGCATATGAGTAATACGATCTCTCAAAGGGATCATACATGTTCATTTACTGAACCGGAAGACATGAGATCACTCATGAGATATTGGGAAGAATCAAATTTCATGCACGATCGTCTCACTTTGGAAGCTTGATTGAATTTGTAGGTTTGATATATACTTTTCGAAAGTATATGATCAACACATGGGTATGGTATATGCTTTTGGAAATTATAAGATCGATACCAACTTCCAATAGTCGAATGAGAAACTTAATGATAAAACCCTGAAGGAGACGGTCTAATAGAGATCTAAAACTTTGGATTTATTCTAGGTCTTCCAGTATGCATGATGTGCATGTATTAGGAATACCTGAGGGTGATGTGATCATAAATGATTGTATAAACATGGTATTTTCATTTCGAGGGAGTGATGAAACAAGTCTGGATTTTAGTGACTCTTCTCACTAGAGAAGTAATCCAATCTTGGTCCAAATATTGTATATTGATTTGAATGTGATTCAGATATAATGAGAAGATTAGATCTACGTCTTTGATTTAGTCAAACATCTATGGGAGGTCCTCGAGATCTGGATTTGAGATGTGACCTCAATATCCAAGTCACTATATGTGGAATGCAAAATAGTCGTGCCCTTATCTCCAAGTATCCGCAAAGAAAGCACACCTTGAAAGAGTTCATGGATAATTTCATTGTTGATATATATATCCGAGTATTGAAAAAATAGATAATTAAATATGATTTAATTATAATATGAATTTGATTTATATTATAAGGAGTGTCATCTAAGATAACTAAATGTGATTTAATTATAAAAGATGTGAATAATGTGAATGTGATTCATATTATTTAGGTACATACGATTGGAGATCCAAGATAATTAAATGTAATTTAATTATCATAGATATGGATAATGCGGATAGCATTATCCATATTAATCACATATATATAATGTAAATGCGATTTATAATATATTAGAGAGAATTTATTGTAATTTATATTTGTTGATTAATTATTGATGTGAATTGGATTCACATTAGATCATTAATTGAAAATATAATTTACATTTTATTTTGAGATGTGAATGTGATTCACAAATTTCCAATGGCATGATTGCAATGTTCACACGATAATTGTGAATTGTTATTGGTATATAATATTAGAATGGGATAATGTAATCTCATTAGAAGGAGATTACCATCCACCAACAAGGTGGAGGACGACCACCCACTGCTAATTGGAGTGGGTGGTCGTCCCCCCTGTTGTGGTTGGATGATTATATCTTTCTCAATTATCTCCAATGATAATTGATTTAATTGAAATTAATTTATATTGATTATTCATTATATATTTAATTATATTAATTAATTGCTATTGTGTTTTTACAACAAGATCATGGCCATTGGAAGAAACACAAATCAATCTCATCCATTGGATTTGTTTGCACATGGATTGGGATCCATGGACTCCCTAAATACTATATAAAAAGAGGCATCCCTTGCTCTTCAAGTTACAACAAGAGACACAATGGAAATACGCTCTCTCCCTCTCTCATAATCTTTGCGCCAAATCTCTCTCTCTCTCATTGTGGTCGTCCACCATGGAGCCCTAGAGAGAGTTGCTGATGAATCTCGTATTCATCATGCTAAAATGAGCAATTAGACCCTGTTCCCCAAAATTCACATGTATTTAATCATTAATAGAGCAACATTAGAATACATGCATGTGTAAATAATATTTGCATTTCATCATGAATAATTGAATTAAAAATTCTAAGTATAAATTAGCCCAAAAAGCCGCTAACTTCTCTTATTTTAATTTAATTCATACTAACTCCGATTGGCCCCAAACCACCTCCATTGTGTAGATATTATAACAAGAATAAACAAAAAATACAAAAAAATTACTAACTCAAATAAGTGTCAAATAATCCCACAGTCTAATTTCACATCTGACAGATTAAAATGTGCAGATCTCCCTCATACAGTATCCGATTTTGGTCTATTTACTTTTAAAGTAATCCATTTTCAAATATCTTCAAAACAAGACCAATTTCGTAAAATTCAGAGCTCATATGTGAAAGATGGGTTTTGGGCCTCTTTTGCGCATTTTGACTTTTTGCTATTTTTGACCTGAGTTTTTATGTACATAATTAACCCTTTTAATTTTATTTCTTCTTCACTTCCATCCTTTGATGAAAGTTTTTTAGGTAACCCAAAAGTCCAAATCCAGATTAAAACTGAAATCAAAGAAACTGACAAAGTCCAATTGTCTGTTGTGAGTCTGTACAAAAATTGTGTGTTTCTTCTATTTTATTTTCCTATTTTCTTATTTATTAAAAATCCAAAAAAAATCAGATTAGTGTGTCAATAATTTTCTTGTATTTTATCTTAATTTTTCTAGATTTTTATCCTCTCTAAACCACCAAAAAAATTACAAAACAAGAAAAGCTAGTTTCCAATACGCCTGGAGACCACCAAAAATACCAATTTACACATATGACCTCTTTTGCTCCCGGGTCCTTCACGAAAGTTGTAGATCTCGTCGAGACGAACAACTTTTGTGAAGGAAATTTTTTGATCCTAGGTTTTCTCTTATTTATTTTTCATTTTCTTTCCTCTTTAATTTTGAATTTTTTGGGTGACACGTGGCAGCCTCTGGGCGTGCCACGTGCACCCCCGCTTCTCTCTCCTCTGTCTGGTCACG
Organism: Ottelia alismoides; assembly: GCA_037367405.1. Classification (NCBI taxonomy): domain Eukaryota; kingdom Viridiplantae; phylum Streptophyta; class Magnoliopsida; order Alismatales; family Hydrocharitaceae; genus Ottelia; species Ottelia alismoides. Next base: position 436,054 of record JAZKJV010010661.1, on the reverse strand, counting down.
TGCTAGGCACGTGACCCCCTTCCCCTTCCTCCAGCCGTTACCAAAACTCCCCCTGTCATTGTTTCTCCTCTCCGTCTCCTGCAACCGCCGCTCATCGTTGTATGCGTGTAACGCCCCCGCGCATCACTCCTTCCCTTACATGTAACGGCAGCCCCTGGTCATCACCTTCTACTCCAGCCGTTACGGGCACCGTCGTACCTTCTTCCATGAAACGGCTCCTCCCCGAACCTATCCTATAAAACTCCATCGCACACCACCTCTAGAAGCATCCGCCCATTCCCTACAGTGTCAGTGACAGCGGCTACTCTTAGCCGGTGTGATCCAGCGGTCGGCCCGACCCCTGCTGTTGCCCCGTGCGGTCGAGTTCGTGGTCCTATTTCCGCCCATTGAGGCAAGAACCGGAGTTGCCTCCGATACTCCAATTTCAAGGCGATACAAATCCTTCCCTTTTCTTTGCAGCTTCTTCTTCCATTGCAGGTTCTCCGCCATCGTCAATCAACCCCCTGCCACCGCGCTCTGCCTTCGCCAGCCTCTGGACATCGTCTTCGCCGATCACGCTCGGTCGTTGCCCTCATCCCTGAGCTCCCACGCTGTCACACTCTGCCCTCCGTCAGCGCCCCTCATGCCGCCCTCCGCCGTTCGCCCGCGCCGCCTCGCTTCCCTCGACACCACCGCCATCTGCTTGCCCCGAAAGACGAGCGCCACCACCCGCTAACTCCTCCAGTGCCGTTGGATCAGGCCCAAGCCTTGATCCAATGGTCGTCGTCTCGCCACGTGACCCAGATCGAGCCTAGGCCCCAGCCTAGAGGCTCTGGCCACCCGAGCCTCCGCTTCGCCACCCGAGCCTCCGCCTCCCCATCGAGCCTCTGGTTCGGGGCCCCGAACCTCAGCCCCGGGCCGAACCATAGGCTCAGGATCCCCGAGCCTCCGCCTCGCCTCCAAGCCTTCAGGTGCACATACGTGCGCCTGGGGAAAATTGCACCGAAGCCCCCGGAAGTCTCAGATATTACAGATATACCCCTGCTAGGAGTAAATTGCAGAGGAGCCCCTCCGACTTTGTTAAATTACAAATAAGCCCCTCTAGGGACCTCTTTGAAGGAAAAACTTTGTTTTATTTACAGTTTAGTCCCTGCAATTTTATTTTAGCATATCTTTTTCATACGAACTCTGTTTTTAGCATATAATATGTCATTTTGAAGCTCTTTTCATGCTCTATCACTTGGCATAGTTTGTGGAAAGATCTGAGGTTGCTTATTGGTAATTATCATTTGAGGATCTCTTTTGATATTTACATGATAATTGTGACATATTTGTGCTTGAGAAATTAACGACATCTTCTGCAGGAGTTCAGTTGAGGAATTTAATTTGATTAACTCCTTGTTATCCTGGTGGATTATTCCTCAATAATTTAATCAGTGCAGGGGTTACATCAAGGATAAATATATTTGACTCCATATGTCACTGATCGACTATTAATTTTGAGGAGTAATTTACATGGATTTTTTGACAGGAATATTCATTGATTAATCTCTTTACCTGTAATTTGGAGTTGATAAATCTTTCTGGGCGTTAATATCTTTTGATATATGATTATCTCTCGATAATTAATTGATCAATTTCATTGAGGATTGAATCGTATACATCACAGATCTTGGGCATAATCTTCTCTGTTTATTTTCCTTGCATTGCATTTTCATCATTGCATTGTATTATATTGTCCCTACACAGAAATTAATCAAACATTAATTAATTATTTAATTTAATTTAAAACCACGCAACTAAGAATCACCGTTCCCTGTTTTCGACCTTAGTATACTTGCCAAGTAAAAATATTCCACAACATTCAAAGATTGTGGTTTTTTGATCGACCGATTTTCGCCTCCTATACTACAATTCTATATAATTAAAGAGGCGGATTTCGCGCTCATCAAATGGCGCAGTTGCCAGAGAACGGTGAATTTTTAGGGTTTTAAATTATTTTTGTAATTAATTTTTGTGGAAATAATTTCTGAGACATTTTTTATTTTGCATTTTTTACACTTATGATACTAACCACATCCTCTCTCTTTGCAGATAGCTCAGAGCGGTTTTTGGATAATATTCAAGGATCTGCGGATTTTAATTTTTGTGAGAGAGAGCTTAGTGTATGTTTAATTTCCTGCATTATTCTCAGGGTCCCTCTCTTTGAACCCTTGTAATAATTTAGACCGAACTTATCTGTGGTGTGTCGGGTCTGTTTCAACCCCTTCTGTGTAGTTGGGACCCGACTTGAGTGGAGTAGAACTTAGGCACATATACGCTTGCTCATTTATCATTGATTGTGCTCGTAATTCTTAGGCTACACTTTCACTAACTAAGAGCACTATAGAACATTCAACATTAGCCAAACTTTGAAATCAATTCTTCCTGTTATAAAACTATCTGCTTAGGACGTTTTTCATCTGTGCATATCATTTAGTGTAAATTTAAATTCCTTGTACTGCATCCCGCATGAAGAACGCGAGGATTCACTGTAAGTCTCTCTCTTAAGCATGCATCATTGATTTATGTTTGCATTGGCTTTTTCGATTCTCTTTCCTCAAGTTTTACAACTTAGGAATTAAAAGAATTGGGACTGCTCGTTAGGCGTGAATTTCTGTGCTCATATAATTTTTAGTGATAACCTTAATTTAAAATTGGGACTGCTAATCAAGACGACTGTAAATAAAACTGACATAAAAATCAACCTCTGTCTGGTGGAGAGAAACCCACTCATTGTTTGTAAGGACTAGAACACACACTTAGGATAGAGCCAAAACTGAGAAATTTCACAAATATACTATTTTTAAAAATAATTAGCTACTTTTCAGTGAGGGTTTAGGGTAGCCGTTTTACAGTTCGACTTCCCTTAGCAGAGTGGGTGGTTTAGAGGACACTGCGGAAGGCCCTGTCCTCAAATAACACGGGTAGCCGTTTAAGCGGTACGTACTTACACATATTCTGGCTGAAAGTAGGTGCAACTAGTTGTACGAACTCGGGACAATCTTTGTGAAACATTTCGATACCTAACAGCTCCGCTTAATTTTTAAAGATTGCTTTACAATTAAATTAAAATTGAAAAGATAAGCAGTCGAATCCTAACATGCATTCACCAGTGTTGAGTGGACGAATCTACGTGTTTGTTTTATATGTGATTTGTGTGTGTCAAAGACCTTGCAATCGCAAGCAAATCGTGGTTTGCTGATCATTCCATCCATCTTAAGAAGATGTCTATATAGTGGTCTTATTTCCCGATCTCCACGACCATGTCTCGATATCCTTCTTCTCACACTTCTCAGGGGAACCTGCTCTTCAAATCAAGTTCCCCTCAGCCATCATTCTCTTCCTGCCCATACATCCCACCCTATGACCACACTTCTTCTTGAAATTCCCCTCTCTCACATTCTGACAATATTATGGACATGAGAGAGAGACCAGAATTGAGGATGAACAATAGAGTGACCGATATTGATAGTAGAACATGATTTCCGATTACTATGATCTCACAGCCTCTTGAACCATCCCCAACTCAGGATGACTATCCTCTTGAGTACAATCAATTTTCCTTCGACAATCCACGAGAAAACCAAAGTCAAGGAAATATAACTCATGATCAGACCATAATGTTTATGAACAATCAATACTCTACTCGAGGTTACATGCTAGAATCACGACACATGGAGAATGATTATTCAATCACTAGTCATGAGATGTTTGAGAATGAGATTGCTCGGATTAATCATAGAGCAGACACTTTAACTAAGAGAATATATGATCTCATCCAGTCTATGCAAAATTTAGAAGAAGTAAGGCCACCACCTTACGAACCACTAAATCAGCAAGTAACTCACAATCAGACACAACCACTGACCTCTGACATCCCTACTGACAATATCACAGAAAATAATAAAAAATTGAAAGTTTTAAAAATTCAAACAAATTGGACAACTCTGAAATTGAAGCATTTTGCAAGAGTCTGATCTTAGAGTTCCATTGATCAAAGCCATAAAATATATGCCCGATCTTAAGAGATTTGTGAAGAGTCGACTAAACCCCAAAAGACGGGTAAGAAACGATCAAGAACTGAATACCATGTCATATCTATGGCTAGTTCTTTGGTGATGAATCATAAAATCAAAAGCCGCAAAGTCAAGCGGTTGACTCGGATTACATGTAAAATTGAAGATTCTACATTCACTCATGTTCGGTTAGACGACGAGTCTACTTTAAACATCCTCCCGAAGTATGTCTTTAATCAACTCAAACTCGGACAACTCAAAAAGACTAGGGATCGTTCAATTACTTGATCGATCTACCAAAAGACCGTGGGGGATCGTTTTTGTCGTCATAAACTTCCACGGTAAAGAACATAAAGTGGACTTTATTGTCCTTGACATTGAGCACCCCGGAAGGTGGTATGAGTCTCCTATTATTTTAGGAAAGCCGTTCTTAGCCTCCGCTAAGGCGATCGTCGATTGTGAGACTTAGGAAATCAAGTTCCCGAACTCGGACCACAATGAACAAACCCCCAATGACATGACCTGCTCTGAGAAAAACCAACTTGAAATCGACAATTGTGATCAGGAGATAAATATTACACATTATCAGACATCTCCGCTTGGCACACAGATACAAACCCTAGGAGAGTCACCTGAAAGATTGACTGTTGGACAAACCTCGGATTCTCACCACTGATGAACGTCAAGTTTGCCTCTATAATTATGTAGAATTATGTTGTAGTACAAGAGATGAATTCGGTTCAGCAAAAACCACAGACTTTGAATGATGAGGAATATTTATACTTGGCAAGTGTATCAAGGTCGAACACAGGGACACGGCTGCCTAATTCAGCTATTGAATTTTGATTCATTAAGCTCAGAGTGAATTGATTCCAATTTCAGATCCACATGCAAATTATGCAAAATACAAAGTAATGCTAGGCTTTATGCATTTTTTTATCAGTTTTTATGCAATTATAAAGTGATGCATGAGTAAATATGCAAGAGAAAATGTATGCTGAATACAAGGACACAATTATACCCTACAAATTATGAGCAACATGATAAAAATGAAATCAATGTCAATTTAACCCATCATTAAAAAGTGGTCATCAAATCAAGCAAGACAAGTAGAGCAGGGTCTCATTTTTCACATAAAAATTCACTTAAATTGAAACAAGGGCAAATGACAAATAAGTATGCTAGAATGTAGAGGACAAAATAAGGATCAAAACGACACTAAAATCATGCAATTTGGACTTACGATGCTCAAGTTATGCTAAAAATAGTGCAAGGGCATAATTGTAATAAAAATGCAAGAAAAATAAAGGATAATTATTGCGTTTAGGTCCCTGGAAGGACCTAAATGCAATTATGAAAAACCGCCCGGGGGCCTTTGCAATTTGTCCATTTACGTGCAAGGGCATATTTGTAATTTCAGAAAACTTCGAGGACCTCCCTGTAAATTACCCAAGCACGCACGTGAGGCACGTGCTTGGGGACCAAAACGTAATTAGCAGTTCTTCCAGGGTCTGGCATGCAAATTACCCAGCACCTCACGTGCTACGCACGCGAGGGGCCAGGCTCGGGAGGGGCCTCAGCTTTGGGACCACGTGGCATCATCTGGTGGTCCGATGAGAGGCTCGGATGACCCGAGCCTAGAGGTTGGGGAAGAGGCTCGGGTCAACCACGTGTCTTCATCAGGACCGTCCGATCAGGAGGATCGGACGGTGCCTGTACCTTCGTGCTCCTCCGCAGGTCACCGGAGGAGGAGGGGCTCCAGTGACCTGCCCTTGGCTCCACCGTGGCCCAATGAGTCGTATGAAGGTCGAGGGAGATAGCTGGGCCTATGGCGGAGATGCTGGAGGGATGGCGAGGCCTCGGAGCTGGTCGGAGGCGTTGGTCGGTGAAGCCTCGCCGGAGCAGAAAAGCTCAAACGAGCTCAGATGCGAACTCTGGCGATTCACAGTCCCTGCAATGGTTAATTTAGCCAAAGCGGGTGCATCGTGTGTGCGAGTGAGTTGTGAGTGAATGGAGGCCGTGGAGGCGTCGGGAATGGTGGCCAGAGGGTTTTTCGCCGGCGGAGCAGGTGAAGAGGGAGGTCGGTGCGGAGGTGGTTCTGAAGAAGGGGGAGGGGGTCGGCGAGGATCGATGTGTTTGGGCGGAGCTGATGAGGATGTCAGAGGAGGGTGACGGTGTCTGTGGGCGGCGGAATAAAATGGAGAAATTCGAAGAAAAAGGTACCTCGCCGGAGCGAGGTGTGGTGGAGGAATCAGCTTGGGCTGAGGCTCCATGGGAACCTCCGGTCGTCGCCTGTGAGGCCAGCTGCTTCCTCGGAGCTCAATTGGTGATCGGAGATCACCAGAACGCGGCGGAGCACCGCTGCGGGCCGACACCGACAAAAACCTATCGTTGCTTCGACATTCCGCCCCTCCGCTGTCACCGGAGGGACGGAGGAGGCTAAGGGTAGAGCCAAGAATGGTGGACGACGTGCTCGGTGGCGGAGGGAGCGTTTAAATAGGAGGTGGTGGTGCATTACAGGGGATGACCGGCGGAGATGTAACCGATGGATTGAAGAGGCTAGGGTTTCATGGCGGCTTATTGATGAGCTGGCGAGGGTAACGGAAGGTAGAGCTTCGTGATGGAGGTGTTAGGATGAGGAGTGAGTGGCTGAGAGGAGCTTTAAATATGGAAGGGGTCGGGGCGTTGCAAGGGGTAATGGCCGGGGCTGGAGGTAGACGAATCTTAGGGCACCGTTGGATCTCATAATCCAACGGCTGGGATAGGCGCGCATACGGAGGGATGCGATCAGATCACTAGATCTGATCGTATGGTTGATACAGGAGCGCGAGGGAACGTCTGTGATTGAGGCGGTGAGGAAGATCCAACGGTCTAGGTTTAGTGGATGACGTGGATTGCGGGGGAACGTTGGATGGAAAGATGATCGAGCGGTGGTGGTTGACGGGAGACGTGGCATGAGGGTAGGCGTAGGATGGGATTGGGATTCGAGGGCTGAGATGGAGGCGTTGATCAGCGGTTAGGATTTCATCTGGGCATCAGATCGAGGGCTGGGAGCGAAGCGGAGGTGTACGGCTCAGATGAAGACGGGATTGGCATGATCCAATAGCCCAGGAGAGGGTCGGGTGTCGAGAGGGGAAGGAGGCCACGTGGACGCTCCAGAGAGCACCACGTGGCCCAATAAGAAAAATCAGAGAATAATTACAAAGAAAATAGAAAAGAAATAGTTAGAGGCCGAATTAGGAAAAAGTAAAAACATGAAAATTGCTCGTCTCGATGAGATCTACAACTTTCATGTTGGTCAAAAAGCCAAAAGAGGTTATCTGTACAAAAAGTATTTTTGGGGGTATTTTTAAGGGGATAAAAGTACCAAGTTTGGGTTTTGAGATTTTTTTGTAATTTTTTATCTTTTTAAGGGTCAGTGATTTATAGACAAGTTATCTACCTAATTTTTAGGGGTTTTTGAGTGATAAGATAGATACAGAAAAATAAGAGAAATTAAATACAATAAATTAATGGTAAAATATATACAATATAATACATGATAAATACAAAGATTTAAAGGTGATTTTATTGGATTATTTACGACAGGGGTTTTAATAGAGAGTTTTTAGCATGATGAATACGAGATTCATCATACCCCTATACTTAAACCATGCTCGTCCTCGAGCATCTAAAGAATAAAGGAGTCGGATTAATTCCTGACAGTGCGCGTGAAATTTTCAAGGCTTGATCTTTCGAAGACCCTTGACCTAAGTGATCCTAAAATTTCGGGTTTATCCAAGCCTTAGTCAGAAGGAATCCAACTTCTCTGATGATCGGACTCTCTTTTTGTACATATAATATAAGGAAATGATATTTAGTGTACTGCATTTCATGAGAGCCGAGTCGATGCATCACTCAAAGTTCCAGTCCCAAAGACTCTCCTATAGACCTAGTCCTCAATAGTAGAGAATAAGTCTATTTTTGCTTCAGTCAACCGTCTCTATAGTTTGTCAGACTTGAAAGTGTAGATGGACGGCCAGATAATGGAGGGACAAGCTCACCCTCACATTGGAACAAGGGGCCTCTCATGTGCCTTTACTCAACACATATAAATTATTATTTTGTTGATCAATGTGTCCGTCAAGAGAGTTGGAGTCGTCTGCACTTGTTTTTCTGGGAGTACAGCGGGGTGTGTCTTTTCTGAGTATCTAATATACCTTCGACACCCAGACTTGTATCGCTTACGATGCAGAGCCCTTTTATGTTGTCAGCCTGACTCCTTGATCCTAATTAGCGCTTGGTCCAAGTGGACACTTTGAAAATGTTTGGGAGCGCTCGCCATTGGTGGAAGCTCATTTGGAATTTGACTTTGGATTTAGAGCTTTTTTTTGACATTTCATTTCTTTTGTTGGCTAGCTCCACTGCTTTTACCAAGAGATTGGCGCACACTGATCAACAAGTTCCTTTAAATTTCATCACACTCTGGCACATAGGTAAATACCAAAGAGATAACATATGAATTTTGTTCACATACTGGCTAGGGTTTTTGCTGACACTCAGGTTTTCTGAAGCCTTCATTAATTTTATCCCATCCTCGAATATCATTAGATCGGGTCTAAACTTAAATCTATGGTCCTAGTTCCTCAAGTGATATCTCAACTCAGCTCATCAATCATGCAGTTGTGGAAGTGACTGTGCTGATCATATTTTCTTGAAGGTAGAGATGAAGAGTGCAATATAGCACTCAAATCTTTCAAACCAGAGGAGTGTGGATATTTAAGTCTTGAAAATCCTAATGACTAATGCATGTTAACTCAGACTCTCAAGATCCTAGAGATCCAGTGTCCTCAAAATCCACAAGCCTTGCGTGAGTGTGAATGTGTCAGGAATACACCAACTCCTTGGGTTAGTGAATTTTTGTGTGATTTTTATCTTTTGCAGATTTTTATGGGTTTTAATTTTTATTTTTTTTATTTCCTCGGAGAGACAATGACTGGCCCAGGCTCAAATAGAAGTATCCACTCTCAGCCAGTATGGGTGTAAGTATGGGTCGAGGCCCGTGTTACTTGAGGACGGGGCCGTATGCGATGTCCTCTAAACCACCCACTCTGCTAAGGGAGACCGAGGTTCCCTCACTGAAAATGTCTACTAAACCTAGTAGTCAGAGTCAAATTCCAAGAATTTTTTTTAAAAGGAATATTTACAAAAATTAATCCCTCAATTTTTAATAAACAATTTTTTTACAGGTTTTTACTCAGTTCACTAGTTTACCAAAACCCAGCCCGAAAAATAAAATTTTAAAAAGAATTAAACCGCGAGCTAAGGCTAAAGTAAATATACAATAATATACGATATACCCCCCTATACTTAAAATTTGCTATGTCCTCATAGCACAAGTGCCATGAAGCCAAGGCTCGTTCAAGTACAGGGTGATATAGCGGAACTGAGGAAGCGGGTCCCCCTATACTTAGGCCAAAAATTGGTCTAAGTACAAGAAGACGGGACGAGGGATGGATGAGCAGGCAGATCCCCCCTATACTTAGGCTACAAATAGCCTAAGTAAGGTCTGCGTTAGGGGGGAGGGTTCTATGATACAAGGGTGAGGGAGAGGGGGTTCGTGAGAAATAGATACACAGAGCGAGAGATAGAGATAGATAGAGAGAGAATGAAATATACAGGGGAAGGGTGGAAGTGAGTATGTGCAAGTGTAGGTGTGTGGGGGGGGTATTTTTTTGTGTGTACAATATGCAAAAACTGAAAATAAATATGCAGATGCAATATTTTTTCTTTTTCTTTTCTTTTTTTACAACATGCAATGCAATTTGACTGATAAAAATCCTAGAATTTCTTCACGGCTTCTTTTGCGGCCTCTTCAGCAGAAGCTCCCAACTTCGCGCCTCCATGACGATCAGGCGTCCCTGATTTTCATGGGCCCTGCCACAAAAGAGAAGAGTTAGAAACTCAGAGAAATTAAATCAGCAAATAATATGCAAAGAAATGATGCATGAAATGAGGACCTAAGAAAATTTGAAATTAATCAATAAAAAATCAAAATCCAAAAATTAGGAAAATCTGTATCCCCGGCAACGGCGCCATTTGATGAATGTTAAATTTGCCTCTATAGATATGTAGAATTATGCTGTAGTACAAGAGACGAATTCGGTTCAGCAAAAACCACAGACTTTGAATGCTGTGGAATATTTATACTTGGCAAGTGTACCAAGGTCGAACACAGGGACACGGTTGCCTAATCCAGCTATTGAATTTTGATTCATTAAGCTCAGAGTGAATTAATACCAATTTCAGATCCACATGCAAATTATGCAAAATACAAAGTAATGCTAGGTTGTATGCATTTTTTTATCAGTTTTTATGCAATTATAAAGTGATGCATGAGCAAATATGCAAGAGAAAATGTATGCTGAATACAAGGACACAATTATACCCTACAAATTATGAGCAACATGATAAAAATGAAATCAGTGTCAATTTAACCCATCATTAAAAAGTGGTCATCAAATCAAGCAAGACAAGTAGAGCAGGGTCTCATTTTTCACATAAAAATTCACATAAATTAAAACAAGAGCTAATGAGACAAATAAGTATGCTAGAATGTAGAGGACAAAATAAGGATCAAAACGACACTAAAATCATGCAATTTGAACTTACGATGCTCAAGTTATGCAGTGTAAGGGCATAATTGTAATAAAAATGCAAGAAAAATAAAGGATAATTATTGCATTTAGGTCCCTGAAAGGACCTAAATGCAATTATAAAAAACCGCTTGGGGGCCTTTGCAATTTGTCCATTTGCGTGCAGGGGCATATTTGTAATTTCAGAAAACTTCGAGGGCCTCCCTGTAAATTACCCAGGAACGCACGTGAGGCACGTGCCTGGGGACCAAAACGCAATTAGCAATTCTTCCAAGGTCTGGCATGCAAATTACCCAGCACCTCACGTGCTACGCACGCGAGGGGCCAGGCTCGGGAGGGGCCTCAGCTTTGGGACCATGTGGCATCATCTGGTGGTCCGGTGAGAGGCTCGGATGACCCGAGCCTGTAGGTTGGGGAAGAGGCGCGGGTCAACCACGTGTCTTCATCAGGACCGTCCGATCAGGAGGATCGGACAGTGCCTGTACCTTCGTGCTCCTCCGCAGGTCACCGGAGGAGGCGGGGCTCCGGTGACCTGCCCTTGGCTCCACCGTGGCCCAATGAGTCGTCTGAAGGTCGAGGGAGATAGCTGGGCCTATGGCGGAGATGCTGGAGGGATGGCGAGGCCTCGGAGCTGGTCGGAGGCGTTGGTCGGTGAAGCCTCGCCGGAGCAGAAAAGCTCAAACGAGCTCAGATGCGAACTCCGGCGATTCACAGTCCCTGCAATGGTTAATTTAGCCGAAGCGGGTGCATCGTGTGTGCGAGTGAGTTGTGAGTGAATGGAGGCCGTGGAGGCGTCGGGAATGGTGGCCAGAGGGTTCTTCGCCGGCGGAGCAGGTGAAGAGGGAGGTTGGTGCGGAGGTGGTTCTGAAGAAGGGGGAGGGGTCGACGAGGATCGGTGTGTTTGGGCGGAGCTGATGAGGATGTCGGAGGAGGGTGACGGTGTCTGTGGGCGGCGGAATAAAATGGAGAAATTCGAAGAAAAAGGTACCTCACCGGAGCGAGGTGTGGTGGAGGAATCAGCTTGGGCTGAGGCTCCATGGGAACCTCCGGTCGTCGCCCGTGAGGCCAACTGCTTCCTCGGAGATCAATTGGTGATCGGAGATCACCAGAACGTAGCGGAGCACCGCCGCGGGTCGACACCAGCAAAAACCTATCGTTGCTTCGACATTCCGCCCCTCCGCTGTCACCGGAGGGGCGGAGGAGGCTAAGGGTAGAGCCAAGAATGGTGGACGACGTGCTTGGTGGCGGATGGAGCATTTAAATAGGAGGTGGTGGTGCGTTACAGGGGATGGCCGGCGGAGATGTAACCGATGGAATGAAGAGGCTAGGGTTTCATGGCGGCTTTTTGATGAGCTGGCGAGGGTAACGGAAGGTAGAGCTTCGTGATGGAGGTGTTAGGATGAGGAGTGAGTGGCTGAGAGGAGCTCCAAATATGGAAGGGGTCGGGGGCGTTGCAAGGGGTAACGGTCGGGGCTGGAGGTAGACAAAGCTTAGGGCACCGTTGGATCTCATGATCCAACGGCTGGGATAGGCGCGCGTACGGAGGGAAGCGATCAGATCACTAGATCCGATCGTATGTTTGATACAGGAGAGCGAGGGAACGGCTGTGATTGAGGCGGTGAGGAAGATCCAATGGTCTAGGTTTAGTGGATGACGTGGATTGCGGGGGAACGTTGGATGGAAAGATGATCGAGCGATGGTGGTTGACGGGAGACGTGGCATGAGGGTAGGCGCAGGATGGGATTGGGATCCGAGGGCTGAGATGGAGGCGCTGATCAGCGGTTAGGATTTCATCTAGGCATCAGATCGAGGGCTGGGAGCGAAGCGGATGTGTACGGCTCAGATGAAGACGGGATTGGCGTGATCCAACGGCCCAGGAGAGGGCCGGATGTCGAGAGGGGAAGGAGGCTACGTGGACGCTCCAGAGAGCACCACGTGGCCCAATAAGAAAAATCAAAGAATAATTACAAAGAAAATTAGAAAAGAAATAGTTAGAGGCCGAATTAAGAAAAAGTCAAAACATAAAAATTGCTCGTCTCGATGAGATCTACAACTTTCATGTTGGTCAAAAATCCAAAAGAGGTCATATGTATAAAAAGTATTTTTAGGGGTATTTTTAAGGGGATAAAAGTACCAAGTTTGTGGTTTTGAGATTTTTTTTGTAATTTTTTATCTTTTTAAGGGTCAATGATTTATAGACAAGTTATCTACCTAATTTTTAGGGGTTTTTGAGTGATAAAATAGATACATAAAAATAAGGGAAATTAAATTTAATAAATTAATGGTAAAATATATACAATATAATACATGATAAAAACAAAGATCCAAAGGTGATTTTATTGGATTATTTACGACAGGGGTTTTAATAGAGAGTTTTTAGCATGATGAATACGAGATTCATCAACCACCCTATCACTGCTCCTAGGAAAAATCAAGATTTTGGAGCTTATGAAGAATTGGACCATATTTCTGGGGAACGTCACGATTATTTAAGTGGTCCAATTTTCGAGTCAGCAATAATTCATGAGATACTTGAACCACATAAGGAACCGACTCTGGAAACATCCAATGTCACCAAAATTCACGATCATCCAGAAGTGACATCAACACCCCCAGTCATAACACACAAACCCACTAGGAACAATCTCTCTCGACCGAAGCAACATATGACACTACAAGAATTGGTCGACTTTTACGGGGATTCATCTGATGAGGAACTCACGAATGCCACATCAGTTACTCAAGACAGGAATATGAAGACTGTCCAACTTCCTCTCAATACTTCTCAAGGAAACAAGCCGACCAAGAAAGTCACCTTTGATCTTATACACCAGGTGATTTCTGAAGAGTCCTCATCTGGTCCCAAAGTGGATCATCAAGTAAGTGCAATAGGTACAACTCTGATCCAAGGGCACTTACCTCTGATCGATAGTAGTTGGAGATCCTCTGCATATGACTACTATTCTCCTGAGTACGACTCCGACGATGGCTGGTCTTCTTCATCGGTCCCCTCTTCATCGCCCTCCACATCTGCATACTATCTCCCTCCATACTCCCGCAAGAAGGTCTGTCGCAAACCTCCTTGATCTTGTCCATCCGCAAATCTACCCGGTTCCCCATCTGTATTTATTTGATCATAGTTAGGCTGACCTGAGCCTAAGTATAGGGGGATCGGTACCATTGTTTATACATCATTTCTCCTTTGTTTGCCTCCTCTATACTTAGTACGAGCAATGTCTACATTTCACTTTGTGCCATGAGGACATATCACAAGCTAAGTATGGGGGTGTTTGTATATATCCTATCTACTTTATCCATAGCACGTACTTTAATTATTTTTTATCTAACATCGGGGATGGGTACAAGTAGTGTATATTATGTGTATAATACATGTTTATGCAAAAAAAAAATTGCATAAAAAAATTCACTCATGGCCTTGCATTCCATCAAGCATCTCATGCATTCCTTGGTTGATATATTCCTAACACAATCACTATCACTCAAGGCTTTAGGATTTCGAGGACTCTTGATTTTTGTGATCTTGAGATTCTGAGTTAACCAACCTTAGTCATTAGGGTTTTGAACTTAATAATCCACACTCCCCTAGTTTGAAATATTTGAGCGCTATATTGCAATCTTCATCTCCACGTTCAAAAAGAATATGATCAGCTTAATCACTTTCACAACTGCATCATTGATGAGATGAGTTGAGATGTCACTTGAGGTATTAGGACTAGAGATTAGAGTTTAGACCCTATCTAATGATATTAGAGGATGGGATAAAGTTAATGAAGGCTTCATAAAACTTGAGTGTCAGCAAAATCCTAGCCAGTATGTGAACAAGTTCATATGCTATCTTTTTGATGTTGACCTAAGTGCCAGGGTGTGATGAAACTTAATGAAAATTATTGATCAGTGTGTGCCAACTTTTGGTAAAAGCAGTGGAGCTAGCCAACAAAAGAAAAGAAAAAAATGTCAAAGAAAAGCTCTATCATCCAAAGTCAAAATACAAATGAACTTCCACCATTGGAGAGTGCTCCCAAACATTTTCAAAGTGTACACTTGGACCAAGCACTAATTAGGACCAAGGAGTCGGGCTGACTCCATAAAAGGGCTCTGCATCGTAAGCGATACAAGTCTGGGTGTCGAAGGTATCTTAGATACTCAAAAGAGACACACCCCGGTGTACTCCCAGAAAAACAAGTGCAGATGACTTCAAATTCTCTTGACAGACACATTGATCAACAAAATAAAAATATACTTGTGTTGAGTAAAAAGGCACTCGAGAGGCACCTTGTTCCAATGTGAGGGAGAGAAAATTGAACACAATCCTATGCCCTCCATCATTGGGCCATCCATCTACACTTTCAAGTCTGGCAAACTAATGAGACGGTTGACTGAAGCAAGAATAGACTTATTCCCTAGTGTTGATGATTAGGTTTAGAGGAGAATCTCTTGAATTGGAACTTTGGGTGATGTCTCGACTTGACTCTCATGAATGCAGTACACTAAAAAAATCATATCCTTGTATTATATGTACAAACTGAGAGTCTGAAAATTAGAAAAGTTGGATTCCTTCTGATTAAAGCATGGTTGAGCCCAGAATTTTAGGATCACTCAAATTAAGGGTCTTATATGAATTGAGCCTTGAAAATTCACATGCACGGTCAGGGATGTATTCAACTAAGTCATTCATTCATTGATGCTCGGTGACGAGCAAGGCTTAAGTATAGGGGTATGATGAATCTCATATTCATCATGCGAAAATTGGGAAATTAGGCTCTGTTCCCCAAAATTCACATGCATTTAATCATTAATAGAGCATCATTAGCATACATACATGTGTAAATAATATTTGCATTTCATCATGCATAATTGAATTAAAAATTCCAAGTATAAATTAGCCCAAAAAGCCGCTAACTTCTCATTTTTTAATTAATTCATCCTAACTCCAATTGACCCCAAACCACCTTCATTGTGTAGATATTACTAACAAGAGTAAAAAAAATACAAAAAATTTACTAACTCAAATAAGTGTCAAATAATCCCACAGTCTAATTTCACATCTGACAGATTAAAACACGCATATCTCCCTCATACAGTATCCGATTTTGATCTAATCACTTTTAAAAGACTCCATTTTCAAATACCTTCAAAATAAGACCAATTTCGTAAAATTCAGAGCTCATATGTGAAAGTTGGGTTTTGGACCTCTTTTACGCATTTTGACTTTTTGCTATTTTTGACCTGAGTTTTTATGTACATAATTAACCCTTTAATTTTATTTCTTCTTCACTTGCGTCCTTTGATGAAAGTTTTTTAAGCAACCCAAAAATCCAAATCCTGATTAAAACTAAAATCAAAGAAACTGACTAAGTCCAAGTGTCCGTTGTGAGTCTGTACAAAAATTGTGTGTTTTTTACTTCTATTTTATTTTCCTATTTACTTATTTACTAAAAATAAAAAAATCAGATTAGTGTGTAAATAATTTTCTTGTATTTTATCGTAATTTTTTTAGATTTCTATCCTCTCTAAAACCATCAAAAAATTACAAAACTAAAACAAAGCTAGTTTCCAATACGCTTGGAGAACACCAAAAATACCACTTTGCACAGATGACCTCTTTTGCTATTGGGTCCTTCATGAAAGTTGTAGATCTCGCCTAGACGAACAACTTTTGTGAAGGAAATTTTTCAATCCAATGTCTTCTCTTATTTATTTTTTATTTTCTTTCCTCTTTAATTTTGAATTTTTTTGGGGTGACACGTGGCAACCTCTGGGCGTGCCACGTACACCCCGCTTCTCTCTCCTCCCTCTGGTCACGTGCGAGGCATGTGACCCCCTTCCTCCAGCCGTTGCCAAAACTCCCCCTACCATCGTTTCTCCTCTCCGTCTCCTGCAACCGTTGCCCATCATCGTATGCACATAACGCCCCCGCGCATCACTCCTTCCCTTGCATGTAACGGCAACCCCCGGCCATCACCTTCTGCTCCGGCTGTTACGGGCACAACCGTGCCTTCTTCCATGAAACGTCGTCTTCTCGAACCTATCCTATAAAACTCCATCGCATACCAACTCTAGAAGCATCCGCCCATTCTCTACAGTGCTAGTGACAGCGGCGACTCTTAGCCGGTGTGATCCGGCGGTCGGCCCGACCCCTGCTGCCGCCCCGTGCGGCCGAGCTTCGTGGTCCTATCGCTGGCCATTGAGGCAAGAACCGGAGTTGCCTCCGACACTCCAATTTCCAGGCGACACAAATCCTTCCCTTTTCGTTGCAGCTTCTTCTTCCATTGCAGGTTCTCCACCATCGTCAATCAGCCCCCTGCCACCGCGCTCCGCCTTTGCCAGCCTCTCGACATCATCTTCGCCGATCACGCTCGGTCGCTGCCCTCATCCCCGAGCACCCACGTTGTCACAATCCTCCCTCCGTCAGTGCCCCTCATGCCGCCCTCCGCCGTTTGCCCGCATCACCTCGCTTCCCTCGACACCACCACCATCCGCCTGCCTCGGAAGACGAGCGCCACCACCCGCTAACTCCTCCAGTGCCGTTGGATCGGGCTCAAGCCTTGATCCAACGATCGTCGTCTTTCCACGCGACCCAAATCAAGCCTAGGCCCCAGTCTAGAGGCTTGGGCCACCCGAGCCTCCACTTCGCCACCTAAGCCTCTGCCTACCCACCGAGCCTCTGGTTCGGAGCCCTAAACCTCAGCCCCGGGCCGAACCACAGGCTCAAGATCCCCGAGCCTCCATCTCGCCTTTAAGCCTCCGGGTGCACGTGCGACGCACGTGCGCTTGGGGAAAATTGCACCGAAGCCCTTAGAAGTCTCAGATATTACAGATATACCCCCGGTAGGGGTAAATTGCAGAGGAGCCCCTCCGACTTTGCTAAATTACAGATAAGCCCCTCTAGGGATCTCTTTGAAGGAAAACTTTAGTTTATTTATAGTTTAGTCCCTGCAATTTCATTTTACCATATCTTTTTCATACGAACTCCGTTTTTAGTATATAATATATCATTTTGAAGCTCTTTTCATGCTCTATCACTTGGCATAGTTTGTGGACAGATCTGAGGTTGTTTATTGGTAATTATAGTTTGAGGATCTCTTTTGATATTTGCATGCTAATTGTGACATATTTGTGCTTGAGAAATTGACGACATCTTCTGCAGGAGTTCAGTTGAGGAATTTAATTTGATTAACTCCTTATTATCCTAGTGGATTATTCCCCAATAATTCAATCTGTGCAGGGGTTACATCGAGGATAAATATATTTGACTCCATATATCACTGATCGACTATTAATTTTGAGGAGTAATTTACATGGAATTTTTGACAAGAATATTCATTGATTAATCTCTTTACCTGTAATTTGGAGTTGATAAATCATTCTGGGCGTTAATATCTTTCGATCTGTGATTATCTCTCGATAATTAATTGATCAATTTCATTGAGGATTGAATCGTATACGTCACAGATCCTAGGCATAATCTTCTTTGTTTATTTTCCTTGCATTGCATTTTCATCATTGCATTGTATTATATTGTCCCTACACAGAAATTAATCAAACATTAATTAATTAATTAATTTAATTTAAAACCACGCAACTAAGAATCACAGTTCCCTGTGTTCGACCTTGGTAGACTTGCCAAGTAAAAATATTCCACAACATTCAAATATTGTGATTTTTGATCGACTGATTTTTGCCTCCTATACTACAACTCTCTATAATTAAAGAGGCGGATTCCACGCTCATCAGTCGCCTCATCGCAACATCGCCGTTATGGTGTCGGATCATTTGCTCATGGATCTCCGTCTCCTTCGGTGTGCCTCGCTCGTGAAGAAGACGTCCAATCTCGTGTGACGAGATCAGGAGATTCATCGCTTGGATCATCAACATAGATTGTGAGGAGCATGCGTTTCATTAACGAGCTTGCAAGCATCTTTCTGTTGGATCGGACCCGAGACAAGATGTCTCTACGTTTAGAGACTCGATCGCAACCATGCTTCAAGAGATAAACCTAATAATTGTTTGTGATTTAGAAGTAATGATTCGAGAAGTGTTCTTGGATCATATAATTTCATCGTTCAAAAATTTTTAAATTCCACGACCCCGGGCAACTAGTGCGACTAGTCGCTTCCGATTGTATATGATGTGATCCTCACGCTTTCTTGATGTGCTAAAGATTTTTTCATATCCTTCAAGTGATATCAGAGCCTTAGGTAGGAGGTTTCGGATACGATCCATAAACCTAGTACTACAATGGCACTTTAAGGTTTGTGAAATTTATCATATTTTATTCACGCGATACTATTTTGTGTGTTTTTTCGCCCTGTGCAAATTTTTTAACTCAAAATTATCAATTTTTTTATATTCTCCATTAAATAAGGAAACAGTGGGACTTGAGTTTACGTAATTTGGAATCTGATTGCTAAAGTTATGATTATTTTAATGAACTTGTATCCGCTATTTTGGGGATGGCAAATCTCGACGTAATTTAAGAGTTAATTACAATATTAAAATGCTTAGAAATACGTGAATATCACTTTGGTTATTTATCAATCAAATTAGAGAAACTTATTTTGCTTGATTTGGATTTAAATTGATTGAGATATGCTAATTTTAGTAAGTAGGGGTCACTATTGAAAATTACTTTCTCAACCAAGAACATTGTTATTGTCATTTAATCAACTAGTGGAAATTAATGTTTAGTTTCTTGAAATAATTATTAATGAATATTTTTGAAAGATTTGATGATGATTATTTGCTTAAATGATAAGTCATTAACTAAAATTGATTAGATATGATCTAGATCACAATTAGTTACATGAACCTTCCAATAAACATTGATGCTTGAATATGATTGAAGATTTGTTTAGAAAATCTCCTTATAATATTAATCAAAATAGTTTTGATAAATATTATAAGGTATAACTTCGGTTGAAATATCGATTATCATCTCGAATACAAAATGATCAATTCTCATTATCCTGACCTGAGACGGATGTGGTGTCTAGTCAGGGAGCGTTGGGGTAGCAGGTTGCTCCTTGAGCGGTCTGTCCCACTCTCGTCGGTATTGGCCATGACAACGGGTAAGGAAAAGATAATGCTTGAAGCGATCATGATGTATTTTTCTAATTACTATAATTCGAATAATACGTATTTTGAGATTATATCATCCTTCAAGTAATAATTAAAAAAAATTATTTGTTGGTTGATTGATTGGATTGATAATTGATTTAATGATTACATTAATTAGATCCAATTAAAATTAAACTCTCTATTATGAATAGTAGTATTTCCCTTAGAAAAATTAATCATATGAATATGATTAATTACAATTTGAATGGAATATGGAGGATCACATGAGTGATATCCAGGTCTTCCGTCAAGGTGAAGGATTCTGTTGCCAGGGATTGTATGTAGGAGACGCATGTCTGAAGTGACAGCTCCTGCATACAAGCGCATCTGGATCGGGCTCTTTTCTTCCTGAAAGAGTAAGGTCGTATGCGTAGTGACCTCAATATCGAGTCCTCAAATTATTGGGATGATATTGGATTGCACATAGCGAGTTCTAATCCTTTTGATGGTTGGTTCAATTAATGATGGGTCAACATCACCTCAGGGGTGGTGAGATCGGGTGTTAAAGATCGAATTTGGAATGTAAGTTGGACTTGCAAGGCGAAATGTGTTCCCTCTTCTTTTTATCCGAGTTGCAAGTTCTCATATTATTGGGATGTAACAAAGATAAGAAGGAGATTCCAGATCTTGCTTGAGATATAATGCTAAGTATATCTCTTACATTGAAAGTAATTAAGGGAATGAACTTTAAGTGTTGACAAGGCAAGATAACTTTTATATAAAAATTTCTAAATCAAAGTATATATATATATTTGTATATATTTATGCAAATTATCTTATTTCAGATAATCCTCATTAAATCCATTCAGTGCTATACTCAATAACAACCGGTAAAATATCATGAATTTGATCCATGATCAAGATATTGTACTTGCAGCTAGACACATAATGTATGTGGTTGCAATGTGTAAGTTTTCTCGTGATAATGAGGAATTACAATTAAATAGACAATAGGACTATAACCCTAGGGTTTGTATGTCTCTATATGTGCTTTGAAAGTATCATGTTTATGACGAACGTAATTATCAAATTATCCTTATAAAATCTAAGAAGATGTTCTGGCATACATATGTGCTCTCGACATTTAATCATGAATGACATGGTTCACTACATCATGCAGAATGGTGTCTCTATAAGAGATGATGCATTCAAAATGTTTGAGTAGCTACCTGGACCTAAGTCTTTAAGAGTTAAGATGTATGTAGATATGATGAGTGTCGTCATTCTACTATCTATACTCAAGTTATTCATGAAGTTTCATAATATTCATATTGTATGACTTGAATGAAGCATGTATAAATGTTGAAATACTCTTATATTCAAATCTTTTGAATTCAACATAAGAGATCCTTAGTCTTAAGCAATGATTGTTTATAGATGAAGAGAGTACTGTGGAAGCACGGGTCAGACCCAAGTTAAAAGGAAAGTCAAAGAGTTGATTGTACTTCTATGGTTTCCATACATATGACATCCAAAGAGTTGGATGAATGCCAACACTGCAACAAGTTGATGTGTTGATGGTATGACTATCAAGACTATCTAAAATCCTTAGAGAAGGACTCAGATAGTGCATCAGAATCATTATATATCTACATATCATCATTGAAATTGACTTATTTATTAGATAAGATCAAAATCTAATAATTGTATCTCATTCTTCTAATGACATTTGCAATTGGTTGCATATTTTTTAGAAGACTAGAAAATTTGATCTTAAGGTTTAATAGTCATCTACATGGATATTGATGCAATTGTTGCAACAATCTCTATTGGATAAATAGACTTCATATTTTCAGTGGGAGAGCCCTTAATCTTAGAGAATGTCCCTATGACCTAGATATTACAATACACTCATTGTTTATTTCTAAATATTGGAAATAAACATGAATTCTGGAATAACCTATCATAAAGAATTATGATGGTTATATTTCAGATAGCAATCCGACATTTGGAGGACTCTACTAAATTAGAAAATTAGTGATAGTTCATTAATATTTCTAATACTGAATATTACACCTTAAAAGATCAATAGGAGGATGAAGATCATTTGACAATGATCTGGCATCAAGCCTTGGACATATGTCTATTAATGAGACCAATGGACTAGTAAGAGATGAAGCTTTAGAACGTCAGAAATTTCAAATCTTACATACTTGTGAATATTGTATTCAAATTAAAAATATCCAATGCACCCTTCTTTGGGAATGGTGTAAGATGTCAAGGTATTTCAAGATCTCATACATATTGATATATGTGTATCATCAAATCACAATAAACATTAATGATATGTGATATCCATTGATGATTATTTGTGATATGAGATTTCTTCCTTAGAAACCTTTGAAATATTCAAAGATTTCATTTTATTTGATTTAGAACCAAAGATGGAAGGAAGATGAAAATGAATTTAATATAATCTAGGTAGCAAGTACCTAGTAGATGATATGGAGGAAGGAATATCATTCCTATCTCAATCCTCTTAATGCACCATAACTCAATAGAGTTGTAGGGAGATACAATTGGTTCATGTATGACATGATTTAATTAATGATGAATTTTAGCATAATTATCTCTTAGTTTCATGGTATATATGTAGTAGAGACTACAATATATATCCTTAATAAGATTCCATGTAAATCAAATCCGAACATCCTCATAAGCTATGGTTTGGAACCTAGCCTAGTGTTGGACACTTAGGATTTAGGGTTGTTTAGTCCATAACTTTGTCATGGATGCAAGTAAGTTGGAATCTAGCACCAGAGAGTGCTACTTCATTAGGAATATAAAGACTGGTAATATATACCTACTTTATGACCTTGAGATTCTTAAAAGATTTCATATCTGAGAATGTAATTCTTAGAGGATGACTTTCTTGAGAATCGATATGAAAATGAAGTGAATGAACTCATTTAATCTTGAAAAGATAATGAGGTTCCTGAAATTGAAAAGTAAAATGATAATTAAAGATGAAACACTCATACCTCTTCAAATGAGTTTGAGGATGGATTTCATGTGTCAAATATATCTGACAATGATCTAACTTCATATGATGAAGATTCCAAGGATCATGACATAGAAAGATGGATGTTAGCAATAAAGTATAAATTAGACTTCATATACAGGTATTGTATATTGACCCTCGAGGATCCACCTATAAGGGTAGGACCCATTAGGTGTAAAATATCTTCAAATGAAAGAGGGAACCTGATGAGCAGGTAGGGCCTTCAAAGCACAGCTCGTATCATCAAGATACACATAGAAAGAAGACATCGCTTGCGATGAGACTTGCTTTCTAGTGACCATGCTTAAATTCATCATATTATTGCATCTTCAAGATGGAAGTCAAGATTGCATTCCTCTATGAATACTTCTCCGAGGATATTCATATGAAGTAGCCCCATGGCTTCATGGTTGAGGAAAGCAAGGTGTGTAAGCTTAAGAAACTCCATCTGTGGACTCAAATAAACTTCTTGTAGTTTGAACATTGGATTTGATGAAATTATAAATGTTATGATTACAGATAGAATCTTGATGAACCGTTTGAAGCTTAGTGGGAGTGCCATTGTGTTCATCATGCTAAATGTAGATGATATCCTAATCATTTGGAATGATATAAAGATGTCAATAAGTGTTTTATAATCCGATTGTTTCATACATTGAGATATGCTCTCAAGGATACCTCTTAGATCTTAGTTCTGAAGTTGTTCAGAAGGAGAAGAGGGCATTAGAATCAAGACATTAGTGAAACACCTTGGACATGTTCCATTTTTTGGAAAAATCTCAACTGAGGCTTCCTTCCCTTAAGATATGGTATTGACCTATCTAAAGGGATAACACCTCAAAGAGTTGAGGAAGTGAATTCTAAATCTGCTTGCCCCTGTGCATCAGTTATGAGAAGCCGAGTGTATGCTAGATGTGCACAAAAGCCAGATGTTTGCCATGTAGTGGAGGTGGTAAACGGTTGATAATCCTATTATGGATATAAAACACTTAGTTGCGGTAATAGCAATATCTTCAAAGATGACAAAATTTAGAGATAGTGATATCGAATTCTTATCTTCACAAAATTAAGACTTTATAGATAGATATCTAAAAGGTCTTAACTGCGGATACCTTAGGAGATAGAGATCTCCAGGAATAAGGGTATTCTGATAAGGATAATGGAAATACGAGTTATAATAATTATTGAGCTGTAGTGTCAAGGATACTATAACTAACAATATTGAGGACTGGTTGCATAAGATGCAACATTCGCATTGGGTGCGAGCACTGTTACTATGAGATATGCACGTGCTGTAAAAGGACTTGGTGTAATCTCTTGGGAATAGAGTGACTGATCAGCTTACCTAACTATTTTTCTAAATAGCCTATGATTGTCAAATGAGTGTGGGTTTAAAGATTAGT
This sequence comes from Ottelia alismoides, assembly GCA_037367405.1. Lineage (NCBI taxonomy): Eukaryota > Viridiplantae > Streptophyta > Magnoliopsida > Alismatales > Hydrocharitaceae > Ottelia > Ottelia alismoides. The sequence goes on along the minus strand of JAZKJV010010661.1, from coordinate 411,840 downwards.
CCAGTCACGACTCTTTGGGATAGTGGGAGATTGGTTGACATGTGAGCCCATGGCAAGACATTATGCAATAAATGTTATTACCATTCCCTGATATGAAATGAAGAATAACTAATTTGCATAATAGGTCCCTTTATACAATTAGGGTAATGTACCATGTAGGGATGAGCATGGGCCGAGCCTGGGCCGGGCCCTACAGGGCCCAGGCCCATTTATGGTTTTGGGATTTGGGCCGGGCCTTGGCCCACTATTTTTTTTTGAAGTCCCAAGCCCAAGCCCAGCCCAATTGTTGTGGGTCAGGTCTGGGCCGGGCTGGCCCATAATGTCTCAAAAATCAATTTGGCTTGTACTAGATCTCTTCCACTAGATCTTGCATCTCTTGATTAGTGTCCGACATCTAAAGTTAAATATCATGTTAGATTCTAATCTTCAAATTGATTTCTAAGAACATTTTTTCGCAATTGTCATCCATATTAAAAACTTAACATCAATGTCAATATGCAATGTAAGTTACACCAAATGAATGGTAAATAAGACCTAATATTATCAACTTAAAGCTTGGGTTGAGAGTTTCCTTACAGTGCAAATAGTATGGTGAGTCAATGACGGACCGACGGTCACCGTGAGCCGTGAGGTGAGGTGAGGCGGCGAGGTGGTCACTGCAGTAGCGAGGACTGCGGAACGAGGTGGCGAGGGTTGGGTAGCGAGGACTGAGAGGTGCGGGAGGTGAGGAGATGCTCTCGAGGGCTGAGCGGGCAGCTGCAGGTGTGCGAGGGGGGCGAGGTGCTTAATGCGGGAAACCGCAGGTGTGCGGGGGGGAGGCGAAGGCTGAGCGGGCAGTCGCAGGCCCGCAGGTGTGCGGGGAGGCTCGTGGAGGCGAGGTGCTTGACGTGGGCGGCGGTCAGCCGCAGGTGTGCGAGGGGGAGGTGAGGGTTGAGCAGGCAGCCGCAGGGCCGCATGTATGTGGGGGGGGGGAGACGAGGTGCTTGACGCGGGCGGCGGACAGCCGCAGGTGTGCAGGGGGGAGGAGAGGGCTGAGCAGGCAGCCGCAGGTGTTTGGGGGGGGGGGAGACAAGGTGTTGGACACGGGCAACCGCAACGGGGGGGGAGGGGGGAGGCGAGGGCTAAGCGGGCGGTAGTCGTAGGTGTACGAGGGGGAGGCTGAGTGGGCAACCGCAGGGTTGGCACTTGGGAGGAAGGAAGGAGCGGCTGTGGAGACTGGGGAGGGTAGGGTGTGCGGGAGTCGGGATTGCGGGGGGTGCCCTAGCGCCTAAGTGTGCAAATCTCCCTGGCTAAGGCCTGCCAGGGGGTTATTCAGGCCTATATCTGGGCTTGTAAGCGGGCTATGCAATCGGGCTAACGGGCCTATATCTGGGCTTCTATGTGGGTTGGGATAGGCCTAAAAATATTAAATGGGCCTAAATCTTTGGCCCAAGCCCGGCCCATAAATAATTCGGGTTCGGGCTCTAGGTCGGGCTGGGCCGGCCCAGCCCAATGCTCATCCCTAGTACCATGACCATCTTAATGATCATACATCTCTTGATTCAATTTTTGAATCATAGAGGTTGGTGCTTGGATGAATATTTAAAGAGTTAGATTAAGGACTCAACAAGCACCGTCAAATGATTGTTAAGAGAGGACCTCGAGCCTGAGAAGAAGATGGCAATCTTTTTTCTAAAGGTTGATATCTAACCGACCTCTTGATGCAGTCCCTCTGCATAGGAATAGAGACTCAGAAGTATTAGATAAGTTAGTCAAAGAGTTGTCTTAACGAGATCGAGATAACCAAAGACATATGTCGTATGTTGTCACGATATAGGCACACATCCTCTGACCGGAGACAGATGTGCTGCTATATGCCTGAGTATGTACATTTGGCAGACCAATAGATTGATGACCTAATCAAGGTCTATACACCGGCGTGCTGGTGTGCATACAAGGACATATGAGTAATTCGGTATCTCAAACAGATTATACAGGTTCATTTACTGAACCGGAAGACATGAGCTCACTCATGAGATATTGGAAAGAATCAAATTTTGTGCGCGGTCGTCTCGCTTCGGAATCTTGACTGAATTTATAGGTTTGATATATGCTTTTGGAAAGTATATGATCAACACCTGGGTATGATATATGCTTTTGGAAAGTATATGATCAATACCAACTCCCAATAGTCGAATGAGAAACTTAATGATAAAACCCTGAAAGAGACAGTCTAAAAGAGATCTAAAACTTCGGATTTATTTCGAGTCTTCTAGTATGCAGGATGTACATGTATTAGGAATACCTGATGGTGTTGTGATTATAAACGATTGTATAACCATGATGCTTCCATTCCTAGGGAGTGATGAAACGGGTCTGGATTATAGTATCTCCTCTTAGTAGATAAGTGATATGATCTTGGTCCAATTGTTGGACATTGATCTGAATGTTATTCACCTACAATGAGAAGATTAGATTTGCGGTCTTGATTTAATCAAGCATCTATGAGAGGTCTGCAAGATCTGGATTTGAGATGTGATCTCAATATCCAAGTCACTATATGTGGAACGCACAATCTCCCTATCCTTATCTCCAAGTATCCACAAAGAAAGTACAATATCCTTGAAAGAGTTCATGGATAATTTCACTGTTGATATATGTATCCGAGCATTGAGAAAATGGATAATTAATGTGATTTAGTAATCATGAATAATATGAATTTGATTCATATTATAAGGAGAGTTATCTAAGATAATTAAATGTGATTTAATTATCAAAGATGTGAATAATGTAAATATAATTCATATTATTTAGGCACATGTGATTGGAGATCCAAGATGATTAAATGTGATTTTATTATAATGGATATGCATAATGTAGATAGTATTATCCATATTAATCATATATATATATATTGTAAATGTGATTTATAATATATTAGAGAGAATCTATCGTAGTTTATATTTATTGATTAATTATTAATGTGAATTGGATTCACATTAGATAATTAATTGAAAATATAATTTACATTTTATTTGGGTTGTGAATGTGATCCACAAATTTCCAATGGCATGAATGTAATGTTAACACTATAATTGTGAATTATTATTGTGATATAATGTTGGAATGAGATAATGTAATCTCATTGGAAGGAGATTACCATCCACCAATAAGGTGGTGGACGGCCACCTACTCCTAATTGAAGTGGGTGGTCGTCCCCCTTGTTGTGGTTGGATGATTATCTCCTTCCCAATTATCTCCAAGGATAATTGATTTAATTGAAATTAATTTATATTGACTATTTAATATATATATATATATATAATTAAATAAATTATTATTGTATTTTTACAACAAGATCATGGCCATTGGAAGAAACATGAATCAATCCCATCCATTGGATTTGTGAGCACATGGATTAGGATCCATGGACTCCCAAAATACTATATAAGAAGAGGCACCCCTTGATCTTCAAGTTACAACAATAGACACAAAGGAAAAATACTCTCTCCCTCTCTCCTTCTCTACATGTCAAGTCTCTCTCTCTCTCATTGTGGTCGTCCATCATGGAGCCCTATAGAGAGTCGTCATCGCTGCAGCATCGTCGTTACGCTGCTGGATCATTTGCTTATGGATCTCCGTCTCCTTCGGTGTGCCTCGCTCGTGAAGAAGACGTCGAATCTCGTGTGACGAGATTAAGAGATTCGTCACTTGGATCATCAATATGAATTGCGAGAGCACGTGTTTCATCGACATGCTCGCAAATGTCTCCTCCGTTGGATCGGACTTAAGTCAGGAGGACTCTTCGTTTAGAGACTCGGTCGCAACTGTGCTTCAAGAGGTAAACCTAATACTTGTTTGTGGTTTAGATGAAATAGTCTAAGAAGTATTCTTGGATCATGTGATTTCATTGTTCAAAAATTATTAAATTCCGCTTCCCCAAGCAACTAATGCGACTGGTCGCTCCCGATCGCATACGATGCACTTAAGGATTTTCCCATATCCTTCAAATATAACGTTGCTTCCTGTCCATATAAGAACTCCACCCACAAAGAGATAGATGGACATCTTTCTCTCACCAGACGTAGTAAGGCTGACCTATAAACCATATTGAAGGCATTAGAAAAATCCACTGTAAGCATAGAAAGAGAACCATCGTTATAACAAGTGTTCAACACTTTGTTGACACTATGTAGAATAGCATCAGCTCCACCAGAAACACCCACCCCAAATTGGAAGTCATTCAGATATTTGGCCTTATATTTACTTATTCCTGCTATAGCAACTTTAGACACTAGCCACCTCCAAATGGTACCAACTACAATAAGACGAATGATGTTGTCTGGCTTAAGCAATGGAGTAAGCGATGCAGACGCTATAAATTCAGACAAGCACAAGGAACATCTCCCTCACAACCATAAATGATGGCATGTAAAAGATCTATGGACACGACGGACACCTGTCCACACATAGCACCAAGAAGGTGTTGGGCCCACAAACTGTCTTTACCACAGGAAGTCCCTTTAGGAAAAGACTTGATATATCTAAGAACGGTGTCAACATCTGCAACAAGAGGAACTTTAGAAAGGGGAAACTCCGGTAGGGATGGGGGTGGATTGCAAGGATACTTCACCTCCAACTCTCTAATGGTATCTTCATTGAAACGTGCCACCCCGGATGAAGATACAAATTTAACCGCTGATGTAAAATGGTCATCTACAGCCTTGCAAATGCATTGCTTGATGTTGGGATTTAATTTTTTATGTCCCTCCTTAGAACAACCACTGTTATGATCCATTGCCTCAAGCACATGAGCGTTCAATACCTGATCCATTAACTTAGCAATACCATCAACTTCTCCCCAGGTAGAGAGTGAGCTAAGGATAAGACGTTATTGTATAGCCTTTCTATTGCCAGACCTACAATCACACCTGTTTTGAGGACGGAACGCTGGCAAAGTACAACATGGAAGAAGCAACAACATCACCCACGTAGATACGGATTCTGGCTCGGCGATCACTTTATAAAGAGATGTTTTTAAAGCTTGAGAGAAGGCAAGTCGACAACCAAGAGGGATGCTCTTCACAATCAAGATAGTTACTCTAAAGACCCGATCGAGAAGCCCACCATCAAGGACCAATCCCTCCACAACAGCAGGTATCCCAATACTCTTTTGGAGAGGCTTAAGATGCCAACAAGGTGACTTTCAAACTCTCCAGTCTCCATAGTGACTCGAGTAATACCATCGTCATGATGGCAAGCACGACTCCTTGCATGCATCTTCATACACTTCCAACATATCCAATGATCAACGACCCTCAAGTTCTCATCCACAGCAGAAAGTAAGTCATGGTCTTTTTGAAGAGATCCCTGCAACAAAGTACAACTCCCTTCACTGGAGAGATGCACTCTTTTGATATGAGAAATCAATCGCGTAAAGCCTTTACCGCCCTCTCTACCATCAAGACAATAATGAAAATCTCTGAAAGGACACAATAAGATCCTTCTAAATGAGCTTTCAAAAGGGCATAAAGAAGGTACTCGATGGCAGAATGCAAGACGCACGTCTCTAGGAATTTCTCCTTTTTCTATATCAGACATAATGCAGATGCATGAACTCCTAGGAGGCGTGCGATCATTGACAACAGATGACACTGGTACAAGAGAGTGCATAGATGCATTGTTGCATTGGCAGAGGCGGAGGTGGGTGTGTGTGGACATGGGTACGCAGGGGACCATTGGCAGGAAAGAGCATGCAGAGGCAGAAGGTCATAGGGGTGCAGGGGCGCACTGGTAGAAGGACACAGGGGCGCGAGGCCAGTGGAGAGACAAGATCGAGCTGGCGGAGGGCTCTCTTCTGATAGGGGGCACATTGACATAGGGTCACATGGATGTGGGGCCATGGGGGCGCACATGCAGAGGATGGTCTGGCGGAGGGGCGTAGGAAGAGGAGGGCACAAGGACAGAGGAGGGCGCAGGGGCGTGAGCCGTGAGGGCACACAGGCGAAAGATGGCGGGCGGGCGCGGAGGCCTGGCGGAGGGCATTGGGGAGGTGTTGGCACGGGCGTGGGCACGGAGGGCTGGCAGAGGCCGATGGGGAGGGCTAGCAGAGGGGTGGGCGGGCACGGAGGGCTGGCGGAGGGAAGGGCTGAGTATGATGTTTATGCTGCAGATTACCTTTGTTGCTTATTGTGTATCTTGTCGTTCAACGTATCGTATTACATGTTAAAAACTCATTTTTAAATTACTTAATGATCGATTATAATCGGATTTGGGAAACTTCACGGTTCACTTTGTTAAATATAATTTTGATAATCTAGAAAATTATCTGATTAAATTCTTAATAGTAATAGTTGATTAAAATAATTATATCTTAGGGATGCACGCTGATATATCAAAGTTTACCACATAATCTCACAAAAGGATCATTTGACTTTACCATTAAAACGAGGGTAGTGTGCAGTCTATAAGCAGACACACCTTTTGCTACGGTCAACAAACATCCCATATGCTAAGAAAACTTCCTCTTTTGATCATACGGAATGGTTGTCGAAGCATCCCCGATAACTGCGTCTCATTTGAGCAAAGGAGATGCAAAAACGAAACGTCCCCTATTCATAGAAGGACGGGACGGTCGTAACAATCCCTTCTGTTCATACTGGACGAGATGATCAATAAAAGTCCATGTTAAGCATCGTAGGGGGGACAATCCCAAACTGTTTCCTCTGATATGGGGCTAGCCCCGGTTAGAAGAGCTATGGAGACGGTTGTTGATTGTCGCTCCTAGTTCTTTCCAGGTATCGGGTTGTATAGACGGGCACAAAAGCTCTATAAGACCAGGGACGGGCACGTGCCTGCCACCCAGAGGACCAGTGTTCAATCCCTTTCCTCCCCGTTCAAAAAAAATTAAAGAGGGAGAAGACACTTAAATGAGTGTGTTTTCGAAATGAATAAGATGGTTTTATCTTTAATTTGATGATTTGAACATTTCTCAATTTCTGTATAGTTCGTCAACACATCTTTATTTATATATATATAGAAGGTTGATTCAGTGAGAGTCAAACTTACAACTTCTACGCGAATAATCTATGACCACCTTGTTAAAAAAAATAAAAAATAATTTAAAATAAATCAACGACCTTTAGTTTGGTCGCACTCATATAGATGATAGATTTGAGTTTTATCAACTTTGAAGATAGCGATTTTTAACTCTTTCCTTTAGATACTTCAATGACAATGTGCGATGATGTATTACAAGTCATAGATTATAAACTAGGGTAAATTACAAAAGAAGGATTCAACTGTGTGTCCATTATCAATTAAGGATCTCATTCTTCAAATGTAACAAAGAGAGATCCGGTCCTTTTTCGTCTCAAAAACAAGCCTCCATGGGCTTCCACTACCCTTACATGTCGACATCAAATCCTCAAGTTGAAAATCCATAACCCTCTTTGTTACATCTGAAAAATAAGGCATCTAACTGAAAATCAACTCGTAGTTTATGCCATTTTTTGTAAGTTGCCCTATAAACTACCTGTATTTACCAAACCTGCCATTTTACCGAACGTGCCACTAGATGAAGGAATTTGCCACGTCAAGCAAATAATCAACGCATTTACAATGCACAACACAAAAGGACTTGTAATATCAGAAATGGATCCTCTGTTGTAACAGCCCCTGTAACGTAGGGTATCCGCTGGATGAGATCAAGCGATCATCATAGAAGACCGGAGATGGTCGGCATGCATCTCGAGATCATCCGATCTCCATCCCTTGCGTTACAATAGGTGTTGTACCAGCAGAGGATCCTCTATGCGTAATAATATCCAAAATTTGGAACTCCATTAAATTTCCATGAAAAAAGGATTATAAGAAATTAGAACTTAGAAGCAGACGAGTCCAATGGAAAAACGTACAATAATCCCCAAACCCAACGCACGCAGTCGACGTGACTAACGGAAGTGTGAACCTCTTCTGCACATCAATTAGTTTTAATATAATCAAAATTATTGACGTGTACACGGACAGATATAACAAACATGGTGGAGGATTAGGTGGCTAAGATGCGAGAAAGGTAATCTGGTCGGAGCTGTAGTCTAATTAGACGAGTCTATCTCATGTGACGGGTCATGCTCACCCTTCTTCTTCTTCTTCTGGTCAATAAAGTCGATATGGGTCTAAAGTATGTCTTGATTCCATACGTCTCTGGATGCCACGTTTGCAATGTCTTACCGCTCCAAAAGCAGTTCTTGAATGGGAAATGTACACGTGCCTCCATATAATAGACTAGTTTGCTTTGAAGGTAGTTACATCGATGTGGTCCCCAAACTTACAAATGTAACGATTTGAGTCTCGGCACTCCCCAAACTTACAAATGTAACGATTTGAGTCTCGGCGTATCTTATAGGTAACAATGTGATCTTCAGCTCGTTCAGATGGTTGAATAGTGGAGGACCATATTTTACGTTTAAAATAGTTTGGGACTCAAATTCCTACATTTGTAAGCTTTGGAACCACATTGATACTCCAATAGCATATAAGGTAGAGTGGGAGCAGATGAAAACTACAACATGGATGTCGTAATTCTTATTCTTCTTCTTTTTGGCAAAAAAGACATTTTCAAAAGTCCAACCATATGGATTGAATCAATGAATAATGTTCTGTATATCTATCAAATTTTGCCCAAATTCGACATTTATAACTATTTCATTTTAACAGTTTAAAAATGCGATCATTTTTTAAACAGGTTTTAAGTTACTTAAATGTTGACTTTTCTGTGACCATTAAGATGAAATAGTTAGAAATGTCGGATTTGGCTGAGATTTGATGGGTACGTAGAACATTATTTGTATATTCATTCCATATGGTTGGATTTTTTGACAACGTACCTTTTAAAAAAAAAGGAGATTACAACATCCGGTTGTAGTTTTCACTACGACAGAGGATCTGCTCCCATCTAGGGTTATTTTGAGATGTTTTTTTTGGAGGTTAATGAACAAGACACACACAATTTCCTCGCCATGCATTGGCCAGATAGGGAGATAATCAATTTGCACCATGAACACCTTGTGAGTAGTTTGGGTTTCCATGTTGGCATGTCTCCTATTTGTTGGGACCATCTCCCCAAGCTGAGGATGGATCATCTGATGTATTACAACAGGTGTTGTAATGTAGCGGGCCGTCCGATCGGACAATCTCATGGGGCCCAGCTGCATTACAGAACCTGCTGCCCCAAGCTTACATGTTATAGCCATAGAGGTGAAATTTCTCTTGTTGCCGTCCATTTTTAGCTGGGAGATTGTCAATATGAGAGACTAGAGATAAACCACTTTTTCATTGCATTAATACACATAAGTTAAGCAAATCCTGCATTGTTTGCCTTGAAGTGATCCTCAAATAAAACTTAACCAACGCGCATACATGGATGGCTAAGAAAAAATAATTTTGTTAGCATTTACAATAAGAGTAAATAATCCATGTTACACAACGAAAGAGAAAACAAGCGGGGCGAAGAGATATATAACATGATGTACCCGTATACATTCCACAACTATTTGTGTTTGTACAGACTTTGATCTCCGTATTTGTTTTAAAAAAGATATAGATATCGGTATCAATATATGTTCTCATATATAGGATTTCTTTCAAATAGGACTTGGTCCTTCCATCCTTAAGGAATGCCAGCCTCTTTTTTGTATAAAACAGGATGACTTTAGTAGAATACATATACAGTTTTGTATTATAATGTGAAGTTTTAATGTTTGTATTATAAGGCACAGTTTTGTATACGGCTTTGTATTTATAACGTGCACCTATAATACAAACTGTATACGTATTCTACTAAAGTGTTCGTGATTTATACAAAAAAGGGATGTCCTTTCTAAACTCAGGAAGGACCAGCGTCCTATTTGAAAGGGCCCCTATATATATATATATATAGAGAGAGAGAGAGAGAGAGAGAGAGAGGGAGAGAGAGAGAGAGAGAGAGGAGTGATCCTATGAGAGCAAGAACATGTAAGAGCATGAAAGCATGCATTCTGAACCAGTAGATTCAACCGAGAGAGAGAAGACCAAGAGACAGAAGACAGCTCTCATACTCTCACGGTTTTTTGCTTTCACAGGATCACCCCTCTCTCCCTCCCTCTCTCTCTCTATATATATAGAGAGAGAGGGAGAGGATGATATATATATATAGCAAATATTTCCAATGAGGTACACCTTTTGCATAGAAAGCCCATCATCCAAACCATACGCAATCAATCCAATGGTTGTCATTACTAGCTTGTTATTAATATATTTTTAATCTTGAAAAACCCATTATGGTCATTTTAACATATTCTAAATTTAGAATGCAACAAATATCTCCACAATTATCTCCTCTTTCCTCTCTCTCTCTTCCTCTTTCTCTCCCACCGTCTCTCTCGATCTCGATCTCGATTGCCGCTCGAGGTTCCTCTCCTCCATCTCTCTCTCTCTCGACATTGGCATGAGGGGAGGAGGTTGCTGCCCGTCGGTGATGGCGTTCAAGACGGTGGATGCAACGCACTGCTCTACGGTGGTCGGTGATGGCGTTCTCCAAGGTTGTTTTCTTGTATCTAATAAAGGCAGCGTCGTGTGGGGGTGATGGCTACGCGTGGAGGAGGTGGATCATGGAGGAGAAGGTTGAAGGAGAGCGTGAATGGAGGTGTGTGGGCGGAGGAGGACGTGCAGGGAGGAGGTGGGTCGTGGAGGAGAAGGGCGGAGGAGGTGCGGGTAGAGTAAGGATGCTGGAGATGGAGGACGTGCCCAGTTTTTTACAATAAGAGATCCTTTTTTACAATCTCGAGTATTTTTTTACAATCTCAAATCGTATTTTACAATATCATATCATTTTTTACAAATTTCAGTCTGTTTTTTTACATTTATTTATATTCTGTGATATGGCAAAAACTATTTATGAGACTCAAATATATGTTCGAGAGGGGATTTTACAATCTCATACCAGAATTTACAAATACAAAGATATTTCCTATATATATGAGACTTTTTTTTACAAAGACATTACCAAATTTACAATTACAACAATAATTGTATTACTAACTGTGATCTTATTCTACAATACATGATGCAAATTTACAACGTGGATTCGAATTTTAGAAGGATGATTGGCATTCTGCAGGGCGCGAAAGTACCGTACATTTTTGTGAAAAACGCACATAATTGTTGGTGTGGATTTACAATCTTCATACATATTTTACAAAACGTGCATGAACTTTTACAATAGTGTTATCAAAATTACAATTATAATAATATAACTATTACTAATTGTGATTTTATTTTACAATGCAGGATGCAGTTCTACAATATCAACAGGTATTTTACAAAGAGATCTGCTATTCTGCATTGCGCGAAAATGCTACCACGTTGGCGAAACTTTATCAACTAAAAGGCAATAAAAAATATCAAATCAGACGCGCTAAAAATGAAAAAATACAAAGATGAAATAAATTTCAAATTCAAAATTTAATTCAAATTTAAAACAAAAATGTATGGACTAAAATACCCTTTTGAATGAAGAACCACTGGATCGAGATCTAACGAATCTCGTGATGGGCTTTCCATGCACCCAGGAAAGATGCACCTCATTAGAAGGGTCCTATATGTGTGTGTGTGTGTGTTAACAAATTCTTATGCATTCTTGCACCATGTTTTGTATTCTTTTTATGAAATATAGACATGTACCATATTTGTTCCTCGGGTAATCATAATGTTTAAGCTAATCTATAATGCATTTATACTTTTACGTTTTTCATATTTGTAAATATACGTACCAAATCATGTTTTAAAATGGATAAGAATATAATAACACATATATCTATATATGTATCGGACAGTACATGTTGTATCATTAACGTAAACTCACACCATTTATATCACACATTTGCAGGGATATTTTTATGTGCAACACATTCCTATGCATCAACACCATTTTTTCCTTTCAAATACTTGTTCAAGTACCCGTCTTCATCCACAAGTAGATTGCAGATTGCATCAATTTCATGATCAAACAGAACTGAAAGTTAGCTCCAAAAACCACACCAGGTTGTGATGTTTTCCCAGAGTTAGGCAACCGGTTTCTTAATTAGTCGATCGATTCTGGTTGATCAGCGATCGCATCGGTCGATTGATCCATGTTAGTCGATTGATCTTTGGATCGACCCACTAGCTGCAGAAACAGAAGTGGATTTCGGACTGCTTTCTGACTTGGCCCATCCAGATTACCTAACCGATAACTTCTACGGTAGTTGCGGCAACTTCCACGTAAAGACCATGACCTCCTCGATTCGAAAAGGCCACCAATGTGAAGCCCTCAAGTTCCTCCATCAGTTGGAAATTGAACAGGGGCGGAAGTAGTATATGTCATGGAGGGCACATGGCCCATCCTTGATTATTATATGTTGCTTATGCAATGTATTAAATTTTTAATATGGCCCCTTTTTTACTGTATAAAAAATAGAATTGTTAGAGAAAAGTTGCAAAATCATTTAATGGTCTAGTGGATCAGTATACATTGCTAACATCAAGAAATAAAACAATCGTGAATCTCGAGTAACTGGCCAAGCCGCTAAAGTCACTAAAGTAGTGATAAACCCCGTCAATAAAATAGATCCTATAGAAAGTCCATCGATTCCCAATCTACGATGAAAATAGAAAAGATTTATCCATTTATAATCCCCTCCCCCCTCCATTGAGATAATGGATCGTCCAACTGTAAATGATAACAAAATATATAGGTCGGTAGAAGGAGCTCCAAAAGGCATATACATATAATATACCACCTAACCACCTTATTTCCTCTACGTGGGAGAAAAAAAATGAGGAACCTGCATATATCGGCAAAATTATAATTATTGTTAACCAAGAAAAATAACGTGTAGTACCGGATCTAGTCTTTTACTAGTTAGTCTCGGTAAAGCCCTCGGACGGCGTATTTTTTTGAAACAAGGTCCTGAGTAACGAGACTTAAAGACTCCTTTGTTTTATTAAAATCTCAATATTAAATTGAAATAAATATTTAAATAATAAAACAAAATAGGGACGAACTAAATAAAAGAATAAAAATAAAGTAAAATTTATGGAAGTACAAAATAAAGTATAATGAAAAGAATTGTATCAATATTCATATTATATATAAATATATATCCAGGATAGGGTGTTTATTATGTTGGAGACTAGGGTTCGAATCTACCTCCTCCTATTTTAATTTATTTTATATAGTTTATTTAATCACTTCCAAAATATCGAAATTTTAAGTATAATTTGATATAAATTTATATACAAGTTCATTTATCTCCCTTTCCTTTGTTTCTAGCACTCCTTGTGAATAAAAAATTAGTGTTTCCTTTTAAACATGAATTATTTTATTTCAAAATTTCATTTTATAATTTAGCTGTTTTTGGGATGAATTTAAAGGCTTAAATCATTAGACTTATCAAATTTTAAAAATCACCATTGAAAATAACAATATATTTGAAATTATAACCTTAATAATATATTTAACTTGTAAGTTTATCAAAATTGAAAGAGAATCATTTTTAAAATGTTAAATCATGAAATGCAATGATTTTTTTCATTTCTGTGCATACATAATAGTCGTATATTTGACTTCTCCTTTATAAAATTCCTGATTCCGTCCCTGAAATTGAACCTCTAACTTCCCAATTGGTCCATACCTATGAACTAAAAATGAGGAGAGAAAGTCACCTAAGTTGGGCAGAGTGCAAGTTGCAGACGGCAAAGTATTCCCTTTTTTAGCCAAAGAAAGTCACCATTCATCATCTAAGGTAAGCAAACACGAAACTGGCAGCTATAGTCCCTTGCAATCAAGAGAAGCAGGAGGTTAGGAGTAGGACCAAAGTAATTTTGTTCCCAAGTGCTTGTAAGTCCTAAACAATGCTAAGCTTGGACATACCAAGTAGGGTAGCTCTCTTGGTGCTGAATTTATCTAACTTCATGTGTGTGTTTTTTATTTTCTTGTTTGGTTGCCTCTGTGCAAGCTCTGAGACATCACATAGTCCTTTGGTAGCGCAAATATATCTGATTTCGTGCATGTTTTTGTGATTTGTTTGTCTAGTTGTATCTGTGATTGTTCCGGTGGATGTTTAAATTAGATGTAAATGTCACAAAACACTATTCACCCCTCCTCTAGTATACTTTAGATCACATAGATCTAAAAAAAAAGACTGGAGTGCATGACACTTCTCGTGCATGAAGCGGTAAGAACTTCTCGTGCAGGCGACTCTCAAGGGTGGGAGGGCTTAGCAATGGCACTCCTTCCAGGAGGAGGAAGTGTGCAGCACCAAGTGCCGAGGTGATTTGGCACAGACTCGGGAGAAAATAGGTGCTTCCAATGATGCACAACACTATCAACCAAGGTTTTAAAATCGAACCGAACCGGCCAGGTTAAATCAAGAGTCAGAAGAAAAATAGTCCAATTGTCGATTTTTACTACAAAGATAAAAATCAATCGAAATGTGATTGAACCACTTGTTCTGAATGAACTAATTCAACCAAACCGTCAGTACAATCATCTATTTTTTTTGAAAAAAAAGGAGAATTTCTATTATTTAATAAAATGCAAAACTTTTTAAAAAACTATTCATAATTTGGTTTCATTTTAACCCAGAATATGATACTCTTTTATCTCTTCTCATTCCATGTGTGCCAATGACAGAATATCATTTTCCCTTCTTGCCTTACGATCATTGTCTCTCTCTTCCCGCATTGTACGTGGGGTTGTCTCCTTCCAAAAGCAATAAAGAATTTTCCATGTAAAGAAGAAATTGTCATAGTCACAGTACTAGAATCAATATATTGGCAACACTTGTCATTTATTAGAGTTTAAATAGTTTTAAAATTATTAATTTCATACAACACATATATGTATTTATACGAGTTTGAAAAGATATATTTATTATGCGCTTTCAAGTTTTTCTAATAACATTTTTTAGCAATTGCACTTGTGATCCTATATTCTTGAAAATTTTGCAATATTATCCTTATGATGGTATAATATAAGAACACTAGTGTACTACTAAAAGACCACTACTATGAATTTTGTAAAAATATAGTAGCATATATGTAATTGTTAAAAAAAATAAAGGTATAAATGATAATGGAAAAAATTTAAGACAGTGTAAAAAACCTTAAAATATATTTATTATACAAAGTACTGATCTAGCTCGATTCAACAAGGTTGAACCAAACGAACAAGATAACGTTTTTGACTTTTTGTGAACTATTGATGTCACCACCAGTTAAACCGATCGGTCCCATCGGTCTGACTATAAAAACCCCAAAATCGACACCTATCCAATTGATATCTCGCCGTCAACTATAACGGTTCGACAAACAAATCTTAAAGTCATAGGCAAAGATGTAAATATGGAAGGTTTGAAGAGGCTAAAATGTAAATATGAATTGTGTAAGGCCTTAAGCTTGATTCAAAGGATTTGCAGGAGCACAAATGTAAAAGTCCAAATTTTTCAGTGAAAAAACATAGGCATTCGAATAACTCCACTTTCGTCAGCTCCTCTCTGTAAGCCAAGTTCTTAATCCATGTGGTACCACTGCCAACATAACATAAATCACATGTCCATTCACATGCTCTAGATGTACAAGTATTTTCTAGAAAAAAACAATAGTGTAAACCCAATACTATCCACTTAGCACTGAACCGGGATGCTACAATATAATCTAATCGCTGAAGATTAAAGAAAAAACATTTTACAGCACAATCTCCGCATATTTGTAAACTCAAATATACAAAAGATCTGTATCAAAAGGTATCTATCATCATAATCATTACTAACAGCAACATTAATCATCTGTTAAGAACAGATTCCTCCGACTGAGATTCAGGAAATCCATATTTTGGAGTACCAAAGATACAACAGCTCAGCCAGCATGGTCTTACAAGTAACCAAGAATGGCAGATCGTGTAAAAGCAGAAGCTCCCTTCCTTGGCAATACCACCACATATTATAGAAACCAACCAAGATGCAACACAGACCTAAACTCTGAGCAAAGAGCAGCCAAGAATGCTCCCTCGGCACCGACTCATAGGTGCAACCTGTCTCCATTGTGGTCTTTCGCATGCAACAGCTAAAACATCCACATCGGAGAGCTGCTTTATACATTGGTTTGTACGACCTGGCCCCATTACACCTCCTATGATATATATATCGTCACCCAAGCCAATCATCCCGAAGCCAATCCTGCTGTGGAACTCCGACGCTGTGGTGACTGTGGGCCTTGGGCCTTGTTCATTTGTCTGTTTCAAGATCAAGCCATTGCTCAGAACATATAACTGCCCGCCTACTATGGCCATGGGTCCTTGAAGCCACCCATAATCCTGAACAACCCAGTGATCCTCTTCCTTGAGTATCTGCACCATTGAGAGGCCCTTGTGCAAGACATGCATTTTGCCATCAACGAGTACACCAGAACAAGCCGAGTTCCGTGTGTGGCAGAGATCAGGTAGGGCGTTCCAGGCATCTTTGTTTGGATCGTAAATCTCGGCTTGAGAAATTGTTTTCCTGCAGTTTGTGAAACCACCAGCAACGACTATCTTGCCATTCAATGCACAACACGCAAACATTGCACGAGGCACTAGCATTGGGGCTTTCTTGGACCACCGGCGAATGAGGGGATCATATGACCAAACCTCATTGGTTGCAAATATTCCATCATGGTCACCGGTGGAAGGATCTACATTGTCACTTCCGCCACCAATTACAAATAGTTTCCCATCAACAGAAGTCACGCCAAAACGAGCAAGATGCCTAATGTCTGTTGGCAATATGGGTAGGGTCATCCAGAGATCCCTTGAAGGATCATATATTTGCCAGACATTTTCTGGATCGAATGCCAATACGCAGAGAAACTCCTCAGAACCAGCAATTTCACGTCGAACTTTCAAAATCTCAGGACTACGAAGGGCATCTCTCCAAGAGCGGCAGACAAGTTGCAAGTGGTGATGAAAGAACAACGGAACACGGGCAAGACATCGAAGTGCAACAGCATCTGGTAGCCCATCAATAAGGCATGACATGGTGGGTCCTGTCTCAGATTGATTATTAATGAGCTAACAACCTGAAAAAAATTAAGTTGCAATTAGATGCTCATGCAGTGGAGTTACAACAGGAACAACATTTGCTGATATTCACACTAGCATGTACACTATTCTGAGTCGATTTCTGATGGAATCAAATAATTTTAATTAATTACAATAAGACTTGTGAATGGAAGTAATCGCATCGAAGCAGCGCAAGTTCGTGGACAATTTATAAGATGAAAGATATTAATTTTACGTAAGTCATATGCAAGAACTGGAACGGACTTTATCAGAATATATATTAATCAGAACCCCGTTGAGATTTACGACATTTCCATATCCCTATGACATAGTTTCAGGATTTTTCTGACAAATAGATGAAGTTTTTAGACAAAAATATAAATACAAATAATTGAAGAAGTTGAGGCAAAAACATACCGCCGCTCCTCCATTCTTCCCATACTAAAGAAAATAAACTATAACACCAGCTCTAAGCAGAATTGTTTCCTTCCACGTGAAAATGCTAAGGATTTATTTAGAAGTTCAAAAGATAGGGACTTCGGGTGGTCATGAAGAAATGAGTGAGTGGGAAAGTGAGACGACTTGATTATTAACAAGCTATAGACCTCCCTTATATAGGAGAGGATATGTGTCGAGATTAAGATTACAGAAATATACATTGCTAAGGTTTAAGATGATTACAGAAATATCCCAAGAGGTAAAAGAAGGGAAAGAGTATATTTCTTTCCATACAATCCCTCAAGTTGGCGCATATGTAATAGAATTATGCTTTCTTGGAAGTGCCTGAAGTAATCCTACAACCAAACGGACCATGAAGATATACGGGTGCAGAAATCATTCATGGATGTACTGCATCTCTGATAAAATAACAATCAGCTTCAATGTCCTTGGTACATCATGAAAAACAGGATTGTTGGCAATATAGGGTGCAGACTTGCCAGTTACCACAGCATAGAGGAATGAGAACTTTGATATAAAACCAATTCAAAAAAGAGGTAAGACAACTAATCTCACAAGTGGCTTGAGCTATGGCTTTGTACTAGGACTCGGCACTATATGGAGCAACAACCATCTGCTTCTTGCGCCTCCAAGCAATTAGATGGCCTTCAACAGAAGTGGCAAATCCAGTACTAGAACATTTGTCATCAGGAGAGTTGTCATAGCCAGCATTAGAATAAGAACATGTATCCAAGTGACCAAGAAGGGCATAGAAGAGCCCTTTTCCGAGCAAGCTCTTTAAGTAGCACAGGATAAGTAGCACATCTGTCAGTGATTGAACCAATAAATCTTCTTATGTTGATTTGCTCTACTAACAACATATCTAGTGTTTGGACAAGTGATAGTAAGCTGTAGGAGTTTGCCACCTTGCTCCTATAATGTATGGAGTCCTCAAAGTTGTTGTCAATATCAGAATGATGATGAGCCTCGACAAGTATCAATGATGACTTGCAACCCACGTGTTAGCTTCCTCCGGGATATTGAATAAGAGGTAGCAACATAGCCAAAACTTTGTCCCGCATCAATCAAGGGATTGTTTGTTTGCTACAATATAGTAATATACACGATGGGTAAGCATGCCCACGATCACGTCCAGCATCACTTCCACGACCTCGGTCGTGAGTTACAATATGATCTCTACCTCATTGGACAATGAAGGCAAGTGTAGAACTCTCTATAGATGATGATTGGGTAGTTTGGGTAGCATCAAGCTACAAAAGTCATGCAAATATGGTACATCAAAAAGGATCCACATCAATAGAGAGAAATCGGTTCACAATCTGATGGTAGGAATTTAAACCAAAGAGAAATTTGTACGGTTGGCTTACAATCTCATATTAGGAATGGTCTATAAGCATGCTATTCTACATGTTCATGAACTTGTTTGCGAGCACATGCTGGCTGAAACTAGTCATATAATTGTAATATTAAATAACCAGATGCGCATATAAATATCAGTCAGTCCGGATTTTGTCCTCTGTCGGGAGAACATATGGGTTAACTCCTCCCACATGTCTCGTATTGTCTCCTTGTAGAGCAAATTGGTGGCCATAGATTGATCAAGCTAACGGAGATCAAATTCATAACTTGATCATTGACAAGTTTCCATATATCATAGTACTTATCCGTCTTCTTGAAAGGATCCTTTGTAAGTCACGTCATTCATACTGAGAGAGAATTAAGAAGACTGATATGCAGAGTATAAACCTAAACCTTGGTTCATATATGGATGGTAAATCGGACGAGTATCATAAATGTGGGGTTATGCGCATGTTTAGAGAGAACTTTTGTTTATGATATTGTTGGAGTATTGTTTATATGCATCACTTATGACGGAGATGGGTAAATGAATACCTCATTCAGAGTTTAGTCTCATATCTACCAGTTTGGAGATGTGGAGACTCGGTGGGGGCTATATATAGACCTCCACACCCATTGTATTTAGATGAGAAAAAGCAATAGACTATCGGTCCTCTGAGGCGTTCTCACGTGGTTTCATCCCGCTCCTTAGGGAGTAGGGCTCCACGTTAAATAATGAGTTCCTTATTGTTTAATATTTTATCTCTGATATGCTTCCGCATTCCTAATTTCTAACATGGTATCAGAGCGGATTGATTCTCGAGAAGTTCTTTATTTTTTATTCGAGATTCGGTTTTAGAGTTTAGATTAAAACCCTAATTCACGATTTGTTCAGGGTTCAATGAACATGAGCCAATTCGATTTTTTTGGAGATTATTTGTTAAAGTTCGATCAAGATCTTCATACAGAAGTCGCTGGTATCTTCTCGTACACCATTATGGTGTTGTTCCTTTGCTTCCTGCGCGAGATGTCCAACGATCGAGGTGGGCTCCAGCCCTCCCGCCAAATCTCCAGATAGGGCATCGTGCCCTATTGTCGTGCCCTAGGCGGCACCTCCTCATCTCCAGGCGGTGCTGTTCAAAATCACAAGGCCGCAGGGACTAGGGATGAGCAAAAAATCGGGCCGGTCAGACCCAACCCGGTGCCCGGCCCGAGCCCGCGATATAAATGGGTGGGCCTGGGCATTTTTTTAAGCCCGAATGCCTTGTCGGGCCGGGCTTGGGCAAGCTCGAACCCGAGCCCGAAGACCGCGGGTCGGCCCGATTAAAAGCCCGAGTTACGGCCCGATGTTGATATTGGCTTTTGTTTTTCCCTTAATTCAAATAACTATATTATTTTGATTCTTTTGCCATGATGCGAAAGGATTCTAGAGATTAAAGTTTACATGAAAAACAAGTTTGGTGCGGAAATATTTTTTCAAAGCAAGTTTCGTTGATATATGCACTGAGAAGAGTTTCAAATAATTATATTACTGATCTTACTTGTTGACTTATTTTTCAAAGCAAGATTATTTGCTAACAATCTTAATCAAATTAGATTTGGGATTTTTTTGATTTCCTAACAACACCAATGGCGGGTAATGGAATCAATTCTTGATTTTTTAGGGTGAAAGTAGGTTCTAAAATTAGATTTGTATTTTCAATATAAAATTGTCGGGCCGGCCCGACCCGGCCCGACCCATTTTCTAGCGGGCCGAGTTCGGGCTTGGGCCGCAAGTGAAGATTTTGAGCGGGCCTAGGCCCGGCCCGTAGGTTCGATATATTTGACCGGGCTCAGGTTGGGCTGGGTTGGGCCCGGCCCGGCCCGATGCTCATCCCTAGCAGGGACCGTCCAGGCCACATGGTGGCATCTTTGGCCATCTCTAAACTCCAGGTCGTGGCGTGCTCCTTCCAATCTACGACATCATCGCAGCGACCCTTTTCGCCAGCATCCACGACGCCGCTCGACAGATCCCTTGGCTTCTCCCTCAACAGGTGGCACGTGGCTTCTCCACGCCAAGCTTTCCCTCGACCTCCAGATCGGCAACAACGTCGCTGCCTCCTCGTCCACCCACGACACAGGCGCATCCACCTCAGGCATGATGTCCTCACACAGGCGACGCCGCACTTGGCGGCGCACCCTCAGCTCGTGCCATCTCCCGTAGGCGGCGGCCTCCCGGCAATGACATTGCCATCTCCTTCTAGTGGCGCAACACCCTGCGACGTATCTCCCAAACGTGTCCAGGCGACGCTATTTTCCCTGGCGGCGTCGATCCTCCTTCCCACTTCCAAGCGCGCGCAGGCGGTGCCCCACCGCACCCTCCCGCGAGACCGTCCAACACCTCCAGTGGCAAGAGGTGGCGAGTTCCTTACGTCTCGACGGCGCAGAGGGGGTTCCCATCTAGTGCTTTTTGCGAGAAGCAAGGGCTTGATGGCCCTTTTCCCCTTTATAAAAAAATCTGCAAGTGCCGAAGGGGCCTCCTGCTAGTTTGGCCCAGTTCAAGAACTTGGGTCGTATATCAAAAAAAGAAAAAGAAAAAGAAAAAGGAGAGGGTCCAGTGGCCGGAAGATAAGCCGTTGCCGTGAAAAAAAGCTGCATATTCTGAAAAAAAGAGAGAGGCGTGTACAAAAAATATGAGAAAAGTCGTAGGCAAGTTTTTTTAAAAAAGGAAAAGCTGTAAAAAAATGGAACGACTTAAAAAAATAATAAATTATTAAAAAAATGATGATTTGAAAAGTCAAAATATATATTATTGGCTTATTGTTTTGTTTCTCCATATCTTCATTTGGCTTCTCCCAACTTGGTCGATGTCTTCATTCCAGCCAGTATGGGAGAAAGGGGGAGTATTGTGTAGAGTCACAGGTCTTGTTCCAAATTTAGATATCAGATTCAGATTCCATACCAGCCAGATTTCCAGACTCTAGAGTTGGCAGATATTAAGACTCGACTTCAGATATTTCTGAGTCTTCAGTTCAGACACGCGCATGTATGCGGTCATTTTTTCAGATGTGCACATGTATGCTGTCATTTGTGTGGTCCTCATCTTTTATGTTTCGGTCAGGGTTTTCACGTGAGCCATAGGGACTCCAGAGTAGAGGATTCCCTTTACCATGTTGGCTAGGGTTTTCATGTGATTTCATAGGGACTCTAGAGTAGAGTACCATTCTCTATGCTAGATGGGAGAGACTCAGTTCTTTGACGAGAGACTTCTTCAGAATCCATTCTCCAGCGCCAGTGAACTTCAGTACGAGATCCTTCCGAGGTTCCTATAAGAGAAAACCCACTTCGAGGTTCCTTTGAGAGAGACCTATCTTCAGAGATCTACGTATGGATAATTAGTGAGGCTCTTTTTCGGCCCTTTCAGAGATGGAGCAGTTGTCCACATGTTGTGGCGGGCCAGAGTTCTCCGTGTAGAGACTCATTTCAGTTGCAGTGACTCTGACAGATGCAGTACAGAGCACATGCTCTCTGACGAGGAGATTCAATTGACTCACACTCCATCCCGTTCGTCCTCCTCACCTGCACGGCATGAGAAGCAACGTCCTCGACAGCAGCCGACAATTGTGTGCGTTGAGTTGATATTGTCTGTAGTATCTTGTAGCGTAAGTTGAGTTTTCTTTCTATTTGTCCAAGTTGAGCAGTGCATGCTCTAGCTTGAGGGGGAGTGTTGGAATATTATTTATATGCGTCACTTATGAGGGAGATGGGTAATTTGATCCCTCCAGGATCCATTTACCTCATCCAGATTTTAGTCCCACATCTACCAGTTTGGAGATGTGGAGACTCAGTGGGGGCTATATATAGACCTCCACACCCATTGTATTCAGATGAGAAAAAGCAATAGACTATCAGCTCTCTGAGGCATTCTCCCGTGGTTTCATCCCGCTCCTTAGAGAGTAGGGTTCCACATTAAATCCCGAGTTACTTTTGTTCAATATGTTTATCTCTGATGCGCTTCCGCATTCCTATTTTCTAACAGATATGCAACCAGATCTGGTTGCCCTGAAGATGAGCCCCGATCACTGATGGCAACGTGTTACTAATAATGTTATGGTGTTGCTAGTTGCTATCAATGCTTTGGTGATGGTGACAGTGTTGTGGTGCAGCTACCAAGATTTTGGTGTAGCCAGCGTGCTTTGGTGTCGTTGATAGTGCTTGGTGTTACCAATGGCACCTGTAAGCGCTACTATTGCCGGCACATGTTGGTGTAGCCATTGGTAGCACCTTTGGATGTTGTTCGCCACCAATTGTTGGCGTCGGCACCTTGGTGTTGTTAGGGGATGTTGCCGGTGACAATTTGTTGGGGCTCAGTGGCGCAGGCAAGATACTATGAGCCCTTTGCATCTAGAATTTCGGTGGAAAAGATGGAGGCTTATTTGGATGGGATATTAGTCCATTGGCTACGACCGTTACTCCAATACCAAGTAGGAGGAAAGGAATGAATGGAATGAACTGATTATTATCAAGCCATGGACCTCTCTTATATCATATAGGGTTTAAGAGAGGATTACAAAAATATGGCTATTAAGATAAGTATAACTCCACATCAGGTACAAGAAATGAAGAAGAAAACAAAGGAAAGAGAATCCAAATAATTTCTCACAGCGAGTTCAATGACAGTTTAGAGATATGACGAAAGAAAAGCTTGAGATAATTCATTCAGCAGATGGGTGCTTTAGAATACTTATAAGTTATATCCCATCTTTTAAAGAGATAGAGCAATTGAGATGTCACTTGTTAAAATAATGCAGAGTAAATGAAGTGGAGAAAAATTCCAAGTGCTCTTTGCCATAAAACGATACTATCAAATCTCAAAGGAAATATAATAAAGTTGCAGCGCAACATGCAATACTTTATAGAAGCCAGTGTTGGACAATTAACTGCATACATTAAGCAGAGAATGCATGTAGCTGAGATGACGATGTTTTGATGGATGTGTGGCCACACAAAGATAGCATTCACAATGAGAGAATAGCAAGCCTTCTCCCACTATAAGTAGGGTCGGCTACATAGATTCTTGCTCGAATCCATGTTGAAAGATTCGACTACTTTTTATGCCGGTTGTTGACTACCTAACGCAAACCCCGCATGGGGGGGATTTGAATCCTGGACTTTTGGGCGGTAGGCACACTGCACTACCACCAAACCATTTAAGTGTGTACAAAGAAGATTGCATTCACAATGAGAGTATTAGGCAAAAAGTTGGCAACACCTATAGAAGATAAAATAAAAGAATCTTGGTTATAGTGGTTTGATCACATACAAAGAAGGCCACTTAGTGCGTCAAATCAAAGGTGTGAGAAGTTAAACAAAAAGCCTTGTAAACAAGGGTGTGAAACATGTACACCAAAAAATGTGCTTGTCAGGCGTATGCTGACGGCATGCCTAGAATCATCCATGTAAAGACGTCGAATGATCAAAATGAATGAAATTATTGAGACTTGGTCATACTATATTTAAGCATGTTTTTATATAGTGATAGCTACAACGAACAATTTGGCAATGGTGCTACATTATAAAAGGACATTATACACATGTACTTCGCTCATCAAGCTAACAAAGCTAGAAAGACTAGTACATGCTAATAGGTAGTTTTCATATGATAAAATGCTTTGAATTGACATAAATTAATGCATATTATATTAAATGTAGCACTGTTTTCAGAAGACTACGAAGTGCAAATATAAAATGAACAACATTGAAAAAATATTAGAGTATATTATAAAAAAGTCCCTCAACTATAAACCTGATTTCAATGCCATACCTGGACATTAAAAAGTAATAATGCGGTACCCAACCTTCCAAATTTGTCGCAATGCGGTCCCCACCTATTGAAATTTAAGGTTAAAATGACAAATAATCAACTAAATTTCTATGGTAAAGGACCACAATTGAGACAAATTTGAAAGTTGAGGTACCACGTTGTTACTTTTTAAAGTTCGGGTATGGCATTGAAATCGAGTGTATAGTTCAGGAACTTTTTTGTAATTTACTCAAAATATTAAATCGGTTGTCACGATAAAAGACATCATGACAAAGGATCACTGTCTAGTAATGGATAATACTTAACATTGATTATCTATAAAGAATTAAGAATGTGATGATGCATTCATTCGTATGTTGGGAAATAAATGTATTAACAAGTTGAACCAAATATCTTAATTAAACTTATCGAGTGATATGAGGTGTAACCCATCCAAAGGTGCTCCTGGCTTTTATATTTAATGTAACATTAACCCTAACCTTTCCAAATAAAAGGGGGCCTGGGGTACTACCTCTCAATAAGACAAAATTGTCTGATTCAACTCGGTAGCTGAGCCCCTTTCCCACCAGCATCCATACCTCTGCCTGCTCAAAGGCCAACGCCACTTCCATCGCCTTCAGCGGCCCCTACCGGATCATGGTGATTGTCATTTTCAAGACTAGACATTTACAGCTAATAGGTATTTCAACTCTCTAAAGGAAACGTAATTTATTTATTCTACTATACATTTTCAAGACTAGACATTTTCAAGACTAGACATTTACAGCTAATAGGTATTTCAGCTAATAGGTAATTTATTTATTCTACTATAAAAATCCACATGATATTTACAGCTCTCTAAAGGAAACGTATGGACACAACTACAATTTAAGAATGGTATTTCAGACTAATTATGACAACATGAATCTGATGCAAGTTGACCGTCCGCTGGCTGAATATATATGACAACTAAAATCCTTATTTGCAAAAAAAAACAATGCACATACTCCACGATGCAAATGTCTAAAGCAGAAAGAATACCGCAAACAAATAACGATTATGGTGTTTTTTGCAGGGCTTGATCCCATCTATGTTGCATACAGAGAAAAGATGGTTATGCCTTCAATATTAACAACAATTAAAGAGACATATGACAACAAGGTTGTCTCCAACAGATGCAACTGAGGACAATCTAGGCCACAAAACTGCCCTTGTGCTTCCTCAAATCAAGGATGAGGGTACAGCAAATACACATTTTATGGGAAATCCAATCATCCTAAGACTGACTATTGGGCCAAACATGATCATAATCTTGTTGCATGTGTTGTCACCACTGATAATGGTAGACAATCTATGATGGTGTCTAAAGGGGAACTTTAATAATCATATGCATTGCGAAGAGAAGGGTCCCCTAACATCAGGCTTAATGACATTCTTTTTTGTTCCTGAGTTTCTGATTAGCTTGTTTAGATAGAAGGATTTGCCGAAAGCTTAATTGTTGAGCTATATATGATGTTTTCTCTTTTGTTTTAGGACAACTTAACAGGGAGAACAATTGATGTGGGCTACAAAGAAGGGGGTATCTATCACTTGGTCAAGTCCCTGATTACTACTGCCTAATCTGGGATTTAGTTTTTTCCCTCTTCAAGAGCACTATGGCACCATCGCCGAGATCACCCTTGTTTGCATGAGCATCGTCGTGTTCTTCCCCGTCTCCCCGCACGACTCCACTAGAGAGTAAGGCATGCCAACTAGGGAAGCATTATCTGAGCTCGGCCTGCCAACTATGGAAGCGACACCAAACCTCTTTTTTATTGTCTATGGTATTATTCATTCTACTAATTTGTTTGAGCAAGTCCAACTTGATGTTTGGGGGGGCTTGTCAACAACTTAATTGTTTGGGTGATCATATTATCATCTTTTTGTTGATGGATATTTCGAGTGTCTCTCGGATTTTTTAATGAAAAGACCGGTGTTTATCCACTATTGTCAAATTTTTTAATGAAGTAAAACTGAATTTGGTGCCATAGTCAATGTGGACATTCTCCGGGTCTAATAATGCCAAGGAGATCCTCTCACGTGACTTGTCTTTTTTCTCCTCTCATGGGATTGTTCATACTTCACAACAAAACAACGATGTTGAACGCAAGCATCGGCACATTATTCATATTAATCATATTCTGCTCATTCATCAACATGTTTCAAGCTCATAATGGAGATGGTTGATGCTCCTCGCTGCCTTTCTAATCAGTTGTATACCCTCCACTACTATTGATGAGCAAATGCCCACTGGGATTATATACCTAGGAAAAGGGGTGTTCACTTTCTTGATGCTAGGGCATGCTGCAGAATGGTTATGATGCAACGATTGATGTCATTAAGGCATCAATGTCACTTTCTTTGAATCAATTTCCTTCTTTTCAAGTACAACTATCCATGTATCTTTGTCTCCAAATGCCTCTGGGACTTGATCAGATACCTATTCATGGACGTTATCCTGAGCCTTGGGTTAAATCGATTCAGGCTCGAGTATTAGTGGAGATAATCTCTATGCCAAGCAAAAAGCTCATAGCGCAATCGAATCTTTCATATACGGCTTCCCTTGACAAGTCAAAGTCCCAAGAACTCTGCTAGGGCTGGTTTAGTTTCCTTTGGAGTGAGCCAACACATTCTCCTACCAAGGTGAGTCCCTCAACAAAGTTTGTATAGGGACAACATATCTCCATCCAGTGATACCACTACATGCACTTCATGTGACATATGTTTGTAAGGGCAAACGTAGTGTATACACATCCTATCATAATGCAATGTCCTTCAACCTTGGAGCATCCTATATACAATTCGTCGAAGCAAAGTCAATAACAGAGATTGCCAATAGTCATATAGAGACTCTACATTACTCCAAAAGGTGGCATGCCATACCGAAGGCTCTACTCCTATAGGACATGGCAACTTGTATACCCACTTGTTTATGACAATGTGATTGGGTCCAGACATGTCTTTGCAGTAATGTACAATCCATATGGTTTGATTGCTCGATGCAAAGGCAAGCTAATAGCTAAGAGCTTTATGTAGACGTATGGGGTCGAATAATCACATATTCTCCCCCTACAAAACATTTTTTGACAGTTCAAACCCGGCTTTCAATAGTAGTGCACCTTGATTGGGCCCTTCATCAGGTTGTTGTCTAAATGCAACCTCTTGGCTTTGAGGTTCAGGAGAAGTGTCAGATGGTGTGTCTAGTAAAAAGTCATTTACAACCTTAAGTAGAGTCCTCGAACATGGCTTTAGAAGCTATCAAAGGTCCTTGAGAGTCTGAGTCTCTCTAGATCCTTATCTAACCATTCCCTATTTATAAAAAAAGATAGGAAAAAGAATTGTAGCTATGTTTATTTAGATGAAAGATAGGAAAAAGAATTGTGGCTATGTTTATTTAGATGATATCGTCCTCGCTTTTGATGACTTGGAAGGCATTATGGATGTAAAGAAACAACTGGGAGAGCAGTTTGTGATCAACGATCTTTAGCCACTGAAGGAAAAATATCTTCAAGTTGAGCATGCTACATATATATATATGCTCCAACTAGAGGGAAAGTATTGATTGATATTAGTTGTAACCCCGTCGGGAGTACCCTTGTCTTTTCTTTACCTAACAAGACAACATATTGATTGATATTAGTTGTAACCCCGTCGGGAGTACCCTTGTCTTTTCTTTACCTAACAAGACAACATTCTTTCATTCAATTAAAGTAAAAAATATATAATTTTTGTGTAATACTTTGATTCATATTTATTATATTATCAAGAATGTGTAGATCAATTGAACCCAGATGGTTAGAAAACAACTGGCATTTCTAATGAAATTCGAGAAAAATACAAAAACAATAATTGAAATTAATCAGCATGATCATCATAATAAAAACTTCACCAGTGTCTCATTGAAGATGTGGAAAAGTTAAAACCAATTTTCTATAACTGTATTAGCAAACTATCAAGACGGCACAAAGTGCTTCAGAAATCTGGAACTATAGTGGCAAAACAGGTCTAAGGATGCCAACACAATGTTGTAAGGAGACTATTATTACGAAGGTTATGGCATCTTTTGGTTCTAGGCGCCGATCTGACGCAAATTAGATACGTTCAGAAGCAAACATATCACGTAACCGAACCCCACTTAACTCAGAAAAGGCCGTGATTGTTGTTGTTTCTGTTGTTTAAAAATAAGACTTGGTGGCAGGGATCTTGCAAAATGTCAAAAAAGCTTAATCAGACCCTCAGAAAAATGTCCGGAGTATGCATATAATAAAGAAATTTACAAAAAAAAAAGATTTCTAATATTCAAGGATTATGAAGTTGTTTAAAAGAACTACACAAAATAATAATAAGCCTTGGTACACATGTTCCCCCTTTCCAATTGTCTATCTACCTTCAAACTTCTTACATTGAAAGATATGACCAAAAATATAGGTGAAGAGGGAGAGCAGTAATGATCAGGACAGAAGAAGAAAACAAAAGGATGAGTGGGTAAAGGGTGAGGAAAATGGGGGCGATAAAACAAGAGGAAGTTAGGTGAACAGAATTGTTAAGCATGAGGGAAGCAAGTGAAGCAAAAATTATAAAAAGAGTGAGATTGATATATTTTATCCATCAACAAGTCCATGGTGTCTATAATCACCTCCTCCACTGATTTTCCCCTTTAATGGCCCTTTTTTCCTCAAGAAGGGTGACTTGAAAATGCTTAAAGTCTTCTAGCAAGAGGACCATGGATAGTCATGAAATATAGTAAAAAGGAATTTTGGTACTTTTGCACTTGAGATTTTTTCCAATGACACTTGTGCCCTAACTTTTTTGCCATTACAAGCGCGCCCCTATATTGTTACAAATTCGCCATAGTGTCATCCGGTATCACACTTGTTCTATATTACACTAACGGAAGGGTAAGAAGGTGAATTTTGTAGGAAAATTGGTCACAAGTGCAAATGCAAAATAGTTAGTAGATACGTGTTATTGGAAAAACTCCCAAGGACAAAAGTGTGACAATCAAGGTTCGAAAAATTGCGATGCGTATCAAGGCAGTTTTCCGTCAATGAGGCGGAGCGTAAACCTCGAAGCAGTCGATGCATAAGCCTCGGTCTATAGAGAAAATATATAAAACTAGTACTAAATATAACTATACTGTCACAAAATCCTAGACTTCAAACTTTACTATATTATCATAAATCCTACACTTGCATGCAATATACCATATTAACCATTAATGTTATGAGTTTGTGATTATGTAATATATTGATATTATAAGCTCGTGAATCAGTAATATTTTTATAAAGCATACAATTTCTTAAGCTTACATCCTATTTAAAGTAATTATACAAGCAATAACATATCGTTAATGAATATGAAATTTGTTCATTAACAAAAACCAATCACTATACACTTACATGTTTTTTTTAGACAGTCATGGTTGTAACATAAAAGTATAATACATATTGATGAAATAATACGTGACAAACATATAATATGAAACTATAATGTATGTTGAGACATTATTTAAGGAAATGGGACCAAAATATATGATTACTGCTGGACATATAGGTTTGATTCAACATAATATGATAATATTATATAATAATAGATTAGGTTTGTTATGATACATGTCCTTTGCTATTACTGTAAAAGTATAACTTCATTACGTTTATTTACTTATTTCCTAAAAAAATACATAGCAAAACTTACATAGCACCTCCACAGCACCCCAGGTCTATGGGGCTTATGCCTACAGTTAGCTGATTAAGGCTATAACCTCAAGCGATTTCCATGGAAAAATACCTCAAGACGATTTTTATGGAAAATATCTCGAGGCATACATCTCGACGTCTCCGAGGATAGGAGCACATTTTCTAAAATCATGGTTACAATTCCTAGTAAAAAGATAAGAATAGACGTCCTTACATGAGATGGTAAAAGGATCACATTGATCAGCTACATTGTTTGGCAAGCATCTTTCATGTCGTGATTTTCGGATAGGATTGTGTTCATTCTTTCTTGCAGGAATTTTCACTTTTATTTATAAGGTACCTTGCAATGGTCGAGTATCCCAGCATTATAGAATCACGGCATTGCTGCATGTGTTAATGTTAAAGTGCTATGTTACATTGGTGCACGACCACTGCCACCTACATAGAGTTGAGAATCCATTTTTTTACAAAGCAAAAGATGATTGATGAAGGGCGGAGTCAGCAAACATAATGAGTCCACAGACATGGACCTTGTTGGCTAAAAATGAGAATGAAGGGAGGGCATGTGAAGCAATCAGGCCTCGGAGGTGAGAGAAAAAGAGAGAAGTCATGATGAGTTGTCTAATCATCACTCCCACAGCATTAATCTCGACTACTAATGTAGCTATGTATGCCATGATTGAAAAATAAATGTTGAGCATATGACTGGGTTGGTGCAAGTAGTGATTACAAGTGGAGTTGTGATGATACCGTGGACAATGTTTTTAGAAAAAACACAGCTAATCGAGGCAGTTTCTCGTATAAGAGGCGAGGTGTAAGCCTTAAGGCGATCGAGATGTAAGCCTCAATTTTGGAGAGGAAAGACAAACCAACATTTTATACTTATATCAGGCTACATAATTACAATAAATCCATTTTAAATGTTCTTTCAATTTATGATGGATTTGATAGGTCATTTTTCTTCGAGGTCCTCGTAATTTTCAAATACAAAAAATAAAATTATTGTATAAATTATGTAATAAACAAAGCATTTACGGATTTGAGTAATGGCATTTCTTCGCAAAGTGGATTTAGAACTCTTGGGCTGGACTCAAAAAAGATTTATTAAATGAGTTGCACCCAAATTACAAGAAATGATACTTGTAAGTTTTTATTTCCATGATAGGAGATGAAAAATTGAGGTTTTCTTAAGATTAAATGAGAATAGAGTTGGATGTTAGGTTCCACTTGTTAGTAATGTGTTTATGTTTATCTTGTTTCATTGTAAACTTACTGAGGGTATTCATGTATTTTTCCGATTATAAGCACTCTAGGGTTCCATCCTATAATAGGACCCGTAGACCTCCATAATAAAATAAATTATTGTATTCTCTCATCTTTTTCCACATGGTATAAGAGCAGCGGTCCTATATCGGTGCTCTGACCTAAATCCTACAACCACCACCAGCCCTCGTCTCTCCACAACCCTTGTGTGTGCCGTCTCTAACGATAAGGGCCTCGCGCAAGATCTCTCTCTGTGCGCACAAACCTCCAGCCAACGCAAGCGATGTCGCAGAGGTTCCTGTAGCCTCTGTCTCGACTGTTGCACCAAAACCAAGCCATCCATCAACCCTACAAGGCTCCTACCTAGAGTCCTTGGCTTTCGTTAGGACTTCAGAAACCTCGATAATGGTTCCAACAACCCCGATAGGCCCCTTTGGGTCCCGCTAGGGCATCACAAGCCCCCAGCAGCAGCTGGAGCTTCTTCCTGAGGCTCCAGCTACCTCTGCCAGACCCTTTTGGGTCCTATTTGAGCACCATCAGGCTTCCTTGGGTCTCATTAAGGGTCCTTGGTTGCACCAAGGTAGTCGCTAAGTCTAATTTGTGACATCTAAGCCACCGTTTACTGCTATGGAGGCCCAACAAAGGTTTGAAACGGTGACTTAGATCACCTATATGCTTGATTAAGACATCATATCCCTTCTAGGTCACTCTTTCTTGACCTGCGCGATCACCATGACATCCACCAAGACCAAGCACGTGTACACGACTTCTTTTGTGATGGTAACTATGTGTTGTGCTCTCGATCTTTCAAGGTGTTCATCGATGGTCAACACAAGAACTATGTTCTTACCAAGAATCCGCTCAAGGAGACGGACAAGGGCTATGGCACCTGGTATGTTGACAATTGCCAGGTTATCACTTAGATGACCAACAACGTCGATGCAAATACTGCAACAAATCTCATCCACAAGGATATTACAAAGGCGATGTGGGAGAATCTTGAGCATACATACTCCCAGAAGACAATCAAGTCTCATTTCTCGGGTATATACATGCGGATCTAGTCTGCTACTCAGGGAGGTTCGAGCCTTGTCGAGTACTACAAGCTGCTCAGTGGCCTGTTTGGGGAGCTCATCATTTTCATAAAGCATGTTGTGATCAATGGGTAGGAGAACGTGATGAATGGCAGGTCTATCGATTTCTTTACGGATTGCATCCACGATACAAGCATGTGAAGGAGCAGTTTCTAACGGCTGATACACTACCCACCATTGATATCATCTTTGATCGTCTGCAGGAACTTGAGACACCTGGCGAGCGTCTTCCCACCATGCCATCTGTGGAGTTTACAACCCACTTTGCATCGTCCGGGAACAGAGGACGGCAGAATCGCCAGGGACGACAAGACCGTGACTTTGGCCATGAACGTGGCTGCGAGTCAGGATACGATCGTGACTTTGGTCATGGACGTGATCCTACCACTGCCCGTTATCCAACGTGCACACATTATGGACGTTAGAACCATCCGTCTGAACATTGTTGGACGAAGTTTGGCATACAATCTAATGTCAACAGTTCTTACGAGACAATTTCATATGAAGCATCCTATGATATCTGTTAGAAAATCGGAAGCGGAAGCGATAACATGGAAAAGATAAAGAACAAGAAGAAAGAACTGTGGGATTTTACGTGGAACCCTACTCCCTGAGGAGCGGGATGAAACCACGGGAGAAGCCCTCAAAGGGGCGTGTTTCTCTATTGACTTTCTCATCTGTTACAGGAGGCCTGGGGCTCCATATATAGCCTCCACAGGGCCTCCAAGTCCCACCACTGGACGATGTGGGACTAAACCACTGGATGGGGTAAATGGATCCTGGAGGTATCCATTTACCCATCTACAACTCAATAGGCGCACTACTAAATACTCCAACACTCCCCCTCAAGCCGGAGCATGCAATGCTCAGCTTGAACAAACAGAAAGAAACTCAACTCACGATACAGGACACTACGGACAATATCAACCCAACGCACACATGCTGCAGTCGAGGACGGTGCTTCTCATGCCGTGCAGGTGAGGAGGACGAACGGGCTGGAGTGTGAGTCAACTGAAGACTCGGAATCTGACCATCGAGTCTGAACTTGTGCCTGAAGTCTCCTCGTCGGAGAACTGGGTCTCTCCCATCTGGCTCAGAGAATGGTGCACTGCTCTAGTGTACCTATGATACCACATGAAAACCCTTGCCCTCAAGGGAATGGTCCTCTGCTCTGGAGTCCCTATGGCTCACATGAAAACTCTGGCCGAACAACAACAAGAATGATGGGGACCTCGAACTAATGATGGCAACTTATGCTCGTCTGACAATGACCGCACACTCGTGCGTGTCTGAAACTAGAGACTCGGAAACAATGATCGTCGAGTCTGAAACCGAACTGTAGAGTCTGATCAACTGGCTGGTCTGCAGACTGGTATCTGAATCTGGATCTGGAATACAAGACCTGTGACTCTACATATACTCCCCCTTTCTCCCATACTGGTCGGAAAACATGGACATCGACCAAGTTGGGAGAAGACAAGATAAATAAGGGGTAAATAATAAGAACATGAATCTTGCGGCTTTTGTCAAATTTTTTTTCAATAGCCGCCATTTTTTTAAAACATAAGCCGTTTAACCTCCTATTTTTTTTTCTTCACGGCTTTTCAAAAAAAAAATTTACTTGCGTACGGCTTTTTTTTGTGTGTGTACGCGCCTTTTTTTCTGATTTTTTTTTAAAAAAAAACTTGCAACCTCCTCCTACTACTTCCGTCTTTTTTTTAATACATGGCCAAATCAGGCCCAAAAGTAATGCACATCACTCTCTTTTTTTTTTCAATGCTGGGCTCCCCCTTTTTTTTCTCAGCCCACAGTTGGACTCTAAAGAATACTCATCCCAACATGTGCTTAATTTTTTTATAAGGCGCACAGGGCCTGTTAGGGTTCCCATCCATCGAGAACCCCCTATTGAAACGCCGCCCCTCTTGTGCTTGCGCCGCTGGAGCTCCTGACTGGAAGGGGGTTCGCCGCTCGATGCCGCCTGGGCGCGTGTTCGTGCGGCAGAGGCGCCACCGCGAATGGATCTGGGCTGCGCCTGGGCTCGAGATCGCCGCTCGCCGCTTCGTGAGGCGTGAGGTCTGGAGGATAGGAGCGTCGCCTTCCAAGGGAAGGGTTGCGCGGCATGGGAGGCTGCATGGAGAAGCTTAGGAGGATCCGCTCTGATACCATGTTAGAAAATCGGAAGCGGAAGCGATAACATGGAAAAGATAAAGAACAAGAAGAATGAACAGCGGGATTTTACGTGGAACCCTACTCCCTGAGGAGCGGGATGAAACCACGAGAGAAGCCCTCAAAAGGGCGTGTTTCTCTATTGACTTTCTCATCTGTTACAAGAGGCCTGGGGCTCCTTATATAGCCTCCACAGGGCCTCCAAGTCCCACCACTGGACGATGTGGGACTAAACCACTGGATGGGGTAAATGGATCCTGGAGGTATCCATTTACCCATCTACAACTCAATAGGCGCACTACTAAATACTCCAACAATATCATTGAGGACACGCTTGATAAGCACTCTAGTGGAGCACATGCACCCTTTACAGCTTCTGAATATGCTCGTCTCAAGCAACTACTGCAGAACTCCAGCCCCTCCACCAGTGACAGTACTACTTCTTCTCTCACTGCTAGTCTGGCTACTACTTCAGGTACAATATCAACTATGTATTTGGCTCTATCCCTACTTGGATTATTAACTCAAGAGCCTCTACACATTTGATGGAAGAAGGTAGTTTGCTTACCTTTTCACAATCATCTTCCATAGTGAAGGTTGCTCGGGTTGCCAATGTGGCCCATTCATATGTTACTGTTGTTGGCACTGTAGAGTTTTCATCCAAACTCCGACCGACTGGAGTTCATTGCGATCCTACTATCCCGCTTAGTCTATTACATGTTGAGAAGCTATGTACTGAGCTTAACTGTAGGGTTATTTTGGATGAGTTTTGTTGTTATTTTCAGGACAACTGGATGAAGTAGATTTTTGGTGGAGGATACGAGTAGAATGACCTTTATCATCTCGATATCACATTCCAATTTTGTTGGTGCGGCATCTAATCTCCGACGATCCCCTTCTCTAGCACCTTTGCCTTGGTCACCCTTCTACCAAGGTCATCTCCATGATGTTCCCTGAATTCTCTATGCTCAAGAAATTTGAGTGTGAGGCATGATAGTTTGGGAAACATCATTGAATATCTTTTCCTGCATGTACTGAGCCTCGTCGTGAAGTACCGTTTTCTCTTGTCCATTGCAACATATGGGACCTTGTCCGACCCATACTCTAAGTGGACATAAATATATTGCTATATTTTTATTGATAATTACAATAGATCCTCTTGGGTCTATTTGTTAAAGGAGCATTCGAATATTAGTAATGTTGTCAAAAAATCTCTTACAGTATAGCAAAAATATTTTCTCCGCTGGTATTCAAATATTTCGTTCTAATAATTCATTGGAATTCACTCAACATGACTTGACAACCTTCTTTGCTTCCTAGGGTACTATCCTTCAAACCTCATGTTCGTATACCTTAATACCTCTCAGCAAAATGGGGTAGTAGAATGGAACCTCATGCATCTTCTTAACATTGCTCGCTCCCTTCTCACTCAGATGAAAGTTCCTAAAACCTACTAGAGAGATGCAGGTCTTACTACCGTCCATCTTATCAACAGGCTCCCTTCTACGTCTCTGAATGGGTCCACCCCTTTTGCATTACTATATCTCAATGGGTCACCCTTTCCTCTACCTCTGAGAATATTTTGGTGTATAGCATTTGTCCATAACTTTCACACTGTTGATAAACTATCTCCTCATGCTATCAAATGTGTCTTTCTTGATTACTCTTGCACACATAAGGGTTACAGGCGCTATGATCCTGTTGGGCATCGATATTATATCTTTGCATATATGGCCTTTTTTGAACCGACTACCTTCTTCACTCAGTCTGTCACGGATATATCCTTGGATCTTCCTCCTCCACCCATTGTGTACAAGCGCAAGCATGCTTCTACATCAGATCATGTTCCTTTACATGTTCCTTTGTTTCAGGTGCCCCCACCACTATTGTCCTGGATGATCCTCAGGAGCTTCTCATCGCTCTTCGCAGAGCTAAGAGGCAATGTACTTTTCATCCCATGTCTTATTTCACTCTGACTGCTATCTTATCATACTCTGACAGAAGATATGTAGATGCTCTCATGACTATTTCTGTTCCCAGAGACCATCACAGTGCCTTGCAGTATTTTGGCTGGCAACGGGCAATGAATGAGGAGATGGATGCTCTCACTTCTGGAAGGATATGGGATCTTGTACGATGTCCCACAGAGATTAGACATGTGGCTTGCAGATGGGTCTTCACGAATAAATAATCAGCAGACGGGTCCATTGACAGACTAAAAGCAAGGTTTGTAGCTAAAGGTTTTACATAAACATATGGGGTTGATTACTTCGAGACATTTTCTCATGTTGCACGGATATGCTCTATAGGGACTATTCTTTCAGTGGCAGCAAACAAGGGTTGGCCTATCTTTCAGCTCGGTGAAGAATACTTTCCTATATGACGATCTTGAGGAGGAGGTCTACATGATGCAGCCTCCTGGTTACGAAGTCAAGGGGGAGTATGTATGTCAACTTCGCAAGGCAATCTACGGCCTAAAGCAAAGCCCGAAGGCATGGTTTGACGTACTTACTACAGAGATTAGTACTCTTGGCTTCCAGAGAACAACCTCTGACTACTCATCTTTGTCAGAAGACCGTCAACTGGTACTGTCATACTTGTAGTTTACGTTGATGATATGGTTGTAACATGTGATGATCATGAAGGTGTACTAAAGACCACGAGTTTCTTCAAAAGGTCTTCGTCACCAAGGACTTTGCTCAAGTTCGCTACTTTCTTGGCATAGAAGTATTACGTACTAAAGAGGGACTTCATTTCTCACAGAAGAAGTATTGCTTGGACATCCTGAGTCCTGACCGAGGTTGGATTACTTGGATGTAAGTCCTTTGGTATACCTGTAGACATGAGGAAACATTCCACTACCACTGATCATCATGTCTTTGAAGATAATACACAGTACAGAGCCTGGTGGCAAACTTCTTTACTTTACAATCACTAAGCCGGATATATCATATGTTGTGAGTAGAGCCATCCAACACATGCAGCAACCGGGTTACAGTCACTGGAAGGATGTTCTTCAGATCCTGCACTACTTGAAGGAATCACTAGGACGTGGCCTCTTCTATGGGTAAATGACTATACTGATGTTGTTGCATATGTTTTTTTTGAAGCCAAGAAAAGGGGAGACACTCAAAGGTGTTCACCCCTATAATTTATTAAAAAGAAGGAAAGCGAAAAGAAAATACAAAGAGACGCGTTAAGCGACCCAAGAGCTTAGCAAGCTCGACACCTTCAAACCAACATTTTCCAAATAAAATCTCCGCCCCGAGAATAGCAGCGCGTTCCTAGCCAGCCAAATGGCCCATATCGTCGCGAGCGGCCATAGCAACTTCCTCCCCGCCCGCTGCTTGGCTGCAACAAAGCCACCACAGAATGTCCCAACGTCTGATCTGTTGACCCACCCCAATGCCAGGTCATCCCAAAGAGGTGCCACCACCCGACAGGAGAAGAAGAGATGCTCCACCGTCTCAATCTCCGCATCGCATATAAGGCACCTGTCAGAGACCACCCTCAGCAGCCTAGCGCATCTGTCACGAGTCATCAGCCTCTTCCTCCTGAAAAGCCAAAAAAAGAAACCGATCCTCACTGGAAGGTCCATCCCCCAAAGGAACGCACAGTCACGCACCATCTCCGTCGAGAGAGAGGGGGGCCTGGAGATCGCCAAGTACGCCTTCCGAATGGAAAAAGCATTATCGCGCCAAACCCAGTGATCACGCTCCGCCGAAGGCCCCCTCATCCCCCTTAGCACATCAAGCAGCCACAGGAACTCTTCCATTCGATGATCCGAGAAGTTTGAATGAAACAGCAGCATCCAGTTGCCATCAGACCAGCATACGGCAACCCGCACGTCCGGATCCTCCGCCAGAGCAAAAAAACGAGGGAAGCGTGAAGAAAGAGCCCCCTCGTCCGTCCAATTGTCCCGCCAAAATGCAAAGCTTTCGCCATTCCCTAGCATCGGTCTAAACAACTCCTGAAAGTTATGTGTGACCGTGAGGATACCTTTCCAAAAACCGACCCCCCCCTCCCCCCCACAGAGATGGACGTCGGCGTAGCACCATTGACCGAGTAGATCCGCCAAACAAGAATGGTGCAATGATCGTCGCCATTGCCCCAAATCCTAGCCGCCCACTTCAATAACAACGCCTCGTTTAGCGCACCCAGCCGGCGCACCCTAAGCCCGTCGTCACACTTCTGCAATGTAATATCATCCCAGTTGACCAGGTGTATACCAGACGATCCCTGGCCGCTCTTGCACCACAAAAATCCTCACATCAGCCCCTCAAGCCTCTTCCTAATGCCAGCTGGCAGGAGCCTCGTAGAGGAGTAGTAAACAGGGACAGCAGAGAGCACAGCCTTCAGGAGCACCAGACGGCTCCCCTTAGAAAGGATCGCCGCCTTCCAGCCCGCCAGCCTCACCTCAACCTTCTCCACCAAGGGCAACCAATCAGAGAACCTCGATCTCCCTGCGGCCAGCGGCAGCCCCAGATAATGAATTGGCAAACTAGCACAATCGGTGCCCAACGCCGAACTACAAAGCTCTGCCTCCTCGTCATCTAGAGAGAACGGCATAATCTTGGATTTACCAGTATTTTGCATCAACCCGGACATCTCGCTGAAAAGCTCGAGCGCTGCAACCATCCCCCTAGCTTCCTCAATTTAGGTTGGATTTACCAGTATTTTAGGGTTTAGGGTTTGCATATGTTGATGCTGACTATGCGAGTTCACATGAGAATCGTCGCTCCACTACAGGATATGCTATGGTGGTGGAGGAAATCTTGTTACTCGAGGAGTAAGAAGCAAACTATAGTCTCCAGAACCAATGCAAAGGATGAATACATGGTGATGGCTCAGGCTGCCAGCGAGATTACTTGGCTACTGACCTTTCTACAAGAACTCAGTATTGTTGTCACTACTTTTATTCCCCCAACTGTGATAACAAATATGCTACATACATTGCTACGAATTATGTGTTTCATGAGCGAACCAAGCACATAGAGATTGACTGCCATTTTGTTCGTGATGTTGTACTACGAAAGTATCTACTCCGCACATCACGACGGATCTTCAGCATGCAAATGTATTCATGAAGGTCTTACCAAAGAAGCACCTCTCGTGGATAACTTCCAAGTTGGGCAAGATCGATAGATATGCTCCAACTTGAGGGGGACTATTAGTAATGTGTTTATGTTTATCTTATTTCATTGTAACCCGAAGACGATGATTGAGAGATGTAAAAAAGTATTCAATGACAATAGGCTAAACAAAAGAACACTCGAATTCCTTAAGAATTAAATGTAATAAGGGCGTTCCTTAGACTAAACAATTGACTGGTTTGCAGCATAGTTATACTTTGAACCGTAGTTGAGTAATGCATTCACATACTACAAATTCTGGGAATGATATGGAATTTGTAAATGATCTGGTTTGAAGAGATCAATGATCATTCTCTTCTGTTTATAACTAAAGCTATATTGAGCATTTCCAATCACCTTTACAAAACAATCGTCTTAAAGGATTATAAATGGTAAATGGCAAAGTCTTCTCCCACTTTAAGTAGGGTCAAGTAGGGTCGGCTATGTGGCAAAGAAATCCATGTTGAAAGATCTAACTAATTTTTACGCTAGTTGTCGGCTGCCTAACGCAACCCCTACAAGAGGGGATTTGAACCCTGACCTTTTTGGAGGTAGGTACCCTGCACTACCACTAGACCATGGAGTATTATAATCCCTAAAAAATATTATCATGAATTATTTGAGGACTATATCATAATGAGCAATAGTTATTCTATTTAGAAATTTTATATAGTCTCGATTTCCTAAAAGTATGGTCTTCACTAGGTTAAAAACCATAATTTCCCACTTAAATAAGTTTTTCCTCTCAAATCCAACTGAGGCATTGGCAAGTTCAACCTCACTGCCTCGAAACTGCTTTAATTAGTTGAGATGGACGCCTCACTACAGCAGAATGAGGCTACTGCCTTGAAAAGGATTTGCCTCAAAGCGCCTCAAGGTGTACTAATACATCAACCCTAGTTTTTGAAATCCATGTTCAAGGCTTCAAGCTAAATAAAATAATGGTTAAAGAATTGATGCAGCACAAGTAAAAGTGCGAGCTAAACTTCATGGACACCTTCTTTCTGCTAGGACTAAGCTCTTTATATATAGAGAACCTTTACGAGAACTTGCTAAAATTTTCATTTTTTTTCAACATTCCTTTTACAGCATGATTGAAATATACTCTCAATAACACGATTAAATTTCTTATCGACTCTTCATTCATTGCCCTCCACATCATAAGGATCATATAGGGGGCTTGCTAGAAAGTATTCCAATTTCCCTTCTTCAATGGGTTATGACTCTCAAGTGGGAGGAAAACCCAAGCCATGTTAAACTTTTGTACTCGACAGGGATATGGGGTTGATTGTTTTGGGCTGAGTGAGGGCCCTTCAACAACGGGTAACTGGCTGAAAGATGGTGCTACAAACAGGTTGATCAGGGCCTTGTGGATCCCTCAATCATGCACCCTGCACATTCGAGCAGAACAAATACATGGGATCCTCAATGATAGTTGCTAAGATTATTAAAAAAAGAATGAATCGTGTTATTAAGTAGCTCCAAAACTCTCTTTATATAAAGAGAGGCTACTAAGAGAATTGCAAGGAAAGCTTAAAGTTCAAAAATAATAAGGAAAGTCAAGCTGGAACGACATAGGTGATTAACACACACGTAATGTGACATGCGTCACTGGGTACTAGCAATTGACTGCAACTTTAGTGGTCAATTTAGATCTCGAGTACCATGTGGCAAAAAATGTGTGAGATTAGTAAAACATGAAAAAAAGTACATAATCCCCTCTCCTTTCCCTCATGAGCCCCTATTCTGTACAAAGAATAGTTGAAATCTAGGGCACTTTGGCTCCCCTTCATCGATGCATTGAAAAAAGGATGCCCCCATAAGACAAAATCTTGGGTGAAGACCTATCCAACTGGTCTTGCACATGCTTGTTGCTCGCTTGATGCCTACTAAGAAGTAAGAGCCTTCCTTTACTCAACAAGTGATACCCAGCCTATGGTGAAGTCAAACAATGAACCGAACATGCCAAGCCTCTTAATCTTGCTCGTTGAAGTTTTGCTTCCCCAGAGTCCAAAATAACACAACAAACAAACAACCTCAGTAGGCTGAAACCCTGAGCAAGGGTGGGACTAAATGTAGTGGCCAGTTAGATGCACAACCTACTTCATATTAAAATAATCATGAGCTTTAGCTCAACCTCTTTGAACTCCAAGGATAAAGCTTAGATTATAGTAGAAAAGATGAAGAGTCCATATGGTATCACCTGCTTTTCGCCTGCCGAAATTTCTCTTACCATGACCGAGATCTTTGAAGATTGGCCTAATTGTGGCACATTGGCATACCTCTTTATTGTTTTCCCACAATTGCTTCACGGATAAGAAGGATTTATCTAACTCCAGATAATAGATCTCTCTGCAGTATTAGCTTGACTCGGAAACATTAGAACACTGATACAGTCCTAAACGAAAGTCATCCATCATCGATCTACCAGCTCAAGGGTACTCTAGAAAGGATAACTACAAGCA
The DNA here is from genome assembly GCA_037367405.1 of Ottelia alismoides. Taxonomy (NCBI): domain Eukaryota; kingdom Viridiplantae; phylum Streptophyta; class Magnoliopsida; order Alismatales; family Hydrocharitaceae; genus Ottelia; species Ottelia alismoides. Next base: position 369,311 of record JAZKJV010010661.1, on the reverse strand, counting down.
TCTCAGCCATCCATTCAATAAAAGAATATTAAGGAGGTATCACGGATCCAAAAAATCAAGAATCCACATCTATCTCAAGTTTAAATCAGAGCCTTAAGAGAGTTATATGGCTCACATGCTGCAATGCAAACTGTCCTATAACTCGATACGCAGAGGGACTACACTAGGATATGTAGCTAATAAGATTAACATAATAAATATATGTTATATAGTTCTCAATAAAATATTATAACATCAAGATCAAGGACCGTTTCACATGTCTACACCTTTCAACCCATGTGAACAAACTTGCCTTCACTGCTTAAAGGACATGAACATCCTTCTACAAAAGAGTGGGATGTAGAAAGAACCCAATCGTCCATTATGAGTCCTACCCTCTCGACGAGCAAATACATACATCGTTAAAAAGGAAGGCATAGAATTCGATTCACCTAAGAAAAGAAAGTACCTAATGAACTACAACAAGCATACAAGACAAGAAGCTAGTTGTTGGTAAGGAGTCAGTTATTAGATAAAGTCTCACCTTATCCTAAGGCGTAAGCTAAGAACACGAAAGAGGAGTTCATCATTCGCTAGTGTACATCAAGCTTGCAGAAGTCCATAGTCAGTATTCAGTCGATCGGGTTATTGACTAAGGATTAATCCGCAGTCGAGCGACTAATCGAATTAAGTTGAGTGACTAATCGAATTAAGTCAAGCTTTAGTTAATTTTGTATTTTCTTTAATCATTTTAAATATATAAATCATAAAATATAAATATATAAATATGTTACTTGGGATCTATTTTGCAACATGATGGGGAAATCGATGGAGATGTTATTTATAGAATAAATGCAGGTTGGCTAAAGTGGAGAGGAGCCTCTACTGTTCTATATGATAAGAAAATTCCTGTGAAAATCAAAGGAAAGTTTTACAAAGCAACATGCCAGAAGAGTAATAGAACGGCAACCATGCATGAACCTTTTTTCTATTCTATAACATATACGACCCCGTAAACGAATTTCCATGCTTTGCCTTGCCATGACCCTAGATGTCTAAAGTCACGTCAGACCTGCTATGTTCTATGGATCTGAAAACTGACATGTGAACCATAGACATGTGCCGAGAATGACAGCAACAGAAATGAAAATGCTAAGGTGCATGTGTAGCCATACACGTAAAGATCGGATTCAAAATGATGCCATTAGAAGAAAAGTTAGTGTAGCTCCGATAGATGATAACATGAGAGAAAAACCCCTTAAGATGGTTTGGCCATTAGCAAAAGAGGTCGAATAGTGCACCAGTTAGAAGAAGCATGTTTCTTCGGATGTTGAGCTGGCTAAGAGAGTGTGAGGAAGGCTCGAGAAATGTTGGAATGAGACTATCCGAAGGGATTTTAAATTTTAGATCTTAGCCTGAGAATGATCCAAGATAGATATGAATGGAGGCAAAGAATCCATGTAGCCGACCCTACTTAATGTGGGAAAAGCTTTGTTGTTGTTGTATTTTAAATATATAAATCAGATTTTACACATATATTCTTATATATTTACATAGGTTTAGACATTTTCAATACTAAAAATGGCAAAATGGTCTCCCATTATAAATAGAGTCAACTACAAGGATTCTTGCTCAAATCCATGTTGTATGATTCGACTATTTTTTACACTGGTTGCCGACTATCTAACGCAACCCCCCAAGGGGGATTTAAACCCTGGTCTTTGTGGTGGTAGGCACGCTGCGTTAGCACCGGACATTTTCAATATTATCATAATAAAACAAATAAGAATTGAAATAAAGGAACAAATATAAGAAGGTAAGAACTTACAAAATAAGAGCTAATGTTTTAAACTAAATACAACATGTCAAATCACAAACAAGCTTAACAAAAATAAATTCTAACAGCAAGAAAATAGCCATCCTCATTATATTAAATAATAAAAATCAAGATTTACTTCATCTTCTTCATGTGTTCCTTCATAATGTAATGCGTTGATTGACCCATCAAATTAGAAAAAAATACTTAAAATTAAATTCGTGATGTTATTTGTAATGCTTTTTTTTTACTTGACGGGATGAACCCTCCGATAGAGGCCCATCCAGGATTCATCTCGTCTTAGGATTTGAACCCTGGTCTCCCTTGTCGTAGACACCCACCGCTACCAACAGACCATACACCGCAATGTATGTCTTTTGTAATGTTAATTTTAGATCCAAAAAGAAGAAAGGCAAGTTATAAGATGAAGAGACCGTGCATTCTTGTTTATATGTGTTTCAATTCCAACATCAAAGAATACTAATTTGAGCAATCAAGAGACCATTTGTCTTCTAAAGAACGTGTATATTTAAGTAAATGAACTGGTGATGTGAACGTGCACAGTTCAAGAGGGAGTTTTTTTTCTAATTCAATATTAACTTGTGGTTCCATAGTAAATACAAGTGGTATTGAGGAAATTTTGAAACCAAAAACAAGTTGAGCATGCCATCCTCATTATATTAAATAATAAAAATGAAGATTTACTTCATATTCTTCATGTGTTACTTCATAATGTAATTGACCCATCAAATTAGAAAAGAATACTTAAAATTAAATTTGTGATGTTATTTCTAATGTTTTTTACTTGATGGGATGAACCTCTGATAAAGGCCCATCGAGGATTAATCTCATCTCAAGATTTGAACCCTCGTCTCCCTTGTCGTAGACACCCACCGCTACCAACAAACCATACACTGCGATGTATGTCATTTGTAATGTTAATTTTAGATCTAGAAAGAAGAGAGGCAAGTTATTAGACCAAGAGACTGTGCATTCTTGTTTATATGTGTTTCAATTCCATCCTCAAAGAATACTAATTTGAGCAATCAAGAGACCATTTGTCTTCTCAAGATCGTATATACTTAAGTAAATGAACTGGTGATGTGAACGTACACAGTTCAAGAGGGGGTTTTTTTCTATTTCACGAGTAACTTGTGGTTCCATAGGAAGTACAAGTGGTACTGAGGAAATTTTGAAATCAAAAAGAAGTCGAGCGTAGCATGGCAACTTAAGATTCGAGCTCAATTGTTGTGCCAATGAATGAGGAAGAACATAAATTTGATTCTGACGGAATATATGGAGATGAATAAGATGTTAATTGGATAATGAAGATTTCTCGTGTGTACTACCTTTAGCATTTATTTGTGTTAAGCATATTCATGATTTGGCATGTTTTGTCTAATTTAAAACATTACGTCTTGTTTTGTGACAAACATTTTATTCTTAACGTTTTCCCTTGATTCATCAAGTATGTTTGATAGTTACTTGCCGATGTGTTTTTAAATTTAAGTGAATCATATCTATATAAATATATAAGAATAGATGTATTGGAGATAATTTATGTATTTAAAATATTAAAAAAATACAAAATTGACTACATCTGATGTTTGTAAATTTGGCTAAATAAGACTAATTATGTTGGATAATCATTGATATATTTGATGTCAATCAAATTGCAGATAAGGCTTCACAATCTCCAATGAGTCAGAGATAGAAGAGAGGGCCAGTGTCCAGGAAATCGACTGCATGGGCTACATATGCCCATGCAACTTTAAGACTGCATTGCATGTGTGAATTGGTGCATTATGCAGTCTATGAGCATGTGTGGTCCATATATGCCACATATGCAGCCCACATACACCTACTTATGCGCCCAAATAGTTGATGGGATTCCAATCTAGTTGGATCCGGATCAGATCATATCTGGTCAGAACATTCACCCAAAATTTCGATCGCCTTCATTCTTGCAGCATCACCATTCACAGGTGCCTTCCTTCTCTGTGAGTGCATGTGATATGCAGGTTTCTGCAAATTTTCTTATGATTCATAAAGTTATAAGATAATATATTACAAGATATGTTATTAAACTCCACTTTTATTACATAAATTCAACTCTACATGAAATCTTTTTCATAATATATTAAACTCTACTTTTACAACTGTATTTTAAATTAAAAATTAGAAAACTACATAGAAAGGCATTTACCTCACACATACCCCCCCCCTATACCGCTTAATCACTATTCGGTGACTTATAGCATACCACTTTCATGAATCTTGGACAGGAGGAGTAGATATGCTACATGGGATGAAAAGATGGCAAGGTGGGTAATGGCCTTACACACGATATCTTGAACAATCTAAAGGAGTTAAAATCTCAAGAGAAGATTGTGAGTCATGTGTTCTAGACCGATCATGAGTTGATGCATTTTAGATGAAGAAAACCTCCTATACAGTATTAGTCACTAGCTAAAAGCACGAGTGAGAAGCAAAATTATCTAAAGCATAACTACACGTGTGAACGGTAGATTAGATGGTCTGAAACTGAGCCATGCTTACCATACAAAGCAAATTCAAATGATGATAGGTATTATGCTATCTGCTCTCAAGGAGGCATACATCAAGCTCAATTACCTCAGTGTCATCCAACATCATGTGGTACCGAAGTCCCAAACTACTAATCTTGTTGCTTCATTTGGATGAAGATAAGGTGTGTCTAGAGGTCACAACAGAACATAGCAGATTGATTAGGGGACTCCCACCATTAGGAAGAGTAGCCACATAGCTCTATCGAAAGAGAAAGGACAAAGAAGAGACATGTTGGACCAAGCACAACATGTTCCATAGTGCTCGTATGATAACCACTAGTGAAGGAGGATTTGATACAGTGACTCTGGATTATATTATCAAACGAGTTGCTCACACATCTACCATATATCTTGATACACTACATGATATTGCTTCAGCAGCAACTACTACATGTGTCTCTACCTTCACAATATTGTCAGGTATAACAACTCTTTCAATTCACTCTATTAAGTATGATTGGTTGATAGATTCTAGCCCATTGCTTCACCTCTGCAATGAATGATATGAGATATTTTACTAATAGTATTTCGCATATTCCTCCTAAGAGGATAGCTCAGTTAGCATATGGTCGCCTATCCCAGGTAGTACGATAAAGAGAGATCACGTTTATCCCCACTCTCAATTTATCGGGTGCGCTCATACTAGATTCCTGCACCAACTTTCTCTCTATTGGTCATATTTGCAAGGCTACGCATCCTCGATAATTTTGACGTTTTGTTTATTTTTTAGTTAAATATAATGCGGAAGACTAGTGGACATGACTGTGAAGGTAAGGCCTACCATCTACTTCAATAACCATTTGATGCATCTGCAATGATCCACCAACACCTATGACTTTTACTTATAATGGCATTAAGCGTTGCGGTCATCCTTAGCAAACTTCGACATCTCCCGCCTTAGTTGTCTCCAACTACAACCTTGAAATATGTGGCTTACCATCTGGGAAAGCATCATCGGGGGTCCTCTACATTCATCTTTATTTTTCATGGCATTCAAATGGATGTCTACAGTTCGCGTCAGAATATACATTGTCTAGGTCACAAGAATTATTTGGCCATAATAGATGATTTTCCATGTCCATATAGTGTTTTTCTTTTGGAAAAAAATTAAATCAGGTGTCTGCTCTAAAACTATTCAATTTGTTCAGGAAACTTATAGATTTTTGCTCATATCAGCTAAGGGATTTTATAGTTCTCTACTCAGTATTCATAGATACCATGTACTCATACTTCCCAATAGTATGGCGTTATGGAAAGCAAACACCATCACACTCTTGAGGTTTTCAGGACCTTGCTTAAAAGACATGCCCGCACAAAAAAAGGGGGCAGCGATGGCCCAAAACCATCACTTCTTGCACTTAACTGATGTGGCACCTTCGCCTCACCTCATCGCCTCATGTCCAGCTCAGTTATGCAAGGCGCATAGCTTTTCCATACTATAACTTATAGCTATGCTCCATATTCTTATTGGAGGGATGTTGTCTTATGGCATTTTTTATTAATCATATGATATCCTCAATTGAATTGAACAGGTCCCTTTATTCTCCTATTTCTCAGCAGGATTTCTTTTTTGTTCCTCCCTGTCTTTTGTTGTATTGCCTTTGTATATATTTTGACTCCCAATCAGGACAAGCTGCCCCAACGGAAAATCAGGTTTGTATTTCTGGGATTATAGGAAGCTCGAGGACTCAAAAAGGCTGCCAGTGCTATGACTCTTATAGAAGATATCACACTACTGTTAATATTATATGATTTCGGTCTATTATATTTCTCTTCCACATGCTCCAGGTTGAGTCTCTTGGATCTTAACTCTAAGTTATATCTGCATATTCCTCCTACTCCTGATCACAGAGATAAGAACGAATGAGATTGTTTATGATCATCGTACTGCCCAAGTATCTCATGGGAACTCCCCTCCGAGGAATATATCGCCGTTCATCACACCTGAGGTAATTCTGATCAAAAGATTGATCCAAATAAAGAATATAGATATTTTTCATTAAAAAAATTGAAGGTACATTTGTAATAAAAAATATGCCTCTATTTGTTAAACTAGGGCTGACACATTGTATGAACAAGCAATATTTTGTAAAATGCTTGTAAAAATGAGGCATCTTATAAGAACCAGAAGCCCCAATCTCATTGAAATGTGTGCACACATGCAAACAAACGGAGGGAGGAAGGGAGTAGTGATCAAGTGCAATATGGTATGATTGGCAGTAAGTCAGGTCTCCCACCATGAACGTGTACTTCTTCTCTTTAATCTTTCAATGACCTGTAGATGTCATTGATGTATTTGTATTCCTACCTTATCCCAGCTTTTGTCTCATTCCACCTATCCATCAATCATTACTAGGGATGCAATCAGATATAAACAAATATGAATCTGAAGTAGGCTCCCATTCCACAATCTATAATGTTTTAAATATATGTGGTGTAATTTATTTGTAATTAGAAATAACATCGTATCATGCATTTTTTACCATAATCGATATATAAAATTTATAATTGTAGATAACAATGTATTATGCATCTTTTAACCATAATCGATATAATTTTAGGAAATAAGTACACTTAACATTTTTTGAAACCAATTGGTCAGAAGGGAATAATAATCATCAAGATTACATCATAGAAATCAATTTTTTTAGGAGAAAGAGGGTGCAGTCCCAAGAATGGAACCCGCCATAAATTAATTCAATGAAAAGAGATCATAGAAATCAAAATACAAACAAGATTACATATTCCCCTTCTAAGCCATACAAGGAGACCAACGACACTACATTCTCCAAAAAAGTGCGATCATCTAAAAACCACCTCATTTAACTGCAGATAGATGGCCCAAGTTACTGCAACAGGCCGACACCAATTCTCCTTCTTAATGTAAATAGAGTCATTACCATCTTTTCTGCATTCTCACAAGCTACGCTAGGAGTCAAGAAAGGAAATGTGTTACTAAGCAAGCTCAAATTTCCTCCAAATTTCTTTCACAAATAAGAAACAAGAGATGAAAAATCAAGTCTCGATCCTCTGCATACTAGAGCACAGGATAGATCTTGTCAGACACAAACCCCCAAGAGAAGCCTTTCATCGCACCACATTAGTTGGTCGCTCATTCACAAATCGCACTCACCAAGCATCGGCAGCCAGAACAAACAGCATCAAGGCAAGAGCACACCCCGGTTTCCCCTCCCTGACTGCCCATCGTGGATGAATCCAACAACTAGTTGGACACCCATTCACAAAGACCAAAAAAGAGGCCGTTGTAACATAGCACTCCATCCCAGTAATCCAAGTTTCAGGGAAGCCATGTAAGCAAACCAAATAAATTGCTAAGAAATTGTGTTATAGGTCTTGTATCAGCCTCTCCCACAATATAATAACCTCACTAGCACGGACGTAGCTCTCCATGACTGGTGAAATTACTCCAATAATGACCACTCAAAATCATGACATCAAATTTCAGCGAAATTCGGTCGAATTTTTGTCGAATATTGATATCCAGTCGAAATCAAAATTCGACCGAAATGGCCGAAATGACCGAAATATAGGGGCCCTAATACAAAAAATGACCGAAATTTCTGTCGAAATTCGACCAAAATTCCGTTTCGGGTCTGTCACCGAAATGGTAACCGAAACCGACATTTAGGGCCTTGCTCAAAATGCATAGCCAGGATCTTAGCCACGATAAGGTAAAGGGAGTTGGAGAGTGTTGGTAGACACTTTTTTACAAGCTATAGTTGATGAATTTACAAAATGCCTAACAAATAAGCAGTTGCGACGAGTATTTCTTTTAAAAACAAAAGTCTTCACTCACTCAAAAGTTCTCATATAATATCCAAATGAATCTGCATATTTCCTGTTTTCAAAAGCCCAAATGTGTTGTGTATAGCTACAGCCGGTAGAAAAACAACTTCGTAAAAAGGGACATGAACTTTTGGATGGTCCTCTAAAGGAGGCCCATCCCAACGTTTCTCAAAAAAAAAAAGGGACATGAACTTACAACTCCTGTTACCTACCAATACTAAGATATTTTGCAATAATGTTTACATCCGAAGTTTTTTTTGAAGTCAAATTTAGGGGGAGACACTCGAAGTTGCCAAATATATAGAACGTGTGTTGGCTTTTTTAACAAAAATGTCACCTCTTTTGTATGGTCTTCTGTGTGTGCACTATGTGTTGTGCATGTGCATAAGCATGAAGTTGTCTGTGCATAGGCAAGGCCAAGTGGTTGCATGTGCATAATCAATGAGCATGTGTATGCGTGCTACCACACGTGAGGTATGGGCATGTCTTTGCGCCAGTGAAAGAGACTTACCTGCACAAATTGCTAGTATGGATAACACACCTATCGTCACTCTCTCTTCTCTCCGTGAGTACATAATACATATATATAAAGAAGTAAAGCAAAATAGTAGATATATCACACTAGTTCCCGAATACTTTCTATATATGGGGAGAAAAAGGAAGGATAAGAAATTAGACCCTAACGTTTACCAAAATAAAGGGAAAAAAATACATAAAAATAATTATAATAAAACAAGAAATAACACCTCCCCCCCCACCATAAGCTGCACATACCAAACATACTAAACTTAGACAAAGAACGATTAAAATATAAACAAAGAAAACATTGGTAAAACAAGCTTATAACTTGAACCCACTTCAATGGCTTGGTGTAGAGTAGCATGCCTACCACCCAAAGAACCAAGGTTCAAACCTCCCCTCCCCATATTTACCTACTTAAAAAACATGCTTATAACTTGATTTTCTAATTAGATTGAGGAGGTGACAAGATATCCCTTGTGAACTCCACAAGTTCGCTTCTTTTATGGAACACTTAATTGTCAACAATAAAATGAACAAATTTGATTCTCAAACCAGAAATCCCAAATATTTTCAATATTAACCACCCGCAAATATTTTCAACATAAACCACCATAACTCGACTCTTCCAAGTAATCGAACTATTGTAACCAAGAATAGTCGATTAGGGGAACGTGTCGATCTAACTAGTCGGATCAAGCGGTTGGTTGACCCAAATAAGCTTAGTCAGGCGATCGGTTCGACAATCCGTGGTTGGCTCAATAAGTCAGTTGTTATTTTCTTTAATCTTATGATTGGTTTTCTTCTGATTTTTTTTTGAAACCAACTCTTCAGGGGAGGCACGGCACGGTGCTCGCCCCAAACTTTTTATTAAAAAGGCGAAGATGCAAAAGAGAAAGAGAGTCACAGATTTAAAGGATCGAGTAGATCCTGCTGGAAACCCAAAAAGAAGACGCACTACAACAACGACCAATCACCGGAGAGCAAAGCTGAGTGCGCCAGAATATTTTCCTTGTAAAACCTTTGTCCCCTGAAAATCTTCGAGTTTCGCCCAATCCACATCGCCCAGATGCACGCGAAAGGACGAAGGAGCTCCCCCCGCGCCCTATCTTTATTTGACCGCATAGAGTCCCAAAACGCCGAAGCAGAGGAAGTGTTAATCCACGGAATTTGGGCCTCCGTCCAAATGACAGCAGTTCCCGGGCACTGGAAGAACAGGTGCTCTGAAGTCTCCAAACTGCCACCACACAGCACACAGTCCGTAGAATCGATACCCGCGAAAAACCTTGCGCACCTATCACGAGTCAATATCCTCCCGCGTCTGAGCAGCCACAGGAAGAACACGACCCTCTCCGGGAGCTTGATACGCCAAAGAAATTTAAGATCCATGCACCTGAGGTCCTGTTGTGAAATCTGCTGCTGCGAAATGGCCCTGAACGCCCGCCTTGTGGAGAAGACGCCATCGCGCCAAACCCAGTGATCCCGACCACCCAAGGGTCTGGGCGCATCCTTAAGCAACTGAAGGAGAGCCAATCATTACCACACCTGGAGGAAGCCATCGTCGCTCGAGGATCCCTCGCCAAAGCACAAAGGCGCGGGAAGGTATCACCGAGGGGGACCACCCCCGCCCACCTATCGCGCCAGAACAGGAAGGAGTTACCATTCCCAAGCACAGGTTTAAAGAGATGAGACTAGCGCCGAGTAGCAGATACGATCCCCCGCCAGAAGGGGGTTCCAGAGCGTCGATCATCCAAATCTTGCACCATCTCCACCCTCAGAGATAACACATCCCGCAGAATGGAAGGGAAGAAGTTGTTGGCACTTCCCCAAAGCCTATTGACCCACTTGAGAAGCAACGCGTCATTTACTTGATCAAGCCGCCGAATGCCAAGTCCGCCATCGCACTTCCTCTTAGTCACCTCCTCCCAGGCCACCAGGTGAGGACCACGCAAAGAAGGTCCCCTTCTCCCCCAAAGAAAGTTCTGCATCAGACCCTCGAGACGCTTCCTAATCCCCATCGGGATAATCCAATTTGATAGGAAGTAGATAGGGATAGAAGCAAGGACCGACCTAATAAGAACGAGCCGACCTCCCCGAGAAAGCATTGCTGCGCTCCACCCGACAAGCCTCCTTTCCGCCTTGTCCACCACCTTGTGCCAATCACGATTTCTTCTTCTGATTTTTATAAGTAAACAATTAGAAATATGCTTAATGTTTGGTTAAACTCAATTGTTACTTTTATTTTATTTCATTCTGATAGTGTTTAGAATGTCCAGTTTTATATAAATATACAAGGATACAACAACAACAAATCCTTCTCCCACACTAATTATGATCGGCTACATGGATTCTTCGCCTCCATTCAATTTTGGGTTATTCTCGGATTTAGATCCAAGCAATTAAGATCCCTTTGGATAGTCTCCTTCCAACACTAATTGTGTCTTCCTTACCTCTCTTAGCCGGTTGAACATACCAGATCTCGCATCTTCCAACACGTGCATCAGCAGACCTCCTATGCAGATGGCCAAACCACCTCAAATAGTTCTCTCTCATCCTATCCTCAATGGGAGCTACATCAACTTTCCTTGTATTTGCATATTTATTTTGTCTTTATTATGCAATTTACTCTCTACGGTTTCTCTTCTCTATACAAGAGAGCCCTATGGCCCTCAGAGTAATCAAGTAATTATTTTCTTTCCGCATGGTATAAGAGCAATAGTCCTAACATGTGCATCTTCTAACACGTGCATCAGCAAACCTCCTATGCAGATGGCTAAACCACCTCAAATAGTTCTCTCTCATCTTATCCTCAATGGGAGCTACACCAACTTTCCTTTTGATCACATCGTCCCAAATCTGCGAGTATAACCACATATCCACAGTAACATTTTTACTGTGCATATTTATTTTGTCTTTATTATGTAATTTACTCTCTAAGGTTTCTCCTCTCTATACAAAATAGCCCTATAGCCCTCAGAGTAATCAAGTAATTATTTTCTTTCTACATGGTATCAGAGCAATAGTCCTAAATTAAAGCCATGAGACCCATCTACCCTAACCCCACTATCTGACCCCTCCCCTCACCAATCGTAGTCGTCACATGCAAACCACCGACAAGCCATAATTAACACCGTGTTCGAGGATCCCATTGCTGCTAGGGACTCTTCAACATAGCCTAGCGCATCACCTCTAGGTGTTAGGGTCGTCGCTCGGGCCTCTCCACCCGATCCTCTCCTCCGCAACAACCAGCGATGCCAATAATGGTGCATCCTCAATACTGGTGGTCGTGTACCACTTCGCAACCAATCAGGGGCCTCGTATCTCATCTGTAGACTACCCCTTGGCACTTCCCATCAACTTTCTACTCATGGCTCAAGGACATGTTTGAGAAGCTTCATAGCTTCATCCTCCGAATGTTTCCGTAGAGCAGCAGAAAGCATACATGAATGCCACTATCGTCGAACTTTTCCTGAAGGTACTTAACTCACAATACGATGTCGTATACACCTAGCTTCTTACTGGTGTTTCTATAATTCCCATGGAGGAGGTCTACAGTAGACTAAGCAGGATCATGATGCCTATTGCAGGCACTACTCAAACCTCCTATGCGATGGCCACATCTCGCGGCAAAGGAGGTCTTGCTCAGTTTAGAGGACATGGTATCCATGGCAGAGGAGGCAGATGCGTGTGCACCTACCATCACTGTTTTAACCACTCCAATGACACATGCTACCAGAAGCATGGTTACCTCGTGTCTGCTTGTATTGCCGAGAAGATTGAGCCTCATGTCACTTTTGCTAATCAGAATTTCAACGACATTGTCTCTCGTCTATGGGAGATTATGACTCATGCTATACCGGCTCTACTAGTGCTCCTTCGAACCATTTTGACAAAGCAACCTTTGCCTCTGCCAGTACCTCGGCTATAGCTCATGACTTTACTAGTTGTTGCAAGGCAGACTTTTCAGAGCGGATTATTGATTTCGGTGCATCTCATCATCTTGCGAAGACATAAAACACAGTTCACTGCCTACATATCAGTACATCCAGATAGATCTTTTGTCGTTGCATATTGACATAGTCCCCTATTATAGGACAGGAGGAGATTCAATTGACACCAGTCTACGCGCCTGCAAAATGTGCTTCATTTTTTAAAGAAAGAGGGTGGTATCCCGAGAAGGGATCCACTGCAAGATAAAATTATATTATAATAATTTCAAGTTACAAGAGTCCAGGCCATATAAAGTACACTACAATGCTCCAACAATTCTCAGAATAAAAGGATTGACCACAAAAGATACAGTTATTTCTACCACACCAAATCTCTCAGAGCAGAGCAAAAGGAAGGAACTATCCCCATGACCCTTACCACAAACCACTCGAATGGAGCTCCAAAACCTCGATCCATTACCCACATCAACCCAAGAGATCCATGCCTTCCTCCACACCTCGGCAAAATGGACACAAGTAAAAAAGAGGTGTGCATAGCTTCCATCTCCATGCCACATCTGTCACACAGTAGGTCTCCACCCCGGATAAGCTAGTCACATCGTTCTTTGGTAAGTACCCTTTCATGCCTGACCAACCACAGGAAAACCTTGACTCTCTTCGGTATCTTGTTTTTCCAGATGATTTTACAATCAAGCTTAAGTTTCTCTTGCACCACAAAATGATCTTCCACAAAAAATATGTACGCCTTCTTCACCGTGAATCTAACATCATCCCATACAATATAACCCCTACTACTGGCCGGACAATCCAATTCATTCATCTCGCCATGTAGCCCGAAGAACACATATCTAGTCTTTAGTCAGATAGAGCCGAGACAAATTAAGGCTTCCATGAGTTGTGCTGCCACACTGCTTGCACCGACACATTACCATCCCTAGCCAGCGTCAAAAGTCTAGGAAAACGCTCCCCAATGGCTCCTTTGCCCGTCCAGTCATTACGAGAAAATCTAAACTCCTCACAACTTCCCAATACCAACCGCAACCTAGTTGCCATCTCGGGTAGAATCCTACAAATGCCCTGCCACAAGGTGCGTGGATCTGACAAGGCACTAATGACCCACCAACCCCATAAATTCTTCTCAAAACCTTGCACACCAGATCCTCAAACGTCCCCCATAATCTCACCACACAATTCGCCACCAATGCATTTTTCATCCCCTCCACTCTTAGCACCCCAAACCATTGTTTCTCATCGACCTAATGATCGTATCCCACACTATCAGGTGGAAACCTCTCTTCTCTTGCTTCCCATACGACCAGAAAAATCTTCTCATTAGGGATTAAAGCCTTATATGAACACCAACAAAAAGTAACCTCAAGGAGCAGAAAAACACCAGCACTACCGACAAACATGCTTCAAAAGAACCAGATTTCCACCCCTAGATAGTGTTGTTGCTTTCCACCCCACCATTCTCCCCTCCAATCTAAATCTAGAATCGTCTTCCAATCGCCCGCCTTCAATCTCCCCGACACTAGATGCAATCCCAAGTAGGGTATAGGTAAGGTATCAATAGGACAACCGGCTCGACAATAATCATTGACTCTCCTATAATGATAGACCAAACGACACCACGATAGGTTTTTCCCTGTTAATCTGCAACCCTGAGATATCCCTAAAAAAATCCATACCTGCGAAGCACGTCTGAACTGGTCCACCCCTCTCAAGAAGATCATCGTATCATCCGCATACTACAACAAAGGTATCGAAATGTCACCGTTATTGTAACCCGACCACCACCCCAACTTCATCATAACCAGGACGTTCGCAAAAATCACAAACAGTAAAGGGGCAAGCGGTCACCCTTGTCGAACACCTTGGTGCGGTTGAAAGAAACCCCTCTGCTATCCCATTAACCAATATCACATAGGAAGTAATTGTCATGCATCTTTTCATCCAAACAATCTGCAAGTCAGGGAAGCCCCTCTTCTCTAATGATGGCCAAAGAAAACGCTAGTCCACACAATCATACGCCTTAGAAAAGTCAACCTTCCAAATCATGCCCTCAGTGTTAGACCTCTTGTAGTCCATCACCATCTCAGATGCCATCACTAGCACATCTGTCATGAGTTTGCCAGGTACAAAAGCCGTCTGCTTCGATGATATGATGCTAGGTAGCACCACCCGAAGACAGCCAAAATCTTTGCAACAATGAGACAAATCACGTTGGACGATGCAAAGACCTAACTCGGCACCTTCCGCTTGGGAATAAGGAATAAAAGAGTTTTATTCAAATGCTCAAAACCTTGATTACCATCTGAACTCCTGTGGGACTGCCATCACGTCATTTTTAACCACCTCCTGAAATTCCTGATAAAGAATTACTGAGAAACCATCCAGTCCTGGCGAGCCATCTGCATTCAAATGGAAAATCGTGTCCTTAGCCTCGGCCTTCGAGAACTCTGAAATCAATAATTCAACGTGTACCAGAGAAGGCCTCGGGACATCTCCGCCCCTCTATTCACATCCAACATGATCGTGTCTTTTGTTGAAAGAAAGGAAGTGCGAGCGAAGCGCAACACCCCTCGACATCCCCCTGAAATACCTCTCCTCCAATGGAAAATAAAATGAATGAAATTTCTGCATCTCTGCCCACTAGCCATGGAGTGAAAGAACTGTGTCTTGGCATCGCCCTCTTCTAACCACTCTGCCTCCACACTATCTCAGTCTCATCAAGGCGCATCCCCTCTTTGTACACTCTCCTCTACAGTTAATTCCTGCTCGTCTTCCAACTTATCAGATCTGCATACCTCATCTAGTGTTAAAATCCGCCTATCCTTTCATTGAAGACAGATATTTTTGTTATATGCCATTAGAAGCTTGCACAATTCTACCAACTTAACTGCTAAGCGTTTTATGCTCGACCCTCCCTCTATAATCATCAACCATGTCACAAAAACCCTCCTCCAAGAGCCATGCACACTCAAAAAGCAAGAAAGTTCTAGGCTGAAAATCCTCCTCGGAAGACCAAATAAGAGGTGTATGGTCTGAATGAGCTTTGGAAAGGGCCCACACCCCGAACAACGGAAAACACTACGTCACCTCGATGGATACTAAAAATTGATCAATGTATGATCTCGATCTAGAGCTTCTCCAAGTAAAAATACATCCAGTCACATCCACAAAATGAAGACCAAGCTCCCCAATCAAGCCTAGTAGCTCCGCCGACACAACATCTGATTCATCCCGTAGCCTCGGCGAGTCCTCATATAAGAGGGTAATGTTGAAATCACCCGCAATAATCCAAGCAATGGAGAGGAATCTTGCTTGCACCAAATGCATATCTTCAACCAATTCAGAAATGTTTGCGGTGCTAGTGGGCATGTACATGTTGGTAATCACCATCCTTACATCATCTGCTCTTCTCCACAGCTTCACAGATAACAAGTTCCAGCCATGTACCTCTTCCTCCTCCATCTCCAACTTGTCACCATTCCACCATGTCATCAATCCATCGGATGCGCCTTTCGCGCCCACAACTCTATAATCTCGCAGTAAGACACCACCAACATCCTTCCAAACCACATCAACCTCTCTAGAGATCTTAGTCTCTTGCAACAAGACCACATTTTCTCTAGCATCTTGCAATAGCTCCCGCATCGTGACCCTCTTCTCTAGCCTCACCAAAACTCTCATGTTCCACGCTACAACACTCGTTTACCAACTAGATCAAACCCCTTTGGAGGAACACATCCCACGTACTCCGGCACGTCTGTCTCTAAACCACACCCAGGCATGCCTTGCAACACCGCTAAGCCTACAACAGTGGACCCGACATCACCCCCTTGTAGTTGCTCTTGTTGGGAGACATGCCGGTTTACCATTGCCACTCCCCCTTCTCCCATCTCAAACCATCCTCCACATCCCACCCCACCTTAATCAACCACTCCTGCTCCCATAGAACTCATTATCGACGCCACCACAAAACCTTCTTGTTTAACGCAGATCTCCCCCACATCGGCCACCCTGCCCCGTGACATGATCCCTTCCGACCACCACTTCATTGTTTTCTTCTTCGCCCATGATCCTCGCTCGTGGCAATCCCGCCTTATGTGCCTCGGACAGCCACAACGAAAACACAACTGCTCCGTAGCAGAGCAGTTCTTGGACAAATGATCAGGAGCACCACATCGGAAACACCACAATCCCACTGTGACTCCACCTTGGGCCTCTAATGCCTCTTCTTTGGAGTGCTCCAGACTCCCTCCTCCACCGCCTCCTCCATCGGGACATCTTCCAACCCACTGCCTTCATCCTCATGAGGCCCATTGAAGACTCCTCTGTTTTCGGTGGCCCTCTCCTCTCCACTCTTGTTCCCATTCCCGGCGGCCCTCTCCTCCCCGCTCCCACTCATCCTCTCACACCGCATGTTTCTTGTTCCTCCATGTGACAAAATTTGCACCAATGTAAGTGGAGAAGTGGTGGACTTCATGCAATGCAACATGCATAATCTACACTATAATATGATGTGATTTCCATGACAGACCCAAAAATAAAGAATAGCCCATTTCTAAAGGCAGCCTTGACGTACCTCAAGACATTCATGGTTGCGTCCCAGTGTGTATGTATAGCATACTCACGAACTAATTAAGTAGCCAAACTGTACGGGAGATGTTAGGTCAAGTGAGATGTAGGAGTTTTCCCAACAATCGATGATATTGCCGCACATCTACTAGCTTGTCCTTGTATAATCGAGTCTTAGGATCAATTGGAGTCTGAGTTGATTTTGCACCTATTATGTCAATCTCCTGTAAAAGACCAAAAGTATATCTTTTCTTTTATGATGAAAACAGTCCTTTGTAGCTATGGCTACGGGTCCATATTCTTGATCACAAATTGATCTGCAAACATCTACTATGTCTCTAATCCCCTACTTGTCGTCACCAGTCAAGACTATGTCATCAATACCAACATGGCTATAGTGCATCTACATGTCCTCCTGTGACCTAGCAAAGTCCTCGCTCTCCAACCCTTTTAAGAGCTTCAAAGACCATGCTCCGGGACTCGTGTCAAAGCCATAAATGGCCCTCTCGATAAGCAGGCCTTCAAAAGTCAAGCCACCAAGGAGAAACTTGCAAAGAAATCCATTATATAGGTCTGGGTCAATCCACCAACCATGGAAGGCCGTATCGGCGATATATCGGCGATATATCGCCGATATATCGGTATCGAGAGGTTAGGGGTATCGAAATCATAGTGTATATCTTTTTACAGGGATATCGGCGATATATCGCCGATATATCGGCGATATATCGCCATATCGGCCCATATCGGTAAAAAATGAATGGATTCAGTACAAAAAATACAGGATATCGATCGATATCGATCGATATCGCCGATATTTCGTTGATATCCCTATATATTTATGCTATTATTCATGCAAGCTTGATTATACTACCTATCTAGCTACACCTAGTATTAAAACAATGGTTCTTCAACTTGGTGCATATATACAAGTTATTTCATGTTGTAAAACTTGAATGAAATCTATTTTCAATATCTATAAGTCAATTCTTTAAAAAATCTATAAGTCAAGAATCAACATTTATATCGATATGTTCGAAATGATCGATATATGCAATATAAGCTTTATAAATGATCGATATGTGTGATCTAAGAGTATATTTGTAAGTTATTTAGTGATCTAAGAACTTGGATAAACTCCATTTTCAATATATATAGGTCAACAACTAACAGTGTCGTTGTATCGATATATGCGATATAAGGTTCATAGATGATCGATATGTGTTATCTAAGAGAGTAAGAGTACATTTGTAAATTATTTAGTGATCAAAGTACTTGGATGAACTCCATTTTCAATATATATATATATATATATAGTATGTCAACAACTAACAATATCAGTGATATGAGCGATATGTGCGCTATAAGGATCATAGTCCTCATAAATGATCTATATGTATTTTCTAGGTGTATATTTGTAGTATTTCATGTTATAAGAACTTAAATGAAATCCATTTCCAATATTTATAAGTCAAGAATCAATATTAATATCGATATGTTCGATATGACCGATATGTGCGATACCGATATGTGCAATATATGGTCTATAAATGACCGATATGTGTGATATAAGTGTTTATTTGTAGGTTATTTGTTGGTTTGATATCTTGGATGACGTTAATTTCAGAAAAATGGCAAAAAAAATGGCTTTTTTTAACCATTTTTGACATTTCCACCGATATCGTCGATATATCGTCGATATATCCCGATATATCCTTTTTCGGACGGACCGAAACGATATCGATATCGATACGGCCTTCCTTGCCACCAACGACAAGTCGTGATGTATGTCTCGAGATCATTCCATCATTGAAACCATCCACATTGCAAACCCCGCGTAAATCAACCAAGGTCCATGTATCTCTGGATAAAAATTAGTCTTCTTCTGCTTCATGGCCCCTTTCCACTAAACTAAGTGCTTGTTCGGTTACCAGATTACCACGAGATAACCTGGTTTACCCCCCTACATTCCTGGGATGGAATTCCATCACATAATCAATGTGATATCGCATCACATTTCCCATTTCAACCCTCCTAACCATCCAAACAGCTACTATCACAGGAGGTTACTCCAACCCAGCCCAACCAGTAACCAAACGAGCCCTAAAGGGGGGCAAGGGGTGTGCCACAAGTATCAGCACAGCAGGTAAGCCCTTTGCAAATTATTCAATATCATCGGGATGAGTCAAGAACATGGTTTTAGAAAGGATGTATAGTGTAGTTGCGAGGATTCTTACAAAGAGTAATCAGAATAGCAAGGTCATCTAGACCATTTAACGCCTTGCATATACATGTGTCAATGGAAAAAGTATCAAACTGAAAAAGCTTGAGACAAGGAAAGCTCCATATGAGGTATCCAGAACTTGTTGTCGTCTAATAGTGGATGACTAGGATGCATACCCCCGCGCTTCGCGGCGGAAAATAAAATATGTGATGCATCATCTTAATCGTACCAAGTGTGGCCATCCTTACCTTTAATATAGTTATAAATTAACCTATAATTATCAAAATTATGATTATAAAAATACCAACATAACATTTAGAAATGAAACTAAAAGAACATAAATAAATTAAAATAAATATGAAATACTTAATCTTTTTCAATAACAACATATATTTGATTCTTAAAAATTTACCATCTGATTATGCAAAATACATTCTAAATTGCTACAATATTTTAAGATTTAAAAATCTTATCCGTTGTAGTTAGTTGTGATAAGAGTTGTTATCATTGTCATTAAATTAAAATAAGTATTATTTTAAAAGGAAATTAAATTATATACATAAAAAATGGCATATAAATTCAACAATAAACAATATAGAACATATAAGACCATAATACCACTCATAAGGAGAAATGAAATATTAGTAATCAATTATCATAGTTAAACCCAAGGTTGCAAAAATCGGTAGTCAGTACTCGGTCGGTTGGGTCACTGACTAAGGATTAATCGGCAGTCGGGCGACTAATTGGATTTAGTCGGACTTTAATCGGTTTTGAATTTTTTTTTTATTTTAAATATATAAATCATTTTTGTATGTTTATTCTTATATATTTACATAGATTTGTACATTTTTTATATTATCATAATGAAACAAAAGAAGAAATTGAATTTAAATAAAACATTAAGCATATTAGAATAAGTTTGCTTTAAAAAATAAAAAAAATGGTATCTCCAAGCAACAATCGATCGACTAGTTGGCCTTAGTCAGAATTAGTCAGTACTCGGTCGGTCACCCCGCCGACTAGACTAGTCGGACCTACTAGTCGGGCCAGTCGGGAGATTTTACAACAATGGTTAAACCTAATTTGAGTAAAAATGTGATGAAAAATATAATTGTCACAACTCGTTTGAATAAGAAAGTCCCTTATTAAATTTAATTGTAACGTGATTTATTATCATAGCCTTTAATGTAATATATGTATTATCAACTATTAAAATTTTGTAAATTTAAAAATTTTAATTTAATAAATATAATATGTATGCATAAATATTAATTTAATAAATATAAAAGAAAATTATGAAATTTAAATAAATTACTAAGTTTGGAAAATTTGTAACTTTATATGAGATATAAAATTTTTTATTTAATAAATATAGCAGTATATATAAATATTATAATAAATATAAAGGAAAAATATAATATGTATATGTAATAAATATATTAGAGGAGAGAGAGAAAAGAGGAGGGAGAGAGAGATAGGTGCATTGTTTGAGAGAGAGAGAAGAAATAAAGAAGAGAGAGGGAGAGAGAGAGAGAGATGTAACGGACTTTGAGGGAGGGCGAGAGGGGGATCACATGATTTTAGGGGAAGAGAGAAAGAGATGGGGGCGGGTCCGATGCAATTGGAGAGAGAGACGGTGGGAGTGCGATTCGGCTAGGGAGACCGACATTCAGGGAATGGGAAGGAGAGGGGAGAGAGTATAAAGTGACACGTGGCACAAAGATGGGAAGAAACCCACTAATAGTAGTAGTAGTAGTAATAGATGTATAATATCACGATGTAATGGTACATGAGATACTAGGGGAGTATCACAGATCTCAAAATCTGACACCTTGGAATAGAAAAAGGGATGGCCTTTGAATAAATTACTTGCGATGACATATTGTTGACAACTATCAGGATCAAAGCAACAATCCTTTTTAGATTTATAATGCATTCCCTACTCGATGGATAAGATTGTCCTTCCCAATTTCAAGATCCAGCACAACGACAACACATCCAACACCCTAAGAGGCGTGGCAAAAAAAATAAGGCAATCAGCACAACCTTCCCGTTTATTTTCTTATCAATAGCCAATAGGGAAGGCAAATAAAATTGTGAGCACTGCATACCCCAATAACCTGAGATAAAATTCGTCTAAATGAGAAGAACTATAGCAAATCGAGTATATATCACTACTTACATTCACTAACACAATTGTGGGGTATAGGTGTAAAAGGTATGATGCACAATCCCTAAAGAAATGTAGAAATCCCACATATAGAGAGAGAACTATTTAACATTATCTATTTGAACAAAATTTCTAGTAGCACCAAATTGCATGCTCATTTCAATAGTTGGGTATTATCTTATTAATTATCGAGAAGGAAGGCGATCAATAAGATATGAAGTTGTGAGCACTACTATACATCTCCTAATGGGAAGGCAACTTAGAAGAGTCATGGCGGCATCTAGTATGCATCAGTGTTTGCATTTTGTTACAATGTTGTCAGGTATAAGTCCAAAAGTTTTGATGCATAATCACTAAAGAAATGTAGAAATCCCGCAGTTATATAGAAGAACTCTAGAACATTATTTAGTCAAACAATTTTTGTAGTAGCACCAAATTGTGTGTTTATTTCATTAGGAGACAGAATGGTTCTCGAGCAAACAACCAACTTATTATAATTAAGAATTGTTTAGAGTTTTATATTGCTTGTTTCCCTTTTTATTTATTTTTCAGTCCGTATTATGTAATTTTAAGAGAACCTTTGGGCTCTATGAATAACTTTTTTTCCACCAACATGGTATCTGATCGACGGTCCTAGACTGAAGCATGTACCTTAGATCATGCCCTACCTCCCAACCCCTCACGCACCGCCGTCACCCAGCAGTATCGCCAATGCCCAGCGGCACCACTATTGCTGCCCAATGCCGCCTAGCAGCATCCTTGTTGTCTCGAGGCAGCACCAAGCGGCCCCTCCGGCAACCTATGGCATAGCACAGTGGCCCTGCAACCACTGTTGTAAAAGTCGGTCGACTAGGCCGACTAGTCGAGTCGGGGGGGCATCCGACTCGACTAGGCCAAATCAGCCTATAGTCGGGTCGACCCGATTAGTCGCCCGAGTAATCGGCCTAGTCGGTCGACTTTTGCATAGAAGTTTTAAACTAAAAAACATAGGATCCGAATAACCGGTTAAGGAGGGATTTGTAATGCGTCTACGTTTGAGCACTGTTAAATCTATTTGGATTCTTCTTATTGTAACACTAATACACACGATACTTGGATTTCTGGATGCAAGTGTTCAACAAATTCGTCTCATGAATGTTCAATTTGTATACTGTTTTTGTATACTTTTTTATATACTTTTAATTGTTTGTGTTGTTATTAGTTAGTCATTATTACTATAAATTCAAATATATATGAAGTGGTTTTATACTTAAAATAATGGGATTTTATCAGTTGTGCCCCTCCGAGATATCGCAATATCAGTTATGCCCCTATCTTTTTGGTAATATCAGTTGTGCCCCCGACTTCTTGCCAATATTTCACTTGTGCCCCTCAGAGGGGCATAACTGATAAAAGATTTTTATCAGTTATGCCCCTCTGAGGGGCACAAGTGAAATATTGGCAAGAAGTCGGGGGCACAACTGATATTACCAAAAAGATAGGGGCATAACTGATATTGCGATATCTCGGAGGGGCACAACTGATAAAAACCCTAAAATAATACAAATATGAAACTGCATATACCTCCTTTTGCCTTAACATCCTTGTTGACACATGAAAATACGGTGTAAACTAACAACGTTCTAACAAACATTTAGCATCCTTGACTACAACATATATGTATATGAATTCTTTTACATTATCAAATTATGTCAATAACTATAAGGTTATATAATTATTACATCTTGTTATTTATCTTTTGTGATTTGTTAATTAGCTTCGTGATTTTTAATTACAATGATTAGTAACATGTGAGTTTATTGATTAGTAACTTGTGAATTTGGTTAGCTTTGTGTTTGTATGTATTAAAATTGCTAAATTTGTGTGTGTGTGTATATATATATGAGAGTGTATGTATTAAAAATCAATTAATATATTTAAAATAATTAAAAAAATCAAAACCGACTAAAATATAATAAATACAAAATTATTGGAGGATGTTGAAATGCATAAGAAATGTAACCTCGCAGGGGTGGCATTGTTTTTTTCCCCATTCAATGTAATCCCTAACCCCGACCGCAGAGAGTTAGTGTTACAGAACAAATATAATATGTGCTTTCTTTATCCCACGCGGCATTAGGTTAAAGATAGAATATAATATATTGTCTCTTATCCCGCATGGTATCAAAGCTACCCTAAGATGGCTAAGAGGTACAGTTATTCTTTGAAATGTACGTGGCTGACATGGTTCTTACCAGAGACGATTTAGCATGTAAGCTAGAAATCAAATCATTTCTGGAAAAGTTCTTTGTCACAAAAGATCTTAGGCATCTACTATATTTAATGGGCATTGAAGTTACTCAACACTTAAATGGTCTGATGGTAGTGAAGTGTGCCTATCACCCAAAAGACCAGGGTTCAAATCCCTCCCTTGCGGAGGTCGCATTAGGTAGTCGACAGCCAGCATGAAAAATAGTCGAATCTTTCAATATGGATTTGAGCAAGAATCCATGTAGCCGACCCTACTTATAGTGGGAGAAGGTTTTGTCATTTTTGAAGTTACTCAACACTCAATTGAACTTAATTATCTCAACAGATATATTGTTTTAATATCAACAGAAGATTGAGATGCTTAACTACAAGACCTCATCGACATCTACAGCATTTAAACAACATGATGCTAACGATTATTTTGAGGACTCCATATGATATTCGATTTCAGGAGATAAACTCATGGACCTTACAGTTGCGCAACCAATCATTGCGTACCAGTTAGTAGGAGTTGAGAATAAGGAGATGTTGTCTTATTAATATATTTTGCCATAGGGCTCCTTATAAAGGGAGAGTCTCAAAGTTAGGATTACACAGAAGAGTTGTTATAATGAGAAAGGAGAGTGTACCCTTAAAGTGGTGGAATAACAAAATATCTCTCACCCGTTCAAGGTGGAGCACATGTACTAATCATGCTCGGTTCCCTATAATATCTTTCACATTGTAATCAGCTGAGAGGTTTAGTGAATACATCAACGATCTGATTTTCTAAGGACATCGGCTCCCTATAACATCTTTCAAACTGTAAGCAGCCGAGAGGTTTGGTGAATACATCAACAATCTGATTTTCTAAGGACACCGGTTCCCTATAACATCTTTCAAACTTTAGGCAGCCAAGAGGTTTGATGAACACATCAACAATCTGATTTTCTAAGGACATACTGGAGGTGCACAGCAACCCTCTTTATATCAAGTCTCTAGTGTAATGGCAGTCAACTTCTACATATTTAGTGACTCATGAAATACAGGTTTGCTGACTATATGCATTGGTGCATAAGCTTCATAACCTCAGATCTATAAATACATAATGAAACCATACTAACTATGTTGCCGAATGAACCATTGCCTTGTACTCGCTCTCAACAGTGGAGCGGGAACAACTGTATTTTCCTCACTCCTCCAAGTTACCAGGTTCCATGCCAAGTAGATGCAGAAGCTCATAGTGGATATTTTCTACAACATACAACCTCCATAAAAAGCATCAAAATATGTTATGAAGTCAAAGGTGGTCCCTTTGGTGAATACACGTCCTTCTCCTATAGAGGACTTAATGTACCTAAGATTCATCATGCATGCATCAAAGTGAGTTGGAGTAGGGAGTCTGTGAACTAACTTAGCTTGCCAACGGCAAGCAATACATCTAGCCATATGATGGTCAAAATAATAGCTTTCCAACTAACCGTATATATCAGCTTGTGTCTCCAATCTCACCTGGCTCATAGATCTGTGCCTTGGGGCCATGGGAATATGTGATGGCTTGGAACCCAACATCCTAATCTCCCACAGTAGGTCAGTGGTCTACTTTCTTTGGGACATTAGCAGACTTCGCCTAGAGTGAGCAATCTCAACCCCACGGAATACCTTTATAGTCCAAAATCCCTGATCATGAACTGCTTTATCTAATTATTTTTTTACCTCCATAATGCCTTGGAAGTGATCATCGATGAGGACGATATCACCCACATAAACTAGTATGGTCATCATGCCTATTCTAGTCTTCCGTGCAAATAAGGAAAGTTGGGACAAAGATCTAAAGAGTCCTTGTCACATCCCACGAATCATGATACTCATCAACCGCCCATTAAACCATTCAGCACACACAATCATACAAATGTATCTATTGCAAATGTATCTACTGCAGGAAAATAAGAAATAAGGAAGTAAATGCATGAGCATAATTCATTTCATTCACCACATGATATATATACCAAATTGTTCTCATAAGCAACATGTCTAGAACATCGCAAAACAAGTAACTGTCAATCTGAAGCATACGTACAAAACACTATCTCTCATGTACAAAGCATGTGACAAAAACTACTACCAAAGAACCATCAAGTACGCACCATGGAAGTGCAGCTGAAACTGAAATTCTCCGAAACACCAGAACCACACCTTATTGTTGTGACAAGTCTAGCGAACCTATTGGATCACACGAAAAAGTGTACGTTATGAGCAAAGTTGCCACGTACGGATATATTTAAATGGCAGGTAAATCAATAGGTAACTAGGTAAAAGTAGCAAGCAGTGTACCTACTAAACTGAAACAAGTGCACGTGAACGTGAGTGTCACTCTCAGAAGTAAAGGCTACAAGTGGAATCTTACCCTCATATTGCTATTAGTTTTTAAGTTGATCTTTTCTTTTAAGACTTTCCAACACGAATGACAATTGGTGGTCTTAACCACCAGGGTTTCACACTATGACTCCAAGATACATAGTAAGGGTTGGAGGGCTTCGTAAGCATGGGTGAAGCATATGCACCTTAACTAAGTTCTCAACACTTTACTAACTTTCCCACTTTCCTTCTAGATTATCATTCGCTTGTTTTCCAGAATTAATCATATTTCAACTGGATCGATCTAATGTCCAACGTGATTCTCTTTCAAGTAGTCTAACACTAGTACAGTGAGACTGATAAAAGCAACTCATTTGGCAACCATTATGCGTTGGCAAGAGTCCTCGACAGTAAGCACAACTCAAGCGAGATTTAGGATTATAAGATATGATTTTCAACTCAAATTGTAGTCGATCCTATGACCACCTTCCGTTTTTTCTCCAGATACGGGACAAACCGGTAAGAACACGCCCTTCGCTAATCATATCCTGGAACTCCCCTCATAGAAGCAAGATAAGTAACCATCTCGAGTGATTGGTCCTCATTAGTCACTCATGTTAATCCTATGACGCAAAGCAAAAACCACACTACCAAGCACGCATCTTGGAAAGTGACATCTCGCGACAACCTGACAAGAACCTCAGGACGGTGTCGAGAACTACGCGCCATCCAGTCAACGCAATTGGATTCACGGCCATCTAGTATTCTACCCAGGGTCCCAAGGGTGCTATAGCACATCCCTTAGCGCCGTCTACTCCTCTACGCAGGGCCACATGGGAAACTGCACCGTACGCACCACAGCCCTCACCACGGGAGAGTACCTCGACCGTGGAGACTATCAAAGCACAAGGCTCCCATGGCAAAGGTTCCAACCGCGACATAAACAGATGTCATACATATTCAAAGTACTCGCATTGGAATATATTTAACATTAATCAAACCTTTCACTTAGTTACACAATTTCATTCCTTATCCAATTGACATTCAGATCATCTACCATGATTCTTTGTTTATCCCCTTCGGATTTAGTTGTAAAAGATCTAACTATAGTTAGGTAATTAACTTATTTAGATGACTATCATTTGCTAAGGCAATGACTCATTTACATCGATCAAACCACTTGTATGGTCAATCATAATCGTAGACTGTGAATTGGTGCTCCAATTTGGAGTCCAGCTTTTTGTTTCAGATTTGAAAACAAATTGGATAAGTGGATAATGCATGGAACAAGGATAAATCTGAACTAAGTTTTATATTTTTCGCATCACCAAATCTCTCAAAAATCACAGTTGAATGAGGTGGGTGGTCTGATTTCGTGTACGATTTGTCATCTCCGATTTTGAAACAAATTGATATTGTAGTCGGTTGGTACAATTTTGAGCATGTGGGAGCACCATGTGCAAGAGCGTGAGTGCGGGAGCAATCGGAGGACCACCTACGGCGGGAGCTGGGCGGAGGTAGCAAGCAAGAGCGATCGGAGGGCCACCATCAGGAGGAAAGGGAGCGTGGGTGCGATGGTGAAAGTGGTGGGTGCGAGGGAGGCCACTGCCTTGGAAGGAGTTGCAGTTAGAAGGCAGCACAGTAGAGAGGAGCAAGACCGCAGAGGGAGGAGTGGTGGCGGAGGCAAAAAAAAAGGCGAACCATCTCGGTGCTTCCGGTGTGGGAGTAATACCCACTTGTCGAAGGCTTGCACAGCCACGGAGGCTCTGTGCTTTCGTTGTGGGCTTGCTGGCCACTTTCGACGATTGTGCACAAGCAGGCATGTTGGCTGCAGTAGTTAGGAGGTCCCATCGAAGGTGAAGCCGCAGAGTCCTCCCCGAAGGAGTTCGTGGTGCTCTTCTCATTCCTATATAAGGGGGCATTGAAGGAGAATCCTCTGGACAACATGCTGATCGGCTAAAGCGACGAGAAAGACATCCAAGCAACTCTTGAGGGACACGCGATGGCAAGGACCTTGGGGCCACGATTGACTTTCTCGAGCTTTCGAGTGGTAAGATGTGCATCATGGGTCTGTCTAGCAAAGGGGCAATGGAGGTGTATATAGGGGCTTTTGAGGTTTGCTTGCCACCCGAGTTGAGGGGTCGGTCTCACTGGCACCGACCGCGAACGATGGATGGCGCTCCAAACACAGTAGCGTCGCAGTGGAAAATGAAAAGTATTGGTCTGTCGATTCGATGTCGGAGGATGGTGATCATTCAGGAGGCAATGCGACACGTCGGTAAGGTGGCTGACATCTTTGTTTTTCGGAGCTTCACCTCGAGAGGAGGTGGAGGTCGTTGTCAAGATGAAGGGGTTGTGACCCCCCTTCCCGACCAAAGCTTCCATTTGGGTTGGGCGAAGACCCATCCCCATCTAACTCACTATAATTGAGGAACAACCACATGGTGGGTGCCCGCCGGAGGTGATGATGGCGATGCGCCCGCGGGTTGAGACCTGCCCATCGGCAAGTGATACGACGACGTTGGTTGCTGCAACGGCTCGATGGGAGGACACGACAGACGAGAGATCTGCTACAGGCAGTGCGTGGCTCGAGGGATCGGGCCCAGAAGGTACCTATCAATTCACCTACCCGGTAAGGGGGGTCATCTCTCGGATCATGGACCGAATCCGACAACCTCGATCCTGAAACCAAGCAAATTCTGGACCCGACTGCAGACTTGTTTGAAGCTCCACCGATCAGAAGTGCTCTAACCCGATTTCCCCAATTGGATCGCCCGACTCTCCATACCGCATCCCTTTCAGCTGGGTACGCTGGATTTAAAGTATCTAAACTCAAGAAGTTCTTCGACCCGATGGATGGTCTCCTCTGTGCACTCGAACCGATGGCGGAGGTACCCCCTCTTCGACGAACAGAGATGCCCCCCTCCCCTCGACTGACCACCCAACCGAAACTCCCCTCCAGAGCGGCTCTGATGGGTCAAAGGTCATGCTGGCTTCTTACCCTAAGGTGCTTGGCGCTCTATCTGGTGATGACATGCCCCACCTGAGAGCTCTCTTGGGGATTTTCTGGGGTCACAACGCTAGGGTGAGGATAAGCGGCAGCATACGGCAGTAACGGGGTCTACCCGGCGACATATAAAGGTGCTTGGTGGCATCGATTCTCCTTAGAGCTAACAGGAGAGGCTCGGGTTCCAGAGGCAGATTTGTGGGATCGAGGGAGAAAGCCCAGCTGTGTTGTTTCTCTCGTAAGCGATGTGGCGATGCATCCGATTGGGAGACTAGCAAGCTGGAGCGCATTCGAGAAGAAGATGAGAATGTGGATGCTGAGGGCAATGATGAGAGATTTATCGAAGGCACAAGTGCATAACAGGGTTTGAGAAGGAGCCAGGCTCAGGAGAAGATGGTGAGGTTAGACTCGCTTGAGGACGAGAGGGACCTAGACGTGGAAGAAATCATTAACCGAGGGGTGGTGCAAAAAATCCTGGAGGAAGAGGACAAAAAGAGGGAGGTAGAATGGAGATAGAGATCAAGGCAGAGGTGCTCAAAGAGGGAGATGTGAATACTAGGTTCTTTCATAATGTGGAGAATGGCAGGAGGAACATGATTCACTCCATTGAGGCGGGGGGGAAGAGGTACAAGGTGAGGTTGAGGTGGCTAGGGTGGTCATGGAGTACTTCAAGAACATGACCAAGCAGGTGCCACACGGTGGTGCACGGTGGCTTGGATTGGGGGTGAGAAGCATTAGTGAGGAAGATACTGAAGCACTTACGGAACCTTTTAGGATCATGGATGTTCGTGAACTCTATTCGCACTGAACCCAGACAGTTGTCCCGGTCCAGACAGGTTCCCGGACTCCTACAAAGAGTTCCGGGAGTCTGGGACCTTCTTGAAGAGGAGGTGATGGAGGTGGTACTGGAGTTTATGGAGGGGAATATGGGTACTAACAGACTCAACAGATCCTTTCTTTTCCTGCTTCCCAAAAGGGAGGTGTCCACGAGGGTGGAGGAGTACATGTTCATTACCCTCTCCAATGCAATTTACTTAATCATTACCAAAGCTTTGGCAAACCGTATGAGGGGAGTGTTGAACGGTGTCATATCACCGTTCAGAGTGCCTTCCTTCCTGGCAGGCAGCTGATGGACAGCATAGTCCTTGCTTCCGAGATTGTGAGATTGGCGGAGGAACAAAACTAAGGGAGTTTTGTGGAAGGTAGATTTTTCCAAGGCCTACGATTGTGTTGACTGGAGATTTATTTGGGCTTCATTACACAGGCGCGATTTTCCTGATAGATGGATTGCCTGAATGAAGAGATGTATTACGATCACCTCTTGTGTCGTGTTGGTAAACAGGCAACCTAGGGTGGATATTTTCAGCCGTAGTGTGGGGTTCGTCAAGGGTGCCCTCTTGTGCCACTCCTCTTTGTCATCGCCATTGATGCGTTGTCAATCATGGTTGACTGCGCTGCCTCTAGGGGCTTTTCAAAGGTTACTCGAAGAACGTGATGATGATCCCTAACTTGCAGTATGCGGATGATACTATCATTCTAGTCGAGGGCGACCCATCCTACTATCGCGGCCTCTATACAGTGTTTGATCTTTTTAGGTCAGTTTCAGAGCTGAAGATTAACTGGGAGAAGCCGGAGTTTGTCACTTTTGGGATGACCGAAGAGTCGGGAGCCTGTCATGAGTGGTTACATTCTCCTCATGGGCAGCTCTGTTACGATATCTTGGGGCTCCATTGCTGGGAGGCAGGATGAAGGCGATGGATTGGTTACCAATGATTGAGAAAATGGAGCAGGGATTAGTTGGATGGAAATCCGTCTACTTTTCCAGAGGTGGTAGACCGGTGCTTCTAAAAATCATCCTCTCAGTGGTTATCATCTTTTTCCTTTCTGCTATATTGCTCCCATCCGATGTGCGAAAAAGAATGGAGGGCATCATGCACAAATTCTTCTAGTCTTTGGATGGAAACTCAAGTGGGATCCCGCTTGTTGATTGGAAGACGGTAACCAGATCAATGGACAGAGGGGGTCTTGGGGTCTGTAGCCTGGAGGAGATGAGCAAGGCCCTCCGCAGTAGATGGATGACTCGCATTTGGGGAGATTGTGACAGCCTGATCTGCAATATTATTCGGAGGATTTATATGACAGGCACCTCGCTCCCCAGCATTACGGAGCCCAGACCTTCACCATCCTACTTCTGGCATGGCATCTGTGGGGTTGCTCAGGAGATCTGTCGGTTTCTTGCAACCGGTGGTTGGCAACGGCAGGGGTTTCAAATTCTGGCTTGATGATTGGAGTGAGGGAGGTGCTGTAGGAGCGAGATACTCGCGTCTGACGGTCTGATGATGCTCGCTACCGATCCTAAGGTGTCAATTGCTGAGATCTGGATGGACATGGTTTCTTCCCTATGTACGGATATGAACTCTCAGGACAACGTGTTGAAGAGTTGGTGTTGATGTTGGATGAGTTGGGAAATGTGTTGGGACCCTCGGAGGGTAAAGATTGTTGGTACTGGAGAGACCGTCTCTTCATGGTGGAGAAGTCTTACAATGCTCTGAGGGGCCATGTGACGTACGACCCGAGAGGGTGTGAGACTGACTGCAAAAGGATCTAGAAATGGAAAATTCCGACTCAAGTGAAGATTTTCCTTTGGATCTGCAGAAGAGCGGAGTATTGACTGCCAAAAGATCATCGTGTCCCTTTCATGGTTTCGTTCCAACTTGCTTCAGGTGCCATGAGGAAACTGAAGACAAGGATGACCTCTTTTTCAATTGCAGGACATCTGCAGAAGTCTGGCCCTTGTTGGGTGATCTGGCAATCCGTTGTGATAGGATGAATAATTTTTAGGAGGATATTGGGGAAGGTTAGAGAGGTACTGAAAAGGAGTGATCTCGTCACATAGCATTCATCGGAGCTCTTTGGATGACTAGAAACGTCATGTTTCATGGGAGCAGATGGTATGGGGAAAATGTTGTAGCTCGTGCTAGGTGTTGGCGGAGGGCTAGGATATATAACTTGCTTTCTATAACATTGAGTGATGTGTAAAACTTGTAAATTTCTTTTTTGGTGATAAATGGTGAAGTTTTTGGGCACACACCCATACGGTGTATACCCTTTTCCTTTCAAAAAAACAAATTCATGTTGTATAGAGCATAGAACAAGGATAAATCTGGCATAAGTTTCATATTTTTCGGATCATCAGATCTCTCGGAAATCACAGTTGAATGCGGTAGGTGGTCCAATTTTGTATCTGATTTTTCGTCTCCATTTTCGAAATAAATTACATAGTATGTATAAAGCATGGAACAAGAATAAATCTGACCTAAGTTTCGTATTTTTTCAGATCACCGGCTCTCCGAAAATCACGACGGAAGTCAACGATACGATTTGAAAATTGGCTTTGCATGTGTGATCCCAGATGATCTAAACATCAGAACAACGCGAAAACTACGAATACACGGTGTACGAAAGACGTACGACCCAACACAAAGCGAACCAAAATCCGTACCTTCGAGTGTCGTTCCCGAATATCTCCTCCACCCTAAAATCTGGGATTTTGAGGTGCTTAGCGTAAAATGCATGCTAACAAGACATGGATCTCGTCGTCCTCTTCGAAATGGTGTTTTCGGATTGATAATCGGAGGTTGGAAAAGTCGTCGGTGGCAGAGCTCCGACGAGCTCTGGGGTGGAGCTCCGACGATGAGCTTGGATATAATGACTAAGTGGTTCTGCCACTTAGCCTTATATAAGCTCGGGTTCACGGCTCAAAAGCCATAAACCACCGTATTTCGTACATAACTTTCGCGTATAGCGTCCGTTTTCGATGTTCTTGGGCTTGTTTGAAAGGTCTCGAAAAGTACTGCAAGATAAAGTCCATATTTGTCCATTTTGGATATTAGATCAGGTCGGAAATTAAGTTTTAATTTGTTTAGTATTTCGAGGTTTCACAGTTCTAATCTCCCAAGGACCTATAATAATTTCAAGAACCAGTATCAAGGTTCTTCTTAAGGTCATAAATGACCCGTTCAATAAGTATACCTTTTGATAGTCCCCTTGAACCTCGAAGCCAAGGGTTTGCTACATACAAACAAAAGAAAGGAAGTTAAAGGAATTTTCCACATCAAGCTGGTGGAGGGGATAATCAAGTTGTATTACTATCGAAACAAGACTCCATACTATTGAAAGACGTGTGATCAGGGAGAAGGTATGGAAGAAGTCGACACCATGTTTCTGCTTAAAGTTTTGGCTACAAGTATGGATTTATGACAAGTAATTAGTCCATCAAATTTGTAGTTTACTATAAAGACCCACATAAATGCAACCACTATATTATCACCCGGTGGATTTATAGATGTCATGTTCCACGAGAGATAAGAGTGGTCGTCTCTTCATTGCAAGTCATAATCTGAAGTTGTGTAGTGCCTTGACATGGTAGTGAGGGATCTTTGTTGCTGATAAAGCTTCGGCACATCGTCTCTAGGACAATCCAAGAGTTGAGAAGGATATTGCTGCAGAGTTGTGGTGCATGGTGCTTTTCTGAGGGCTATAGGGATATTTGTCGTATCACTCTACCAATTGCCTCATGAAGCATTCGTGTAGTAGTATCTCTAAAGGAAGTAATGTTGCCATTTTGTAAAACCTATATCTACGGACTTACCTTAGTAGAATGAGTAGGTGCAGGGTCAGAAGGAGCGTATTTCCTTTAATACTAAAGTCTAAACCGACTACGCTAAGGAATAGTAACAATTATGAGAACAGACTCAAAGATAGTTGGAGGTGGAGGCACGTGAGTACATGTATTACAGAAAAGGGGGATAGGCTCAAAGAGGGTAACGTCTGCATGAAAGTAGTGTTCTAAATGACCTTGGTCTGTAACAATGATATATGTTCTGATTCCTAGCATACCATGAGAAAACACATTTGACAGTCATGTCAACCTACTTGTCCCTTCCAAAATCAAGAATGTGGACAAAGGCAACATATCCAAAAACAATGGGAGGAATTGGAAACACCTCGTTCTCAAAGTAGAGAACATCAATCGGAACATGTACGTCAATAGAGGTGGAGGGCATATGATGTATGAAACACATAGCAATGAGTATTGCATCCCCCTACCACAACCTCCTAGTTAAGATGACCTAAAAAATAAGCAAAACAATGTCAAAGATAGCTTGACGCTTGAGCTCTCCACTAATCTAGCTACCACAACCATGTCTTCGATACACACCATGTCCATCATCTTGAAGGAGCACCAAGGACAATATGGTATGTCCATGAATATCTTGAATAGCGGTGTAGTGAGTTACCGCAATACGATTGAGTGTATTATATGCCTCTTCTAGTGTGTGTAGTCATCCGATCTCTTGCAACATCATAACTTGGATCAACCCTGGGAAGTAATACCATGACAGCCATATGTTTGCAGTATTCCTCCTATTTCGGACATTTGTATCTTGGAATACAAGCATTATATTTTTCAAGGAATTATTTCAACTGAGATAAATATTCAGATAACGAATGATATGCCTGCATCAAATTCATAATATCATAATAAACTGGAAAACCTGACTTGAATTTTTATCCTATTCATATGTAACATGCAAAAAGGTCTACATGTCATAGCATTTTTATAAACATCATTTCATCGTTATTCTATTAATGAAACGGCATTATCTAGGAACAAGACACATTGTTGTCTTCGTCTCACGTGGTTTTTTTTCTTATTTTGCTAACAGACTCTAGCTCGAGAAGAATGTATTCGTTGTCGAGCGCTTCTACGATCATCAAGAACATCCTCAACTATTTGAAATAATTGGTCTCACTGAACTTTAGGATCCAGCCAAATAAGGGTAGATGTGCGCTCCCTCCATCGCATCCTAACATGTTACCGCTGGTTTTTCTAAGATCCAATTGACAAAGTCAATTTCTGTTAGTGTAACTAATTATAAGGTATTGTATACCACAGAACACATGACAGCTTTTATAGCACAGAATGCTCGGAATCACGTCACAGCAAATAAGGGAATGATTAATGAATATAGGTGCTTGCATAGACATTCCTGGTGAAATTGGAGAGGGAATGGAGGGATCGGTCTCACGGGAGAGGGCCCGGAGATATTGCTCAATGATTGGGGAGGGGGACTTGGAGATGATGCCCAATGGGGGTCGAAGATGCTCGACGATGTTGGGGGTGGGGGCGGAGATGTTGCTCAGAGGTTAAGGGGCCTAGAGATGATGCTCAGCATGGGGTCAAAGATGTTGCTCGGGGCAAAACATTGCAAGGAAGTTGCACCAAAGGTAGGGATCTTGTGTTTGATACCAAGTTGAGAATGACATGTTGCCTTACTAGAATACGGTATCCTAAGGCTCCTTATAAAGGAAGAGTCATGGGGTTAGGGCTACATAGAGGACTCATGATAATGAGATAGGACTAGTGTACCCCTATGGTGACAGACAACAAAACACCTCTCAACATTAGGACAAGTCGCATAAGTAGAATGTATAATACAAATACTAACAAGAAGTGTTGATCAAGAAGGCCCTTCTATGCCCGCCGAGGTCACTTGGCCTCCCAGGATCAAGCACACCATCATGGAGTAGTGACTGATATCAAGTCAACATTGACTCTCCTGACATCGTAGCACAAAGCAGAAAAGGCTACCTCCAACACCTGTAATTACTTAAGGATGAAAGTTGTCGTGCATGCTGATAAAAGGTGGTGATGCCTCCTCTTAGAAGGCCTCCCAACGTCCTTGACACCCACACCAACATCCCCAAAGAAGCACTTGGGGCCGATGTAAACCCTCCACCCTGCTGGTTGCAAAACCATGACCAAACCTAGGTATCAAAATCCAACCATGACAACAACTCCAGCATATGTAATCAACCAACCCCCCTCAAGTGCAAACAAACTACCAAATCATGACAATCCTGAACAACTTGTATTTTTTCGCCTCGATTCCCTTCACGGTCCCCACACCCTCCACAATGACATTATCGCCACCAATTCTCATTCGCCTCTTTTTTCACCAAACATTGTCCCCATTTTCATGATCATTATCCCCTTCACCTCCCCCCACATTATCCCAGCATCCCCCCATCTCACACTCACTGCGGCCATAAACCACACACCCACCCTCACACTCTATCATGCTCCCTCCATTTCACAAGTAATTGGTATTGAAAAGTCTTTAGAGGTTAAGCAAGTTATTCAAGATGTTGAAAGATCAAGATAGATGGGCATTCTCATTTGCAATTAAATGATGTATAACCCAACATATATAGCAGTGGTTTCTAAAGATGGCGGTGGAATATGATGGATTTAACCTCAATAAACATGTATTTAACCAAAAAGATCTGGAAAAAGGGCCAAAGAATTAGCATGTGGAAGAAAGCGACTGATTGGTCATGCCTTTTGTTGCATATGAAACAACTTTGTCATTATTGCACGAATGATGAGGGATAATAATCACGTAAAATCTCATACTGGGTCATACCTCTACACGGATAATTTAGCAAAAAAATCCAATTCCACTTTAAGGGTGAGGACTTCAATTCATGAGTCAAACAAAAACAGTGCCTCACTCCGTAGGTAAAATAATAGCAATGTTTCTGCCGAGATCAATTCATGAAAAAAGAAGGGGAGGAGAATGCAGGAGATCATACCGGCGGTGACAATTCTGCGGTTGGACTGCATGCGCTTGGGGGCCATGCCCCGGGGCTTCTTCTTGTCCTCCTTGGGCGTCTGCCCTCTCACCTTCCTCGCCCGAGAAAGAGATTCGTGAACCTTACCTGCCGCCACAAACAACAACGCCTCATCGTCGTCCGGTCTCGTGATCGAGAATCGGATTTGGATACGGCTTAGGAGGAGATGGGTGAGGGGATGACGGAGGGCGAGGGAATGAGTTCGAGGAGGTCGGAGAGAGAGAGCTTGCCAAAGGAAACGGCCGGAGAGGAGGCAGCGAGCGGCGGAGGGGAAGTTGCTGGAGGCAGCGGCGAGCGGCGGAGCGGGAGAGGGGAGGGATTTGGGGGAAGAGAGAATTCCCGTTCATTAATAACATGTAAAGGAAAACCGAAAGGGCTAAATGGAAAATACGTTCTGAATATAATAATATATTTTAATGTGTGAGAACGTGAACGTAATGTCTCTCTATGATCTTTTTCGTAATTACATAATTATTTCTATTTGTAAATGGATAAATATGCAATATGCTCTCTCATTTTCCATTTTTATAGGCATTAGATTTCAAAGAAATGGGCTTCATTTTTTAAGCTTTTTATTACATAATATTTAATGATTGGTATACCTCTAAAATCTTGTCTATTACGAATAACCATGTTTACACCATGACCTTTGTAAATTCCATCTCGACCTATTAACTCTTAGGGTTTGTTTGGTAATTAGGTTGGGTTGAGGTATCCTCCTGTGAATGATAATTGTTTCGATGGTTGGAATGATAAATATGATATGATGTGACATTAATTATGTGTTTTAACGATTATAGCATGATTTTTATATTAACTTTTTATTTGAACATGGTTAAAAAATGTTATACCAAAGAAAATGTAGGGTCCATATAAGTAATCTCAACCCGAAAATGCAGGGATGGAGCTCGGGGTATCTCATGATACCTCGGGTACTAAGGCAAGCAAACATGCCTTAGGGTGTGTTTGATTGAGGAATAGCTCCAACAATAAGGACGTCATTCCTCTCTCCTCTCCTTCCTCATACGAATACTCCTTTGTGCATCTCTCTTGACCTTTCTTTAACATGTATTCTTGCCTTTATTCCAGCTTACCTAACCTTATTCCACCTTATTCACATCCTTCCAATCGAACATGAATATTGCCTTATTCCAGCTTATTCCTCACCCTTATTCATACTTATTCCTGAACCAAACACACTCTTAAGGCGTGTTTGGTTGGAGAATAGCCCCAATAATAATGGTGTTATTCCCTTCCCCACTCCTCTATCGTACGGCCATTCCCCTCTACTCTCCTTTCTCGATCCTCAAAGACCACGTCGAGTGCTCTCTTACACTAGCGTTGCAGTCTTTGGACAGGTTATATGAGTTAAAACAAAGCAAGATGATAGGGGTTGTTATGTAATTACAAATATCACAAGGGTTATGGTGTATTTAAACAAGACTTTGGGGGGGTATTATGTAAACATACTTACTAAATATAAACATGTCTCGATATGTGAAACATGGAAATATATTTTTCATCTCGAAATTAGATCTCATTATCAAATGGAGTAATTCTTTGGTTGATCTCCTACCCTTTTTCTTATACTAGAATGTACCTCGCACTTCGCGACGGAACAGAAATTGAGTTGATATGATTTAAAAAAATACCAAGTTTATAATTTCCTTTAAATATTAAAAAATGATAAAAAAAAGTTTACATGTTATGAAAATCTTTAATTTATATTTTTTACAAAAAAAATAAATATTATGTATTTATGCTATGGATGGAATAAGTCTGGATTTCTTTGAAAATTGGAGCTTCGAGATCATCAAAATCAAAAAAATATATCAGAATAATAACATAATTTCCATGCTAATATTTGGTGGCATATTGGAATTTAAAAAATTTATTGATTTTTTATGTATTTTTAAAATTTGTATGTGATTTTATGATTGACTCTTGCTTTATCAAAAATATAAGATCATATTTATTTTTTGAACAAAGATTAATACTATATATAATAAATTATTAAGTAGTTTGAGATATTTTTATTAGAATCTTATTATATGTAGTTGAATTAATACAAATTTATTAATAAAATCATTTTAAATTAATTTATTATTGATTTATGATATTTTGTCTATATAAATTTAGAAAGAGAGATAAAGAAGAGAAAGAGGGAAGAGAAGGGAGAGAGGGGGATTTTTGTATTATTATCAATTTAGAAAGAGAGAGGGAGATAAAGAGGAGAGAGGAAAGAAAGAGAGGTGGGAGAGAAAAGAGAGGAGAGAGAGGGAGGAAAGATGAGAGACGTGAGAGAGAGAGAGAGGGGAAAGAGGAGAAATGTGGGAGAGAGAGGACAATGGATAGAGAGAAAGAGGAAAGAAGAGAGACGTGTCGGAGAGGGAAGACATGAGAGAGGGAGGAAAGAGGAGCGTGGGAGAGAGAGGGAATAGGAGAGAGAGGGGAAAGAGAACAGGGACCGTGGGAGAAGCCACATGTCTTGATGTGGTTAAATGCTGGGGGAAACCCAGCTTTAACATATGTATATAGATTATATTATGTCACGGCCTTTTTCATCTCTTCCATTTTACTTTTAAGTCCTCGGTTGATATTCATATCTCCTAGCCATTTAATTTTGCCATCTCATCACTTCATTTCATTGATTGTCTGAAAAAAGGCACTCTTTGTTGATATCGACGACACTTTAACCTTGATTTGAAAATATTGTACTTCTAATTTAGTTATTAATTAGTATTATATATTGATCATTAAATATATTGTTATTGTATATCTTTGCATACTCGTGAAAGTTGATTTTTCAAATGGGTTATGTGTTTTACATTAATTATGAAATTACTCATATATTTTTGTTGACTTGTTGCTTTGAACAATTCATACCATCTCAAAGAACTCCTACTAATATTGCATCAATTTTTATTATGATGACATAATATTATAAAAAAACAGATTCTAATGTATTTTTCGTCCTTACATGAGCATATATACAAACTTTACAATTTATGAGATGGAAATGGAGTAAATAGAAATAAATGTTGGAGCATACATAAAAAATTTGTAGAGACCATCTAAGAAAATATAATAGCTACAACAATCCAAATATACTGCTCGGATCCACTCTTGGCTAAAATATATTGTGTGCATATACAAAATTGTAAATATTGATGCATAATGATAAAAAAAGCAGTGTGAATTGCTTATTGATTTTTGTTTACTATAATTTCATTAACTATTTGATTTTTATTTCCAGAGGCAATCATGGTTAAATTATCATTGTATAGATTTTGTTGGGGCGTTCCCTACCAGCGATGCATTGCACCGCTTCAATGCAATGACAAGTTAGCAAGGGCTGCTACATCGCCACCCAAATGTAGTACAAACTTTCCAAGGGCTCTCACCCAAAGAGCTTTTGTAATTAGAATATCTCAAGGTATTTGAATAGGATTATACTTGCAATGTCAACCATTTTATCCCTCAATGGATCAAAATCCATAGATGGGGCATGAAAAGACAAATCATGGCTATTGCCAATTGCAAGAGGAACTCATTCAATTTCAAAGAAAACATGTATAAGACCCAAACCATAGGACCGCTCATGTATTCGAACTAGATGAGTGTTTCAGATCAAGATAGATGAAGAAAGTAGCATTTGCCTGGAATAATGCCAGACTCCTAGCCCAAGAATCCAATCAGGAAGAAGGCATCAATTTCGAGGAAAACTATGCATGTGTTGCCAAGTTTGAATCAATCAGAGTGCTTCCAACAATTGCTTATTATTGAGGTTTCAAGCTATACCATATGGATACAAAAAATACTTTTCTAAACAGATCCATAAAAGAATAAGTTTAGTTAAGCAACTCCAGGCTTTGAAGAACCAACAAACTTGGTCATATATTTAAGCTTAGAAAATCCCTTTATGGACTCAAACAAGCACCCATAGGCTCGAGCTTGGTATAATAGGTTAGAATACTTTTTAATTAGCAAATGTTTTCAAGTAAAAAAAATTGATTACATATATTTGTTAAAATAGAAAAGTCGATCCTTAATCATGTAAATTTATGTTCATTTTCAGTTCTACTAGCGTATCTCTTTTCAAAGAGGTTACTAAAGATAACGCAAGAACAATTCAAAATAAGCATCATAAGTGAAATGAAGTTCTTATTGATCTTCATACTACATAATCAAAACAAGATATTTTGTTTTCGCAACACACAAAGGAGATGAAATTCAATCTAGACAAGAGCAGTGGAATGCCTACCCCCACAGCCCCATCAACTCATCTTGATCAAGAAAACACTGGAAAAGTAGTTGATCAGAAAATTATTGAGGTATGATTTATCTGTTGCACTATATAACTATGAGTAGGTCTGACATTTTGTTTAGCACTAACTTAGCTGCATATTTTCAACCGAGCCTTATAGAAAGTCACTCGAATGAATAAAATAGAATCTATCATTATTTGATTTCAACTACAGATTTTTCTTTGTTAAAATGCATTGCATTTTTATTTTTGCATTCAGTGACGCCGATTATGCCTAGTCCCGTGGATGGAAAAAGTAGCAGCAACACTTGTTAATTCATGGGGAATGCTATGATATCATGGTTCTAAAAAAGCAAAACTGCATTGCATTGCTAACCACTGAAGCAAAGTACACTCCAACAGCTTTAGCTTATTCCTGACTACTATGGATGAACTCATCTCTCTCTTAGTTTGGATTGTCATTTGAGCAAAGCCTTTTTGTGACAACACTAGTAATAATAAATTGACTTAGAGCCTAGTTAATCACTCTATAGCAAAATGCACATATGCTCGTCTTCATTTTTTGCATGAAAATTCTATGAAAGGTGAGATGCATGGAATTTGTTCCCATTGAGGATCGATTGGTAGACACGTTCAATAAACCTATGACTAGTCAGTTTAAGAAAATGAGAAGAGAGTAAGGCATGTGTATGTTGAGAGATTTTATCTAAAAAAGTTTCATTTTTATCCACTCTATGAAATCCAGGCTGATCAATCAACATGTGCTGACTGATTGATCAAGAGTGATCTATCAACATCTAAAAGGTGATTGATCATATGTAATCTCTGATTTGAATTTCTTGGGGAATCATGCAGAATCTTCAATATCTAACTTGATAACATAAAATGTTAGTAGGATGTTTGTCATTCCTAAAGGTTGATAGAAGGACACCTATATCATCCTAATAAGCACACTATTATTTAGGAAGCACTCCTTTTAATGGACTCTTATCACATCTCATCAAATCCATCATGGCTCTCCCAAATTTGATTCAAATTTCAATTTTGACATCCCTACATAGTCCTCAATCTGTGGAATGACCCCATTCTCTTGAACCACCAAAAGATCTATGCAAGCGGGAGAAGACCTCAATAGAGACTAGACATGATCAATCATCAACACCACCCCCAGGGGTGGAACTAGCATATACCTTAGGGGGGCATGGCTCTTCCTTAATT
The DNA here is from genome assembly GCA_037367405.1 of Ottelia alismoides. Taxonomy (NCBI): domain Eukaryota; kingdom Viridiplantae; phylum Streptophyta; class Magnoliopsida; order Alismatales; family Hydrocharitaceae; genus Ottelia; species Ottelia alismoides. The sequence continues at coordinate 326,897 of JAZKJV010010661.1, read as the reverse complement.
ATTACATTTCACTTATATAATGATATTAATTTTTGTTATGACCCCTTCTCAAAGTCTAAATATAGAAAGGTAAATCTCAAAGACTAACATTGAATGCTTAATGGCTTATTGGCAAAGTGTTGCATCCGTCAAGTAATGAACCATAATTCAAATCCCTTTGGTGCACTTTTTTGTTAAAAAAACAACTTACTCACTTTACCTCTCTCCATCCTTTTGTTCAAAAAATAATAATTCCATTCTTTCATTGTTAAAAAAAATATTTTTACTCACTTTTAGTATATTAATATTATAAACATAATTTTATATAGAATGAGATAGGGATCATTTATCTCTCTCATTATTACTAATTCTCTTTGTAAATGAAATAAATTTTATTATTTCCTTTTAAATATGTTTTTTCTAACTAAAATTATTTAAAAATCACAAATGAAAAAAATAGTCTATACCTTATTGAAAGATTCAGATAACATTGAAATGATAAGTTTATCAAATTTTAAAAATTATATTTGAAATTATTAACTCTACTTAGAAAATATCATTTGAAATTACTTTTTTTCATTTTTACTTGTACAAGGTAGATGTATAATTGACCCCCCCCCCCCCCCCCGATAAAATTCCTGGTTCCGCCCCTGACCACCCTGATCCATCATCTCTACTTTAAGTACACATCTTGCTTTGTTCTTTTGATTTTATTTTGTTTGTAAATAACACTCCATCGATTTTATATTGAGTATATTTTGATTTTTTGGGTTTTCTTGCAACAAACGTCACTCCCAATCTCTCCCCATACATTCGCACTATGGCCCTAAATGCTCTTGTTTGGCAAATTCTCTACCTTTGGACCCCAAACTGTGGCTTCTCGAGAGTGTCTTCTTCACTACTCAAACCTTCAAGTTTGTACTATCCATTGATTAGCCAACCTTCTGAGATAGGTTCCCTCATTATTTGAGACTTAGTTCATCAAAATCAAATGTACAACCTTTTTGATGAACTCTTTTACTTAGATTTTTATGGTTTTACTATTAAGTACATCTCGGGTATCGTTGTGGATGAATTTTACACCACTCTCATTGATATTGTTGATTTTTGATTGGATATAAAATCAGCACAATGCGCAAAAATAAACTATTTATTGTGGATGCTGTTGTCATCCAAACTATTCTCGGTTGTTTTGACTGTAGACCAAAACTTGGAGACTTGAACTCTTAGTATCTCTTGATGAATTGGCATGTCGAGCTATTCACCCTCTAAACCCTTTAAGACGATAGACCTCCTCTATCATTATAGTTCAAGACCCTCCCTGATTTCCAAAAACACGTATTTTGTGAAACTTTAAGAATAAGAAAACCACCCCGTTGGCATGTTATCTACGATATGTTGGCTTTGATCTACACTTCTATAAGTGGTGACTCGTTCAACTGGAATCAACTTTTCCTCTATATCATGGCAGTCAATGTTGTGCACAATCTTTCTTACAATGTTCGCATCTAACATGTCCTATACCACTTCTCGATCTCCCAACCCGAGGAGCCTAACGCATTTAAAAAGTCATGCCCTTTGGTTTGGAAGCCACACGCTTCTTGCGAAAAACCAAAGATAACACTCCATCTTCCCCATCATCTTTACAACCCAATATTTTTCTGCCTACTTGAAGGATATTGAGAATCCTTAAGCGCATCACGGAAGCGTGTCGATCGCATCGTATGCAATCGGAGCAACTAGTCGCACTAGTCGCTAGATGCGGCGGAAATTATTTTTTTTTTAAACTAAAGATGAAACCACATGATCACGAGAACACTTCTCGAATCGTTTCATCAAACCACAAAGTATAAGGAATACCTCTTGAAGCATGGTTGTGATTGCGAGATCCCAAACAAGAGATCCTCCTGTCTCAAGTTCGATCCACGAAGAACGCACTTGCGGGCGTGATGATGAGTCACGTTCCTCCCGCAATCCTCGATGAAGATCCAAGCGATGGATCCCCTGATTTCGTCATACGAAATCCGTCGTCTTCCTTTAGAGCAAGCAACCCCAAAGAAGAAAGAGATCCCCGAGTCGTCGAAGGCGAATGCAAGAGTCTCTTCTTTCTCAACACAAGATGGACGGCCACCTTTTGGAGGAGAGAAAGAGAGAGGGCGAAAATATGAGAGAGAGAGAGAGAGAGTTGTAAACTTCTACAACTCTTGATAATGTGTATTCCAAGAAAGGCTAGGCTAGCCCTCCTTTTATATTAGTTTAGGATCCAATGGATCTCAATCCATGGGACACATAGATCCAACGGCCATGCTTGGTCTATGCAATGATCAATGGCTAGGATTGTTGTTGGTTAAAACCAACAACATTTATTTATAATTAAATTAAATATATGTTGCAACATTATCACCACATTTTTTAATTTAACATAAATAAATTAGTTAAGAGATTAATCAATATAATAAAATGGAGAGAATATTGCCTCCTAAAAAAAGGGGCGTCACCCATGACTTTTTCATGGGTGACGCCACCTCTAAATTGGTGGCTTTTATCTCCTTTTTATTATATCACATTTTCTCTTAATAATTCATAATAATAATTATCACAAAAATATCCATCAAATTAATTCCAAATTAATTTGTGAATATTTCAATCATGCCATTGAAAATTATGTGAATCATATTCACATCCCAAACTAATTTGTAAATTGCATTTTCAATTAATTACTTAATGTGAATCCAATTCATATTAATAATTAACAAATGCTGTTTACATAGTTTCTCTCTCTAATATATTATAAATTATATTTATAATATATATGATTAATATGGATAGTGCTATCCACATTATTCATATCCATGATAAATAAATCACATTTAATCATCTTGGATCTCTTTTCTCATTTGCCCAAATAACATGAATCACATTCATGTTATTTATATCTTTGATAATTAAATCACATTCAATTATCTTAGATATCTCTTCTTATAATATGAATCAAATTCATATTATTCATGATAACCAAATCATATTTAATTATCCATTTTCTCGATGCTTGGATACCGAATTCATCAAATGAATTATTCTTGAACTCCTTCAAGAATAATGTGCTTTCTCCGTAGATACTTGGAGATAAGGACAGGGTGATTGTATTGTTCCACGTATAGTGACTTGGATATTGAGATCACATCTCAAATCCATATCTCGGGTCTCTCATAGATGCTTGATTAAATCAAGACCGCAAATCTAATCTTCTCATCGCATCCAAATCATATTCAAATCAATGTCCAATATTTGGACCAAGATCAGATTACTTCTCTATTGAGAGGAGTCACTAAAATCTAGATACGTTTCATCACTCCCTAGGAATGGAAGCGTCATGGTTATACAATCGTTTATGATCACATCACCCTCAAGTATTCCCAACACCTGTACATCCTGCATACTGGAAGACCCAGAATAAACCCGAAGTATTAGATCAACTTTATACTACCTACTTCAGGGTTTTATCAGTAAGTTCTCATTTAATCATCGGGATTTGATATCGATCATATACTTTCCAAAAGCATATATCATACCTAGGTCTTGATCATATACTTTCCAAAAGTATATATCAAACCTACAAATTCAGTCAAGCTTCCAAAGCGAGACGATTGTGCACGGAATTTGATTCTTTCCAATATCTCATGAGTGAGCTCATGTCTTCCGATTTAGTAATGAACATGTATGATCCCTTTGACAGATCGTATTACTCATATGTCCTTATATGCACACCAACGTGCCATTGTATAGACCTTGATTAGGTCATCAACCTAGTGGTCTGCCAAATGTACATACTCAGACATATAGTAACACATCTGTCTCCGGTCAGAGGATGCGTGCATATGCTGTGACAGCATTCAACATAGGACTTAGGTTATCTCGATCTCGTTAAGTCAACTCTTTGACCTAACTAATCTGACACCTCTGAATCTCTATTCCTATGCAGAGGACATGCATCAAGAGGTCGGTCAGATATCAGCCTATGTGAGAAAGGATTGCCATCTCCTACTCAGGCTGGAGATCACATCTTAACAATTATTTGACGGTGCTTGATGAGTCCTCAATCTAACTCTTTAGATATTCATCAAGCACCATCCTCTATGATTCAATAATTGAATCAACAGCTGTATGATCATTAAGATAGCCATGGTAATAACCCTAATTGTACAGAGAGACCTATTATGCAAATTATTTATTCTTCATTTCAGATCAGGGAATGATATTTGTAATAACATTTATTGCATAATGGCTCGCCGTGGCCTCACATGTCCAACAATCTCCTACTAGCCCAAAGAGCCATTAATGGGCTAATCATTTAAACCCACACTCATCTGACAATCATAGGCTATTTAGAAATAGCTAGGTAAGCTGATCAGTCACTCTGCTCCCAAAAGACTATGCCAAGTCCTTTTACGACACTTGCATATCTCTTAGTAACAGTGCTCGCATCCAATGCGAATGTTGCATCTTACGCAACCAATACTCAATCTCGATAAAGCAATTATAGTGTCTTTGATACTATTGCTTAATAATTATTATAACCAGTATTTCCATAATCCTTATCAGAATACCCTTATTCCTGGAGATCACTATCTCATAAGGTATCTACAGTTAATACCTTTTAGATCTCTATCTATAAAGTCTTAAGCTCTTGAAGATAAATCTTAGAGATCACTATCTCTAAAGCCTTGTCATCTTTGAAGATTTTGTTATTACCGCAATCAAGCATTTTCTCTCTCCATAGTAGGATTAGCAACACTTTACTATTCCCACTGCACGGCAGATATCTGGCTTTTGTACACATCTAGCACACTTTCAGCTTCTCGTAACTGATGCACAAAAGGGCAACCAGTGCTAGCATTCACTCCCTCAACTCTTTGAGTTGCTATTACTTTAGATAAGTCAATACCAAATCTTAAGATAAGAAAGCCTTTCTTGGAATTTCCAGAAAATGGAACATGTCCAAGGTGTACTACAAATGTGACAGTCCCAATACCCTCTTTTCTTTGCTTCTGAACACCTTCAGAACTAAGATCTAAGAGGTATTCTTGAGATCATATCTCAAGGTATGGAATAGCCAGTCTATAGAATACTTATTATCATCCTTATATCATTCCAAATGATTAGGATATTATCTACATTTAACACGATGAACACAATGGCACTCCCACTAAGCTTCACATGGTTCATCAAGATTCTACTTGAAATCATAACATTTATAATTTCATCAAATCTTATGTTCCAACTACAAGAAGCTTATTTGAGTCCAAAAATGGAGTTCTTTAGCTAGTACATCTTGCATTCCTCAACTATGAAGCCCTGGGGCCACTTCATGTGAATATCCACAGAGAGATATTCTTAGAGGAATGCAATCTTGACTTACATCTTGAAGATGCAATAGTCAAGTTGTGTAGCTAAGGCTAGCAATATTCTGATGATTTTAAGCATGGTTACCTAAGAGCAAGTCTCATTGCAAGCAATGTCTTCTCTTCTGATTTGTAGCTCATGGCTACGAACCGTGCTTTGAAGGTCTCTACCTTGTCATCAGGTTCCCTCTTTCTCTTGAAGATCCATTTGCACCTTAATGGATCTAACCCTTGTAGGTGGATCCTCGAGGGTCCATATACAACATTTATATATGAAGTCTACTTTAGACTTTATTGCTAATATCCATCTTTCCATGTCATGATCCTCAGGAGCTTCATCACATGAAGTCCGATCATTGTCAGACTTGACTGACACATGGAATACATCCTCAAATTCATTTGAAGAGGTATTAGTGTTTCATCTTTAATTGTCCTTTTAGTTCCCAATTTTAGGAGCCTCATTATCTTCTAAAGATTAAATGAGTTCCTACACTTCATTTTCATCTTGATTCTCAAGAGAGTCGTCCTCTAAGAATCACATTCTTAGAGATGAGATCTTTTAAGAATCTCAGGGTCATAAAGTAGGTATCCAATACCATCCTTTATTTTCCTAATGAAGTAGCACTCTCTAGTGCTTAATTCCAGCTTACTTGCATGGGATCTTATTAAGGATATATATAGTGTAGTCTTTACTACACATATATACCTGGAAACTAAGGGATAACTATGCTAAAATTCATCATTGATCAAATCATGTCACACATGATCCAATTGTATCTCCCTACAACTCCATTGAGTTTAGGTTTATCATGAGGAGTGAGATAGAAATAATATTCATATCTCCATAAGGTATTCTTTGAATTTTATCTAACAGGTGCAAGTTACCTAGGTTAGATCAAATTCATTTCATCTTTCTTCAAACTTTGGTTCTAAACCAAAATTGTGAAATCTTTGAACATTTCAAAGGTTTCTCAAGTGAAGAGAAGAAATCTCATATCATACATGATCATCAATAGATATCATATATCCATAATGTTCACTATGATATAGATGATTCACATACATCAATATGTATGAAATCTCGAATACCTTGACATCTTGCACCTTTCCTAAGAGAAGGGTGTATTGGACATTTTACTTTGAATACAATATTCACAAGTATGTAAGATTTTAAATTTTAGACATTCTAAAGTTTCATATCTTACTAGTCTATTGATCAAATCAACAGACAAATGTCCAAGGCTTGATGCCAGATCATTGTCAAATATCTTTATCCTCCTATTGATCTTATAAGGTTTGATTTTCAGTATTAGAAATCTTAATGAACCATTCATTAATTTTTCTAATTTTGTGGAGTCCACTAGATGTTAGATTACTATCTGAAATATATCCATCATAACTCTTTATGATAGTTCTATCTCAGAATTCATGTTTATTTCCAACATTTAGAAACAAACAATGAGTGTACTCTACTATCTAGGTCATAGAGACATTATCCAAGACTAAGGGCTCTCCCACTGAGAATATGAAGTCTATCTATCCAACAGAGATTGTTGCAACAATTACAACAATATCAATGTAGATGACTACTAAACCTTAAGATCAAATTTCTAATCTTCTAATATATATATGCAACCAATTGCAAATGTCATTAAAAGATTGGGATACAATTGTCAGACTTTATCTTATCAAATAATCAAGTCAATTTCAATGATCAAATGTAGATATAGATTATTATGATGCACTATTTGAGTCCTTCTCTAAGGATTCTAGACAGATTTGATAGTGATACTATCAACACATCAACTTATTGCAGTATTGGCATTCATCCAACTCTTTGGATGTCATATGGAAGTCATAGAAGTATGATCAACTCTTTGACTATCCTTCTCATCTTGGGTCTGACCCATGCTTCCACTGTGCTCCCTTTATCTATAAGCAACCATTGTTTAAGACTAAGGATCTCTAACATTGAATTCAAAAGAATTCAATGTAAGAGTATTTCAACATTTATACATGCTTCATTAAATTCATATGAAGCTTCATGAATGACTAGAGTATAGATAGTAGAATGATGATACTCATCATGTATACATTCATCTAGACTCCTAAAACATTGGTTCAGGTAGGTATTCAAATATTTTGAATACATCATCTCTTTCAAGCCACCATTCTGCATAATGCAGAGAACCATGTCATTCATGATTAAATGTCTAGAACACATATGTATGCCAGAACATCTTCTTAGATTTTATAAGGATTATTACGATCATCATCGACATGTCACTTCCAAAGTACACTCGATGAAAGACCAAGACCATAGAGACATACAAACCCTAAGGTGATGTCTTATTGTCTTATTTAATTGTCATTCCTCATTACGTTGAAGAAACTTGCACATTGCAACCACATACATTATGTGTCCAATTGCAAGTATAATATCTGGATTATGAGTCCAATCCATGATATTTTACTGGTTATTATTGAGTATAACATTGAGTGGGTTTAATGAAGGATTATCTGAAATAAGAAATTTGCATAAGGGTATATATATATTATATATATACATGTTTTACTTTGATTTAGGAATTTTTATATCAAAGTTGTCTTGCCTTGTCAACAATGAAAGTTCATTCCCTTAATCACTTTCAATGTAAGAGATATTCTTACCATTATATCTCAAGCAAGATCTGGGATCTCCTTTCCTATCTTTATCACATCTCAATAATATGAGAACCTGCGACTCCGATAAAAAGAAGCGGGAACACATTCCACCTTGCAAGTCCAACTTGCATTTCCCAATTCGGTCTTTAACACCCGGGCCCACCACCCCTAAGATGATGTTGACCCGTTGTTAATTGAACCAACCGTCAAAAAGCTTAATACTCGCTATACGCAATCCAATATCGCCCCAATAATATGAGGACCCGATATTGGGGTCACTACGTATACGGTCTTACTCTTTCGAGAAGTAAAGAACCCGATCCAATTAAATCATATATAGGATCTGTCACTTCAAATAGGCATCTCCTATATACAACAACTGGCGACGGAATTCTTTGCCTTGACGGGAGACCATGGATGTCACTTATGTGATCCTCCACCTCTTATTCAAATTGAAATAATTAATTATCGTGAATCATATTCACATAATTAATTCTTTTAAGGGAAATACACATCTATTCATAATAGAGTGTTTTAATAGGATATAATTAATTTAATCACATTAAATTAACTATCAATCCTATTATCAATCAACAAACTTTGAATTTTACTTGAATAGTAGGTATAATCTCAAAGTACGCATTATTTCGAATTTTAATAATTAGAAAAATATACTTTGATTTCTCCGGCATTATCCAGTCCCTACCCGTTGTCATGGCCAGTACCGGCGAGAGTGGGACGGACCACATACGTTGCAACCTGCTACCCCAACGATCTCCGACTAGACACCATATCCACCTCAGGAAAGGATAATGCCAGATAGATCATCATGTACTTTGAGATGCTCATCGGTCTTTCAATCGAAATTATACCATATACATCAAAACAATTTTGATTATATTATAAGGAGATTTGCTAAACAAATCCCCAATCCTATTCAAGCAAGAGGGTTTTGCATGAAAAAGTTGTCCTACAACTATTGTAGGATAAACTAAGGTTCTTCATGAAAAAAGAGTTTGTTGATGATTTCATATCAACCAATGATCAAGATCAATTATCTTATCATTATGGTTTAGGAAAATGTCATTCAATCAAATAATTATCTCTTTAAATATTTCACAAATATTTATCACTAATTATTTCAGAAAATTAACAATTAATTTTTATCATCATATTTGAATGACTTATCACAAGGTTCATGATCAAAAGATGTCAATTTCCAGCAGTGACCCCCAATCACTAAAATTAACTTATCTTGATCAATTTAAATTCAAAAAATGCAAAATCAGTTTCTTAAGATTGCCAATTTGATTTATTAAAGAACCCAAGTGATAATTCACGTATTTCGAGGCACAACAAAACCGTAATTAACAAATTAATCACGTTCTGTTCTGCTGTTCCCGCAACAGTGAATACATGCTTATTCAAAAGGTCATATCTTGAGCAAATTAAATCCAAATTTAGTAAACTCAGATCCTATGGTTTCCTTATTTAATGGGATACAAAATCCAATTGAATATTTTGTGTTTAAACAATTTAAATAGTGACGAAAAATTCAATTAATCAGAGTTGCGAAAATTCAAATGCGCCAAAACTTTCATGACCCTTTCAGACCCAAGTCATCCTTGGTTCATGGTTCATATCCAAAACTTTTTTCGACCTAAAGCTCTGATACCACTTGAAGGATATTGAGAATCCTTAAGCGCATCACGGAAGCGTGTCGATCGCATCGTATGCAATCGGAGCAACTAGTCGCACTAGTCGCTACATGCGGCGGGAATTAATTTTTTTAAACTAAAGATGAAACCACATGATCACGAGAATAGTTCTCGGATCGTTTCATCAAACTACAAAGTATAAGGAATACCTCTTGAAGCGTGGTTGTGATCACGAGATCCCAAACAAGAGATCCTCCTGTCTCAAGTCCGATCCACGAAGAACGCACTTGCGGGCGCGATGATGAGTCACGTTCCTCCCGCAATCCTCGATGAAGATCCAAGCGATGGATCCCCTGATTTCGTCATACGAAATCCATCGTCTTCTTTTAGAGCAAGCAACCCCAAAGAAGAAGGAGATTCCCGAGTCGTCGAAGGCGAATGCAAGAGTCTCTTCTTTCTCAACACAAGATGGACGACCACCTTTTGGAGGAGACAAAGAGAGAGAGAGGGCGAGAATATGAGAGAGAGAGAGAGAGTTGTAAACTTCTACAGCTCTTGATAATGTGTGTTCCAAAAAGGCTAGGCTAGCCCTCCTTTTATATTAGTTTAGGATCCAATGGATCTCAATCCATGGGATACATAGATCCAATGGCCATGCTTGGTCTATGTAATGATCAATGGCTAGGATTGTTGTTGGTTAAAACCAACAACATTTATTTATAATTAAATTAAATATATGTTGCAACATTATCAATGCATTTTTTAATTTAACATAAATAAATTAGTTAAGAGATTAATCAATATAATAAAATGGAGAGAATATTGCCTCCTAAAAAAAGGAGGCGTCACCCATGACTTTTTCATGGGTGACGCCACCTCTAAATTGGTGGCTTTTATCTCTTTTTTATTATATCACATTTTCTCTTTATAATTCGTAATAATAATAATCACAAAAATATCCACCAAATTAATTCCAAATTAATTTGTGAATATATCAATCATGCCATTGAAAATTATGTGAATCATATTCACATCCCAAACTAATTTGTAAATTGCATTTTCAATTAATTACTTAATGTGAATCTAATTCACATTAATAATTATGAAATGCTATTTACATAGTTTCTCTCTCTCTAATATATTATAAATCATATTTATAATATATATGATTAATATGGATAGTGCTATCCACATTATTCATATCCATGATAATTAAATCACATTTAATCATCTTGGATCTCTTTTCTCATTTGCCCAAATAACATGAATCACATTTATGTTGTTCATATCTTTGATTATTAAATCACATTCAATTATCTTAGATATCTCTTCTTATAATATGAATCAAATTCATATTATTCATGATAATTAAATCATATTTAATTATCCATTTTCTCGATGCTTGGATACAGAATTCATCAAATGAATTATTCTTGAACTCCTTCAAGAATAATGTGCTTTCTCCGTAGATACTTGGAGATAAGGATAGGGCGATTGTATTGTTCCACGTATAGTGACTTGGATATTGAGATCACATCTCAAATCCAGATCTCGGGCCTCTCATAGATGCTTGATTAAATCAAGTCCGCAAATCTAATCTTCTCATTGCATCCGAATCACATTCAGATCAGTGTCCAACATTTGGACCAAGATCAGATTACTTCTCTACTGAGAGGAGTCACTAAAATCCAGACCCGTATCATCACTCCCTAGGAATGGAAGCGTCATGGTTATACAATCGTTTATGATCACATCACCCTCAGGTATTCCCAACACCTGTACATCCTGCATACTGGAAGACCCAGAATAAACCCAAAGTATTAGATCAACTTTATAATGTCTACTTCAGGGTTTTATAAGTAAGTTCTCATTTAATCATTGGGATTTGGCATCGATCATATACTTTCCAAAAGCATATATCATACCTAGGTCTTAATCATATACTTTCCAAAAGTATATATCAAACCTACAAATTCAGTCAAGCTTCCAAAGCGAGATGATCGTGCACGGAATTTGATTCTTCCCAATATCTCATGGGTGAGCTCATGTCTTCCGATTCAGTAATGAACCTGTATGATCCCTTTGAGAGATCGTATTACTCATATGTCCTTATATGCACACCAGCGCGCCGGTGTATAGACCTTGATTAGGTCATCAACCTATTGGTCTGCCAAATGTGTATACTCAGACATATAGTAACACATCTCTCTCCGGTCAGAGGATGCGTGCCTATGCTGTGACAATATTCAACATAGGACTTAGGTTATCTCGATCTCATCAAGTCAACTCTTTGACCTAACTAATCTGACACATCTGAATCTCTATTCCTATGCAGAGGACCTGCATCAAGAGGTCGGTCAGATATCATCCTATGTGAGAAAGGATTGCCATCTCCTACTCAGGTTGGAAATCACATCTTAACAATCATTTGACGGTGCTTGATGAGTCCTCAATCTAGCTCTTTAGATATTCATCAAGCACCAGCCTCTATGATTCAATAATTGAATCAACATCTGTATGATCATTAAGATAGCCATGGTACATACCTAATTGTACAGAGGGACCTATTATGCAGATTATTTATTCTTCATTTCAGATCAGGGAATGATATTTGCAATAACATTTATTGCATAATGGCTCGTCGTGGGCTCACATGTCCAACACTACTCTCTTTCCCTACATTCATGGATGTGTCCTAACTCCCATGAGATCTGAGCCCTCCTCTTTTAACAAAACATGGGATTATCACGATTACGCTCTAAGAGTTGATGAGATGCTTACCCAGCAAGTCATGTGACAAATTCTCCCTCCTCATCAACAAGACACGTGAGAATGCTCAATTGATGATGGATCACAACATTCATATGGCATGATGAGAGGATGACAACGCCATCTTCATCAACGCTCAAGACGAGGCTGATTGATATAAAGGAAGATATGAAGAAGAAGAAGAACGCCACATCCCCAAGGACAAGGGCACAACATTCTCCTCCTCCTCCTCCTCCTCCTCCTTCACCTACTCAAGCTCCGACTACTTCTAACTGTAGCCCCTCTCCAATCGCTCTAATTTCTTCTAATGGGAAGACTCCCTTGATTGTAGTGGTGGTGGTGGTAGTAGTAGGAGTAGAAAGTGACAACTCTAGCTCCTTTGATGGCTCTAGTGGTAATAATAGTGAGACCCGATGTCACGCAATCCAAGGACCCAAGAGATGCCATCGCTTCCCACTAATCATTACAGATCACATGAAAGAGAGTACGTCCCCTACCAAGATCTTGTCTAGTCCACTTCAAGTCTTAAGTTTACCAAGATTGATGGTTCCTTGGTGTCGAAGTCAAATTTATAATATTTTGGAACATGACTATGCCATAAAAATTTTGTATCTATACATAATTCTGTTCACCATTGGATTACGTTTCTTGAAAAAATACAATTTGGATAATTTGGATTAGTTTGATATTAAAATTAATTTAGCTAAATTGTGTGTTTTCATATTAACCTAATTCATCTGCATTTTTGCATTCGCATTTTTATTGCATAAAAAATATCAAAAAAAATCCCGCTTGCAAAATCCTGAGCTAATTCATCTAACTTGATCCGAAGTTATTCGTTTGCCTCCTTGAGTCGACCCTGGGGCTTGCCCAGGTTAAAAATACATCAAACCGCACATTCATTACTTCATTGATTAATCGATTCGTGTGGTTAATCTTTGATCGATCCTGATTGCCCGACTACAACAAAAACGACACGCTTAAAATGACACATTAAAAGGGCAATTTTTGGGATCAATCAAATGGCGCTGTTGTCAGGAAGGCAAATGGCTTAGGATCATTTTAGAAAATTTGAATTAGTTTTTCCCTTCATTCGGGTAGTCTGACCCCCTAACCCACTTGTAATTATTTCATTTTTTTAATTATTTTTTGTATTTCTCTCTGACATAAATTTTATCTTTTTGTGCGAGGGTCCGGTGGACTTGGAGCGACTTGCTTGAAGTCGACGCATATCAAAGAGCATCGGAGGTCTACGATTCGTGGATCGAGTCGACTGTTGAGAAGCCAAGAAGATCTTAAAAGAGAGATTTTAATTTTTGAAAAAAATATTAAGTTGTAATAATTGCATATTTACAACGGTTCCCGTTTGGGTTCTTGCGTGTGTAACCGAAATAAAAAGACTCTCTGTGTTGTGTGATTGCTTGCCGTAGAATAGATCCTGCACTCGTGGCTCTTAGAGCTTCCTAGGACTGTTTGTGCTTGTAATTTCTAGGACCACACTTCACCATTAAAAGACACACTTAGACTGCAGGACTTTAGCCAAATTTAAATTCATTATTCACTTGCTAATAGAACCGCCTGTCTAGGAGCGACTTTTCATCGCTTGCATTCATTAAGTGCAAAATTTCAATTCAGTATTGCGTCCTGCATTGTAGAGAGCTGAAGGCACTGTAACTCTTCTTACTCAAGCATTCGTCATCGTTTTCTCGATCGCATCGGTTTTTTCCGATTCCCTCTCTCGATTTTTCTAACTTAAGATAAAGGATGTGGAACTGGACGGTGGACATGATTGCTTGTGTAGATTAACTAAAGTGACAACTAATCTCTAAAATTAGGACTGCTAATTAAATTGGACCAATTTTTTTGACTAAAATTAACCCTTTTTTCTAGGAGAGTGATAACAGGGGGATTCCCACGAGGGTCACCATAAAAAAAATAGAAGTGTTGTCGCCGAGGCGACCACTCATGGAAGACCGGTGTTAATCAGCAATTAACCCACAATCCAAAGAATACAACAATCAAGCTCGAAATAAATGTGAATTAATTTTTATTTACTCTACCAGAAAATGTATAGTGACAAATATGTAGAGGTCGAACCACAGAGAGCAACACAAAATGCAATAGCCTACGCGTCAATCCCAGTCATCCTTGTGTGGGTTTTTTTTATTATTATTATTAAAATATAATACTTAAGTATTATGTATATAGATATATATATATATTTATATAATACAAATTTATTATATATCTATATACATAGAGGTTAAGCATATAGCTTATAATACATGTAATATATATATATAGGTGTATCTAAATATAATATAATATATACATATATATATATCCTCTTTTTTTTATTATATCATATTAAGATTAAAGAGACTACATATTACTAGATATATATATATATATATATAACATATAAATTTTTTTTCTCTTTTTTTTTGGATATATAGATATAGGTATATATACATAAAAGGGGTGTTATAATTTTCACAAAAATACTAAAAAAGAGTCAAAAATTCAGGAAAAGGATCTTTTTGGAATTTTCATGGCTTTTTACTGTTTTTATAGTTTTTGGGTATTTTTGCAAATATTTTTAGCATTTTAAAATAGCTACATGATAGCAAACAGTGGACTAGGTACTGGCCGTCACAAAAAAATAGAGATTAAAAATAGCTAACAGCTTCAAAAATGTTCCCCTGTAATTTTCTAATAACAATAATAAAATATAGCATAAGTAGGGCCTGAGTTTATATTTTTCTGATTTTTATTTGATTTTTTATATTTTTTTGAAGTTTTTGGGTATTTTCGAATTTTTAAGGTTTTCTTTTTGAGATTTTTAGGGATTTTTGGTCTGACACCAATATAGGACAAAATACACTACATATAATTTTTTTGGAATTTTCCAGCGCATTTTCATATTTTTTTGGGATTTTATGAGTTAGACAGGGACCTAAAGACAAGTTTTTGATTTTTAATAAATGCAAAAATGCAACAAAATGCAAAACTAAAAATATGGCGTTCAAGCATGACCAAACAGGAGCTTAAGTCTATTTTCTCAAGATTTTTCGATTAAGTGTGAAGCACAAAATAAATAGACAAAGCCTTCAAAAATTAAATGGCCTGGCAGGGGTATTTTTGCAAATAAAATAGTTGGCAGGGGCATACATGCAAAAATTACAACAAAAATACACTTTAACTTTTATTTTCAGGACCATTCCATAAATACAAGAACCCGGCAGGGGTTAGATGCAAAATGTCACGCGCCTCACGTGGTTGCCGCACGTGAGGCACGGAGGGACTAAAATGTAAATATGTAAACATCAGGGGGGTCCACTGCAATTTTTACGACTTCTTTACAACGTAATACTTTATTTTTGGGTGTAAACTTTAAATACAAAAAGTAAGGGGTAGGGTATGAAATTTACCCCTAAAGAAGGCCTTGCATCCTGCGACGCTGGGAGCGCCACTTATACACGTGGCAATCATCTGACGGCGGACTTCGATTCGGCGATGAAGGGCTGGGATTAGAACGTCCCGGCTGATCTGACGGTGGGCGTGCTTCTTCATCGAACGGTTGGCGTGCAATCTGGGCCAGCCCTCTCGATCCAACGGTGCAGAAGGCACCTGGAAGAACTGGGAAGGAACTCGCCCTCGGCGAGCTTCGATCGGGTAGCTCGGGCTCCTCCGGGCACCTCCCGCGCATCTGGAGCGTTCTGATCGTAGCTGGGAGGCTTCCGCGTCGTCTGACGGTGGTCTCATGGCTCCTGGGGGCCTGAGTCGGTGGAGCGAGGTCGGAGAAGAAAGGGGCCCCCAGGAACCTCTTCCTGGTCAAAGCAAGCCCAGAAGGGCTCGATTCCTCGTGGTACCTGCACAGAAAGAACCGCGGGCGAGAGGGCTATCTCCTCGACCCGGGGTTATGAAGCTGCGGTGCAAGATGGAGGTGGGCGGAAGGGCTCCGGCGAACGGCGGAGTTGGAACCCGGATTCGCCAAGACCAAGGGTCTTGGGTTGATCTGATGGTTGTGAGAGATGGAGAAGGCGACGAGGAACGAGATGGGATGATCGGGGCGGTCGGATACAGTGAGGGTTACAATGAAGAAGTCGCCGGAGCGGAGCTCCGGCGAACTTCGATTTTTGATTTTTACGCTAATGTGATCAACTAACAACTAAGCTAACTACTGAAATGAAATGCTAACATTGAAAACTAACTAAGAACACATTAAAAGGACAGCTCTTATACCTGGGGGCCTCCAGGGAGCAGGGCGGACGCCGGAGCTCCGCCGCGTCAAAATTCTCCTCCCTCCGGCCGAGTCTCGATGCTGGGCTACTCCCCCTGTCACGAGGAACAATCCAGGCACAAGATCTAGGCGTTAGGTTGGAATGAAAGTGGCCAAATTCGAGGAAGGAAGCGGAGCTTTTTATTTATAAACATTGGCGAGTAGCCTTATTGACCGGCGATTATTTCATGATCTAGAGAGCATTTGGTTGATCTGTGATTTCGGCGGGCATCATGGAAGATTAGGGAACAAATCTTGTGAAGGAAGCGTTGTCGATTGATGGATGATGTGCCCGGGAAAAAGGGAGGAAATCGGGGGAGTGGACTGTTCAGAGCTGCCAGGCGTGGGATGGGACAGTTGACCAGGGGGTCAACGTTGGCCGGCGTCTCATTGGGCCACGTAAGCCGCTACGAGACAAAATAGCAGGTCTGAAGGAAGATTGATTTATTTGACATCCGAAATGATTTTATTAATTTTTGCTTATAAAATAAAAAATGTGTATTATTTCATGTAGTATTTATTCCTGATTTTTATTGAATTTTTCGAGGTGTTTTGTTGTAGTTTTATTTTAGTAATGTGTATATGTATGTATTTACATGTATTTTTGGATATTTTATTTTTAATTTATTTATTTTCTTTTATTATTTTCTTGGCTTATTTTATAAATTTATAACTTATTTTTGTGAGTATAAAGGTATTTTTGTTTGATTTTTATAAGTTTATTTGTATTTTTAAATAAATTGGTCTATGTATTTGTAAGTATATATATAGGTACTTTACCTATATATTATACACATTGTATTTATTTAATTAATTTTATGTGTTTTTATTAAGGATTTGTATTTTTAATAGGACACATATACTATATACATTATTACAAAAATATAAGAGATTTGAATAATTAAAGAATGTTTTCCCCTTTTATTTGTGTGCATACTCCATATAGGTATCTTGCCCATATATATTACATAGTTTTATTTTATTTTCCAAATTATTTTTGGTTTTATTCTAATGTCAATTTGTACAGGAATTATATACATTATCTACAAAATTCTAAAAATATGAGTTTATAAAAATAATGAATATTGAATAAAATGAATATTTTAATCAGGTATTATGTACAAGAAGGGCCAAAAACCTAACTGCCACAGATGGACTCCAAAAATTATGAAACCAATTTTATAAAATAGTTTATGAAATGCTATATACAATTAAAGGTGAGTTTGGGTGATTTGGAGTTTTTATTTGCAAGATGTGGGTCTGTGAAGTTGAGATGTTGGCTTTTTATTGTGTGTATAAAATGTACACTGGGTATTATTTTTACACAAACTCAATTTTGTATTTTTATTTACATTATTATCTACAACTTTTATGAACAAAGTTTCTTTATTTGATGAATAAATAATTATGCATAAAATAGGTGTCAAAAATGCATAAAGGGATGAATAAATAAATGAGGTATTTATTGTATATCAGCCCTTATCTCCCCCTACTTTATTCCTTGTCGACCAATACCATGCTGGCCTTGGTCTCGGGGTTAGGGTCATAAAATATTTACAAAATTTTATTCCTTTTTCTTTTCTTCTCTTTATTCTATAATTTTGGCATTAAAAACCTTATTTAATGTACAATTAATACAATGAATAATGAATGCTATTATGTACAAATTAATGCTGTTTACATGCATTTGCCGGGGTTTTTGAGGCCAAAATGATAGAATAAAGGTGATGAAATGGAGATTCATCACCCCCTATACTTGCCTTTGCTAGTCCCTAGCAAACACTTATGCAATAAGCGCAAAATGAATAAAGAAAAGAAAAAGGAAAATGCAAGAAAGATAGAGTGAATTGGGGTGCTTTCAGTGCAATGCATGTCCTTACGAAATCTGAATTTGGAGCTCCTGTCAGACCTTGGGTGTGAAGGTGTGTGGAACCTAGTCGGGAACCAGCTCTAAAGTACAACAGCCTTCGGTGATCACAGAACTCGGTTCAACCCACCTCAATAGCCGGGTCAGAACTAGTCTACATCATACGCAAACTCTTATAACTATGAAGCTGACTTGTACGGTGTAAGTGTTAGTGGCTCTCCCCAACTGAAATGATAAAGGAACTGACTTCTCCAGAATGACAACCCAATGATTCCCCTATCCAACAGCTCTTTCCTCGAGGAGCCGGGTATTCCCTTCTAAGTTCAAGTGGCAACCAGCTCAAGAGGGGGGGTGAAGAGAAGAATGGACGGTAGCCAGTGTAGCTACCTATCCTGGGATGCAAGACCAGTGTAGTCAAGTCATCCAGCTGCAGGCTTACATGTTTGTCTTTGGAGCTCAAGCTTGCTTATTGACTTTGTACATACTTTGCAGGCGTTTTATTTTTGTACAGGCCTGATCATCATCATCATTTTTTTTAACATACTATTCACAGCAGCATTTACATAAGGAGTTTTTCCTCTTGAGCCAGTAGACTATCCCTCTTTTGAAGCTTTGTCGCAACCCACAATCTCCTGTCTTTAGACCTCATTGCTATTGAATCTGGTTGGGGTGCACTTCCCTCCCTAGACGAGGACGAATGTTTCCACCCGTGTGCGTCTCAGACTGGCAAATCCAACCCCCTCACCACTCCAACTGGGTTGAGCCAAGTGAAAGGTGCAGGTGTCCAAGTTAGATCACGGTCGGCAAGAGTCATACGTGTGTCTCGAAAAGTTCTAGTTAGTCCACTGAGGTGACTTGAACCCAGCCCTGATTTCTCAAAGAATTAAGTCTGAATAGACCTGAAGTACCTTAAACCTAGTTCCCATAAGGTTCCAGTGCAATTAGGTGCGGTAAGGTCTAACCGAGCTCCAATTTGAGATTTTCTTAGACTGATTCAATCATCAAGCTTCACTCAAAAAGAATATGAATGGTATGCTTATGCTATGTGCAATGAATGATGCAATTTTTTCACAAAAATTTGGAAGGATCAAAGAATGTTTTTACAGAAAGAATCTCTGCACAGGAAGTATGAACTGAAAATGTTTAAAGAGTATGTACATTTATTTACACAGGCGTGCTGCTTTGTTTTCAAAATTTAGGAAATTTTTAGCGACTTTACAGGTATGAATGAAATAGTTTATTTGGGTATGTATAGAAAGAATTGTATGTATCTTGTTTCTGATTTACTAGTATCTGCAATGGTGTTATTAATAGCTTTTTGAAAATAATTTTGCAAACTATAGTACACGATAATTTTTGCAATCCTTTACACATTTGAAAACTATTTTTGCAAAGATTTTTCACACTATATGTAGATATATACAATTTTCACAATACTTTTAACAAGCATTTTTCAAAACATTTGCACATAGGTTTTTCAAATCCTTTCTTTCACACAAAGAAAAATTTTGCAATCAACACCGTTTCACGCATTTGAAATCATTTCACATCAAATTTTCCAAAACTGGTCACACTATTTTTCAAATCATACTGTATAGGTATCTGATTTATTAATCAGTAGGTACAAAAGAAGAAAAAAATTGTATTTGACGTATAGTATGGTTTGGCTTATTCCTCATTTACAAATGAAAGATTTTTGTGCAAATTCCTCAGACTTACTCGAGAAACATTTTCACAAGGGTTTTCGAAAACTCTAGTCCAAAATAATTTTTGTAACATGTACACGCATTTGAAAATCCTTTTACAAATGTTTTACACAACATAGATAGATTTTTCAAAACAATTTTTGACAATCAACTTTTCACAATCATTTGCACACTAATTTCCACATATTTTGCTTTCACTCAAAGAAAATAAGTTTTACACACAAACTAATTTTTTCAATCGTTGAATACTTGTTCACGCTATTTTCAAACAACTTTCACAAGATTTTTCAAAAAAACGTTTCGTAAAACACTTTTCTGACTTACTAGTCAGTATAATTACAATGAGTCTGAGGAACTGACAATCATCTTTTATTATTATAAAGCTACTTTTTACATTTTATTTTGTGTTGTAGTAATATTTTATTTTTCAGTATGAGTTATGGCTTTTAGTATATACACAGTATATACGACCCCCCTATACTTAGCTTGAGCTATGTCCTCATAGATCGAAAGAAAAAAGCAAAGACATAACTCGTACTGCGTATAGACAGATCTAAAGAATAAATACGAACGAAATGAATGAATGAGAAGTTGACCGTCCCCCCTATACTTAGGATCAAAGAATCCTTTGTATAGCAGACTATTTACAAAGCGGGGAGGGTCAAGGGTGAGAATACACTGATCGTACTCAGATTGTCTCCCCCTATACTTAGGGTAAGATACTCCTAAGTATAGATAAGAAGAGGAGACGATGGAGAGGATCGAACAGAAATCAAGAACCCTAGGTGCACACCCCCCTATACTTAGGACCAAGTACGTCCTAAGTATAGAAAACTGTCTACAAAGGCGGCACGTTTTAGATAGAAAAAGAAAATAGATAAGGAAAAGAAGAAAAGAAGAAAAGAAGAAAATCAGAGCAATAATGGTTGGAGTACATCGTCTGAATCTTTTGGTGCTGCAGGAGGTGTAGAGATATCCTCGGGGTGCACTAACTGAATAGAGTCAACAACGGCCAAGAATGAATCTGGTTCCAAGTAAGGCTTCAGTAGTTGGCCGTTGACGACGAAGGGCTGTGCGTCAGGGGACAATTCTGATATAGCAATGCTTCCGTTGTCACGCACTTCACATACTCGAAATGGCCCTGTCCACTTACTTTTTAATTTACTTGGGAATATCCGCAACTTTGCATCAAACAACCACACTTTCTGCCCAACATCGAAGGTCTTTCGTCTGATGTGCCGGTCATGCCAGCGTTTCACCTTCTCTTTGTACATCAAGGTGTTATCGTATGCGCAGTCTCGGAATTCCAAGAGCTTGTTCAGATCATCCTTTCTCTTCTGACCACCTTTTCGTGAGTCCAAGTTACAATTACTAATTGCCCAAAGGGATTTGTGAATTAATTCCACGGGCAGATGACATGGTTTTCCATATACAAGACGGTAGGGCGACATGCCCAAGGGAGACTTGTAGGCCGTACGGTAAGCCCAAAGAGCTGAGTCCAAGAGTTGAGACCAGTCTTTTCTGTTTGGCCTAACAAGTTTCTGCAATATGGTCTTGATTTCTCTATTGGATAACTCCGCCATACCATTGGTCTGCGGATGATAAGGAGATGCGACGCGGTGATCGATGCCGTACTCCTTTGTTAACTTCTTGACCTCTTTGTTGATGAAATGACTACCCCCGTCGGATATGAGGATCTTCGGTATCCCAAACCGCGAAATGATGTTCTTCTTCAGAAACTGGCAAACTGTTTTGCCGCCGGCGGCTCGGGTGGGGATAGCTTCAACCCAACGACTCACGTAATCTACGACAAGAAGGATGTGCTCAAAACCTTGACTGTTAGGGAAAGGTCCCATGAAGTCAATGCCCCATGCATCGAAAACATCTGCTATCTGAATGATTTTCAGAGGCATTGAGTCTTTGGCAGTGAGTGTTCCTTTCAGTCGCTGACAATCAAGACATCTTTTAACAAATTCTGCTGCATCCTTGAATAAAGTGGGCCACCAGAGGCCACACTGCAATACTTTCGCTGCCGTACGATCTCTAGAATGGTGCCCACCAGATTCGAGCGAATGACAATGCTCGAGGACACTAGATTGCTCCGTCTGAGGAATGCACCTGCGCCAAATACAATCTGCTCCTTCCCTGAATAGAAGGGGATCTTCCCACTGGTAAAAGCGGATGGTCGACATGAATTTGTTCTTCTGATTCTTCGTCCAATCCGAAGGTATTACCCCAGAGGCGAGGTAATTTACAATGTCAGCATACCAAGGGAGAGCATCCACGGCTAAGATAGCTTCGTCAGGGAAGGTCTCTGTGATAGGTGCGTTGCTCAAAGGAGAGTCATGCTGCTCTATTCTGGAGAGGTGATCTGCTACCACGTTCTGAACTCCAGGTTTGTCCTTAATTTCTAGATCGAATTCCTGGAGGAGAAGGATCCAACGAATCAGTCTGGGCTTGGCATCCTTCTTCTGCTGTAGGTACCGAATAGCAGAGTGGTCTGTGAAAATTGTGACCTTTGACCCCAACAAATAGGATCTGAACTTCTCTAAGGCGAAAACCACAGCCAGCAGTTCTTTCTCTGTTACTGTATAATTTCTTTGAGCTTCATCTAATGTTCTGCTGGCATAGTGAATGGCATAGGGCGCCTTATCTTTCCTCTGCCCTAGAACAGCTCCGACGGCAAAATCTGACGCATCGGTCATTATTTCAAATGGAAGAGTCCAGTCTGGAGGCTGCAAGATTGGAGCCTGAGTGATAAGCTCCTTCAATTGATTGAAGGCAAGGAGGACTGGCTGATCAACAATAAATTCTGTCTCCTTGCACAAAAGCTCTGTCAGAGGTCGGGCAATGCGGCTGAAGTCCTTGATAAATCGTCTGTAAAATCCCACATGCCCCAGGAATGACCTCACATTCTTTACTGACTGAGGTGGCTGCAGGTTTGAAATGACATCCACCTTGGCTGGGTCGACTTCCAGGCCACGTTTGGAAACGACATGGCCCAACACAATACCCTCTGTGACCATAAAGTGGCTCTTTTCCCATGAGAGCACTAAATTGACCTCCCGGCATTTCTGAAGCACTCTGTCTAGGTGCTCGAGGCAAGAATCGAAACTATCACCATAGACGGAGAAATCATCCATGAACACCTCGAGAAAACTGCCTACCATTTTGGCGAAGACTGCTAGCATGCATCTTTGGAAGGTTGCGGGTGCATTGCATAATCCAAAGGGCATCCTCTTGAAGGCGTAGGTGCCGAACGGGCAAGTGAAGGTAGTCTTCTCTTGATCCTCAGGGGCGATCGCCACTTGGTTGTACCCGGAGTACCCGTCCAGGAAGCAGAAGAACTCCTTGCCTGCTAATCTCTCCAAGACTTGATCAATAAATGGCTAGGGAAAGTGGTCCTTCTTGGTTGCTGCATTTAGGCGGCGGTAGTCAACACACACCCGCCAGGATGTCGGTACCCGAGTTGAAATCTCCTCTCCTTTTTCATTTGTGACCACAATAAGCCCGGATTTCTTGGGAACTACATGCAGGGGGCTGACCCACTTTGAATCGGAGATGGGATAAATGAAGCCTGCATCACACCACTTTGTGATTTCCTTCATGACCACGTCCCGAAGGTTAGGGTTTAGCCTTCTCTGGAATTCGCGGGACGGCTTGGCATCGTCTTCTAAATAGATATGGTGTGAGCACAGAGCTGGATTTATCCCTCGGAGGTCTGATACACTCCAACCAAGTGCCTTGCGGTTCTTTTCTAGAATCTCGAGGAGTCGAGATTCTTGATCCAGATTCAGCCTGCTGCTGATGATGACTGGATACATGTGTTCTTCACCCGTAAGGAAAGCATACTTCAGGCCTGCAGGAAGTGGCTTGAGTTCTGGTTTCAGTCTGTCCCCTTTACCGGTCACTTCTGATACCATGCTGGTGGTGGGATGTACTTTGAGACTAGTACTATCCTCAACATCCTGTTGAGATCCTAGTGATGTACCGAACGGTTCTGCGGTGAGCTGATTATGTTCGGTCTGGAGTGAATGCTCAAGAAGATGCGCTTGCATCTGAGAATCTGTCTCCCATGAATCATCGGAGCTTATGATGACTGTGCTTTCCAAGTCCTCCTCAAGAGTGAGGATTTCTTGGGTCCATGGATCGTCCAGTGACAACTCCGAGTCTCTGATCTCCGCAATAAAATCACAGTCTGCTTCTGATGCTGCTTGACTTTCATCAGTTGTGGCGTTCTGCTCCTTGTTCATGGTGATCGTGATTTGTTTGGTGTTCGAGCTGAAGGTGATCTTGCCAGACCCGTAATCAACCACGGCACCAGAAGTACGGAGAAATGGTCTGCCGAGGATGATAGGAGTCTGGAGCAGTGGTGCAGGAGAGTCCATGTCAAGGACTACAAAATCAGCTGGGAATTTCATCTCCTGCACGGTAAATATCACGTCTTCCAACAAACCGCGGGGCCGCTTAACGGATCGGTCAGCGAACTGAAGGATCATTCGTGTCTGCTTGAGCGGTCCCAGCCCGAATTCTTGCATTATGGACGAGGGCAGAAGGTTGATGGAAGAACCACTGTCAAGAAGAGTACGCTCGAAGACCTGATAAAAAATCACACAACTGATCAGAGGTGCTCCTGAGTCTTGCTTTTTCTGGGGGAGGTTGGTGATAGCTGCAACTGTGGCCATGGACAAAACGTGTTTTTCTACCTCTCGGCGTCTGTTGTCTTGCGCTGGGCGACGCCTGTCAGTACATGCCTCTTTCAATCCTTTCTTCACAGCTGGCATGTATTCCACGGCCTTTAACAAGGGAATCTCAACAGTCAATTTATCCAAAATATCTACAACACCTGGATCAGACAATGCAGTTTTTCTTTTTGTCATTTTTTTGGATTTTTGTATTGCATGCGGAAAAGGAATATTCACATTACTGGCAGGAAAATTAGAGTTCTTATTTACATCAAGATTATCGCCCACAGAATGCTGTACATCCGGACTACAAAAAGGCGTACAAGCTGGATCTGACTCTGCTGGTGCTGCTGGGCGATCAAAAAGGGTAGCATTGGCTCCATCGGCTGGCACAGGATAGGCTGCTGCTGGCGGCTCCTCCAAGGCTGGCGCGGCTTCACTTCTTCTACAGGCTTCTTTTTGGTGTTTTTGTTTTTGCGGATTTTTTTGTATTTTTGGCTGGAATTGCTTCTGGCAATGTACGACGGCTGGACTGGCTTCTCCTTCCTCTTCCTCCTCACCCGCCCCTGGAGCTGGCACGGCTGATGCGGAAGATGACGATCCACCTGTTTCTTTATTCACCCCATATCTGGTAGCAGGCGGAGGCAAGGCCCTACCGCTCCTGAGAGTAACAGCATTAGAAAAAGCAGTAATATCATTATCACACGCGGACTGGACATCACATTCTACCTGCTCCTTCTTCTTGAAATTGTTGGGGTTGGCTTCGACCTGCGTCGGAATGGTAGTGCGAGTGGCGGTCAGGTCATCAAGCCGCTTGGTCATCTCTGCTAGCCCTTGGACAAGCTGGGCTAGACACTCCATGGTGGGATTAGCTGGGGGCACATCAGAAGATGCAGCGTGCATACCACGCTGCTGTTGGTTAGATGGGTGGGGAGGCTGCTGATGGTGTTGCTGTGGTGGAGCAGGAAGTTGAAGTTGTTGGTAGGACGGAGAGGGATACTGCTGGTATGATTGAGGCTGAGCAGCCGTGTATTGGTGATACGGCTGCGGATGGCGATACTGCTGCTGCTGCTGATACAGAAAATTCTGCCTCCATTGATGTGCGAATTGAGGAGGCTGCTGGTGTTGCTGAGAGGGGTGCCCAAAACGACCACCCTGAGGTTGGTGGTACTGCCGGTTGGCAAATGGCTGACCCTGGAGTTGTCCCTGAGGACGGGTCGGCTGTGCATCATTAGTCCAAACCCCATTAACTTCCTAGACCAGGGGTGGTGGCGGGAACACTGAATCGGTGTCTGAGATAAACTCTGGCTGGTACACAACCATCTGCTGTTGCGGCTGGCTCTGATCAGGTGCCTGCACGTAGTACACGTGCTGAACTGTCGGTGGTTGCTGGCTTGGCTGAGGCTGGTGTAGCGGTGGTTGCTCGTCTTTTCTCTCAGCTGGAGCTTCGAGCGGTGCTGCCGACTGAACAGAATTGATGGTACCTACCAGCAGTTCTAGCTGCTTGGTGATGTGATCCAGTTTGTCCAAACTCTGGGTCCTCTTCTCGATTAAGGCGAGTTTTTCGAGATCTTTTGATCGCTTCTCGATAATGTCAACTTTAGAGAGATGTCCCCCGATGATGCTGAGGTTGGAGCTTTCATCTCTCTCTGATTCCTTAGATGCTGCCATGTGCACTTGCTTTTGAAGGATCTGGGGTTGCTTCTGATAAGCCTTGGATGAAGAGAGGGCGGCCTCTCCTTCGGCCATTTCTTCAAAGATCTGCCAGACGACATCTTCATCCTTATTGAAGTGTGAGCCCCCACATGCTGCGTCTACGAGCCTTTGACTTTCAATGTTCAGTCCCCCAAAGAAATGCTGAACCAAGCTGGTCTTCGGAATATCATGATGGGGACACTTCTCCTGCAGATCAGTGAATCTCTCCCATGCTTCATGTATCGACTCATGGGGTCCTTGGGAGAAATTACTGATACGGGCCCGCATCTAGTTGAGTCGACCCAGAGGGTAATACTTGTGCAAGAAGGCAGACTTTAGCTTCTCCCAGGTCGTCACAACCTTCCCCATATGATTGACCCAATAAAGGGCCTTATCCTGTAGACTGAAGGGGAAAGCCGTCATCTTGACAATGTCTAGAGGGACATTGGGATAGTGAGTAGTACGGCAAATGCGGGAGAATTGCTGCAGGTGGATGTACGGCTCCTCGCTGGTGTTTCCATGGAATGCAGGAAGAAGAGCAATGAATTGGGGCTTCAGCTCAAAGTGAGCGTGTACCGGTGGAATGAGGATCCATTCGGTCATCTGGCTGTCTCCCGGATTGTATGTTTGTTTAAGGGTAGGTTTCGGTGGTGGTAATTCAAGATCATCATTGTGGTCATCACCACCTCCTCCACCTTCACCTTCTCCTCCCATGCCTCCTCTGCCTCTGCCTCTGCCTCCATCATCATGGTTCATCATATCATTCAACATATCCTGAAAAGCTGTCTGAGTGAGGGCCTGTTCGGTCAGCTGCTGTTGGATGGCCTGGATAGATGCCAGTAATTGTGCATTGACCTGATTCTGATCTGGCGCCTGTCCCTCTGGTGTGGGTGGCTGCTGACCCTTGCCCTTTCCTCCGGGAGCCATGTCAGGGTCTGAGTCGGAAGAGATGAACTCCGGCGTAGTCTCCAGGGCTTGTACTGTCTTCTATCTGCATAAGGAGATAGTCCTGATCAGACTGCTTGTAATCAATGTTCAGCTGGAATTCAGGTCAACCCCAGCATGTTGTGAATAGAGAAGGATGTAGACTGTAATCGACTTCTATTCACAACGGCGAAAGTGGGACAAAGGTGATCCCAGTTTATTGGGTGGTCAAGAGAAAGGTAGAAAACGAGGAGTCTAGAGATCAATCCGCAAAGTCCGGATCAAGTTCTCATGAATCACCTCGAAGTTATTGGCGGAGTTGAGTCCATGGAATCGATGTGGGTGTCGGCACGGTCCCGACGGAAACCATCCATGGATCAACTTCGCGAAGTACAAGAGAAGCTAGGATGTTGGATGAAAGATACGATGGTCAACGAGGAATACAAAGGAGTGCAAAACAGTAGAAAAAGGCTCAAACTGAGCGGGGGTCAAAGAGGAGTGACACAACAAAATTTTGTGCAAAGGCACGGGACTTGATTTTTGACCCTTAATCTAGATCCATACAAACACAATTCAAAATCGGGTTCACCAACTCACGCCATGTGAAGCCGTAAAGGTTCGGCTATTATCTTTTCATTTTTAGAGTTGTGATTTTCAGGCATATCTTATAACAAGTCCTTAGTACGCTACCCTATAGGAGAGAGAGTACTGCCGGAAGAGTATCCCGTACTTGTCCTCCTCCTGTGTAACCTGTAGTCTGTACTTTTTGGAGTCCTTGTAACCCTTCCTGGATCCCTACTCAGCCAAAGAAATAGAGAGAGGAAGCCGATAGGCGAAACCGCTACTTCGGTTCTCGCTCGCAACG
This sequence comes from Ottelia alismoides, assembly GCA_037367405.1. Taxonomy (NCBI): domain Eukaryota; kingdom Viridiplantae; phylum Streptophyta; class Magnoliopsida; order Alismatales; family Hydrocharitaceae; genus Ottelia; species Ottelia alismoides. Next base: position 298,401 of record JAZKJV010010661.1, on the reverse strand, counting down.
GAATCACCCGTGAGCGTACAAGAACCTACTCGGACGCAGGACAATGAGACAGACACCCCCGTGAAGGCGTGGCCTATGCTCAATACTTCGGACAGGGTCGATGCTCATCACAACAGAGAGTCATCATTGGTGACCAAGCCCTACTCGCCTACGTACGATAGAAGCGCCATTACTTCGGAAATCCAGGCGATACACAAGGCAGTTGCAGACTGGGTTTTTGGCTCTAATCCTTAGGGGGTCGCACTCGCTCAAGGGAGTAGAGTTTTGGTCCCCCCTCCAAGGTACCTGAAAACAATGAGGGCTTTATGAACCCGGTACAATAATAGTCCATTACGAATTTTAATTAAGGTCAAAGTTCATTTAGCAGTCCCCTAGTTTTAATTTTTTGGTTTTTCACTTTTTTTGGATCTGTTTCATACCAGCGCCTAACGTTTTGGTAGATTTTCGTTTAAGTCCTAGGTGCTCAAAATCAGAGGGAGATAGCGGAAAAGCCATGCAAGTGGTTCTATGATGGAAATCTCACCATTGAACCGAATGATGCATGCTGAGTTAGAAGACTTACAGTGCATCCCAGCTCTCTCCATGTGGTATGCAAAACAGAATTTTTAAACCTATCTACATGGCGGTGTGCATTCGTCAAAATCGCCCTAAACATTAGCTGCTATTAACGTGAAGAACCACAAGCTGGTCATTTATCTTTAACCCTAGGGTCCGGTCTTGGCTCACCCCTCCTCTTCTCGACACACTCGAGTTCAGGAGTAGCGCTTGATGGGGCTCGCTCACGGCACGTGGGTTAAGAGATAAATGACTTAGCTGTTTAAGTTTGACTAGATCCATACGAAGTAGACTATAGGAACATGCATTCTTATTAATGTTTGGACCTAGCTACCGAGTCAAGCAACCTATATCTAGGGGCTCCAAGCACACAAAACAAAGTAAAATAAAGGTGAAAAGCACAAAACAGCGGCAAACAAAGAAAAGAAGGCGGTAGAAATCGCGGAAAACAGCGATGAGGCCCCCAGGTGAACAGACACCCAGGCACTGGACCTCATTGTGAAGAGTAGAGTCCTGTTAATTATTACATGCCAAAATAGTCTCTCTCTCACCATGAATTACAAAAATAATTTCCCTAAGTATCTAGCCTATCTAATGCCCCTCTCTTTGCTTCTTTGGTGCACTCTCCAGATGGTCATGAGAAGAGAAAACCATCCTCCTCCAAGCTCGGCTGCCTTGGCCTCCTAGGAAGCCATCCTCGCGTGGGAGTCCCTTGCATCAAAGTCACAAAAAGATTGCATTAGCATACTTAGTCAATTAGATAGAGCAGAGAAAAATAATCACAATAAATAAAGAAATAAAGCATGGTGATTAATGACAATAAAACACTAGCTGCTCACACAAAGAATGAATCATGAATCTACATTTTTATACAAGAATGACAAAAATCAATTTGGCTATGCCCATTGCTCCCCGGCAACGGCGCCATCTGATAACAGGGGGATTCCCACGAGGGTCACCATAAAAAAAATAGAAGTGTTGTCGCCGAGGCGACCACTCATGGAAGACCGGTGTTAATCAGCAATTAACCCACAATCCAAAGAATACAACAATCAAGCTCGAAATAAATGTGAATTAATTTTTATTTACTCTACCAGAAAATGTATAGTGACAAATATGTAGAGGTCGAACCACAGAGAGCAACACAAAATGCAATAGCCTACGCGTCAATCCCAGTCATCCTTGTGTGGGTTTTTATTATTATTATTATTATTAAAATATAATACTTAAGTATTATGTATATAGATATATATATATATTTATATAATACAAATTTATTATATATCTATATACATAGAGGTTAAGCATATAGCTTATAATACATGTAATATATATATATATATATAGGTGTATCTAAATATAATATAATATATACATATATATATATCCTCTTTTTTTTATTATATCATATTAAGATTAAAGAGACTACATATTACTAGATATATATATATATATATATAACATATAAATTTTTTTTCTCTTTTTTTTTGGATATATAGATATAGGTATATATACATAAAAGGGGTGTTATAATTTTCACAAAAATACTAAAAAAGAGTCAAAAATTCAGGAAAAGGATCTTTTTGGAATTTTCATGGCTTTTTACTGTTTTTATAGTTTTTGGGTATTTTTGCAAATATTTTTAGCATTTTAAAATAGCTACATGATAGCAAACAGTGGACTAGGTACTGGCCGTCACAAAAAAATAGAGATTAAAAATAGCTAACAGCTTCAAAAATGTTCCCCTGTAATTTTCTAATAACAATAATAAAATATAGCATAAGTAGGGTCTGAGTTTATATTTTTCTGATTTTTCTTTGATTTTTTATATTTTTTTGAAGTTTTTGGGTATTTTCGAATTTTTAAGGTTTTCTTTTTGAGATTTTTAGGGATTTTTGGTCTGACACCAATATAGGACAAAATACACTACATATAATTTTTTTGGAATTTTCCAGCGCATTTTCATATTTTTTTGGGATTTTATGAGTTAGACAGGGACCTAAAGACAAGTTTTTGATTTTTAATAAATGCAAAAATGCAACAAAATGCAAAACTAAAAATATGGCGTTCAAGCATGACCAAACAGGAGCTTAAGTCTATTTTCTCAAGATTTTTCGATTAAGTGTGAAGCACAAAATAAATAGACAAAGCCTTCAAAAATTAAATGGCCTGGCAGGGGTATTTTTGCAAATAAAATAGTTGGCAGGGGCATACATGCAAAAATTACAACAAAAATACACTTTAACTTTTATTTTCAGGACCATTCCATAAATACAAGAACCCGGCAGGGGTTAGATGCAAAATGTCACGCGCCTCACGTGGTTGCCGCACGTGAGGCACGGAGGGACTAAAATGTAAATATGTAAACATCAGGGGGGGTCCACTGCAATTTTTACGACTTCTTTACAACGTAATACTTTATTTTTGGGTGTAAACTTTAAATACAAAAAGTAAGGGGTAGGGTATGAAATTTACCCCTAAAGAAGGCCTTGCATCCTGCGGCGCTGGGAGCGCCACTTATACACGTGGCAATCATCTGACGGCGGACTTCGATTCGGCGATGAAGGGCTGGGATTAGAACGTCCCGGCTGATCTGACGGTGGGCGTGCTTCTTCATCGAACGGTTGGCGTGCAATCTGGGCCAGCCCTCTCGATCCAACGGTGCAGAAGGCACCTGGAAGAACTGGGAAGGAACTCGCCCTCGGCGAGCTTCGATCGGGTAGCTCGGGCTCCTCCGGGCACCTCCCGCGCATCTGGAGCATTCTGATCGTAGCTGGGAGGCTTCCGCGTCGTCTGACGGTGGTCTCATGGCTCCTGGGGGCCTGAGTCGGTGGAGCGAGGTCGGAGAAGAAAGGGGCCCCCAGGAACCTCTTCCTGGTCAAAGCAAGCCCAGAAGGGCTCGATTCCTCGTGGTACCTGCACAGAAAGAACCGCGGGCGAGAGGGCTATCTCCTAGACCCGGGGTTATGAAGCTGCGGTGCAAGATGGAGGTGGGCGGAAGGGCTCCGGCGAACGGCGGAGTTGGAACCCGGATTCGCCAAGACCAAGGGTCTTGGGTTGATCTGATGGTTGTGAGAGATGGAGAAGGCGACGAGGAACGAGATGGGATGATCGGGGCGGTCGGATACAGTGAGGGTTACAATGAAGAAGTCGCCGGAGCGGAGCTCCGGCGAACTTCGATTTTTGATTTTTACGCTAATGTGATCAACTAACAACTAAGCTAACTACTGAAATGAAATGCTAACATTGAAAACTAACTAAGAACGCATTAAAAGGACAGCTCTTATACCTGGGGGCCTCCAGGGAGCAGGGCGGACGCCGGAGCTCCGCCGCGTCAAAATTCTCCTCCCTCCGGCCGAGTCTCGATGCTGGGCTACTCCCCCTGTCACGAGGAACAATCCAGGCACAAGATCTAGGCGTTAGGTTGGAATGAAAGTGGCCAAATTCGAGGAAGGAAGCGGAGCTTTTTATTTATAAACATTGGCGAGTAGCCTTATTGACCGGCGATTATTTCATGATCTAGAGAGCATTTGGTTGATCTGTGATTTCGGCGGGCATCATGGAAGATTAGGGAACAAATCTTGTGAAGGAAGCGTTGTCGATTGATGGATGGTGTGCCCGGGAAAAAGGGAGGAAATCGGGGGAGTGGACTGTTCAGAGCTGCCAGGCGTGGGATGGGACAGTTGACCAGGGGGTCAACGTTGGCCGGCGTCTCATTGGGCCACGTAAGCCGCTACGAGACAAAATAGCAGGTCTGAAGGAAGATTGATTTATTTGACATCCGAAATGATTTTATTAATTTTTGCTTATAAAATAAAAAATGTGTATTATTTCATGTAGTATTTATTCCTGATTTTTATTGAATTTTTCGAGGTGTTTTGTTGTAGTTTTATTTTAGTAATGTGTATATGTATGTATTTACATGTATTTTTGGATATTTTATTTTTAATTTATTTATTTTCTTTTATTATTTTCTTGGCTTATTTTATAAATTTATAACTTATTTTTGTGAGTATAAAGGTATTTTTGTTTGATTTTTATAAGTTTATTTGTATTTTTAAATAAATTGGTCTATGTATTTGTAAGTATATATATAGGTACTTTACCTATATATTATACACATTGTATTTATTTAATTAATTTTATGTGTTTTTATTAAGGATTTGTATTTTTAATAGGACACATATACTATATACATTATTACAAAAATATAAGAGATTTGAATAATTAAAGAATGTTTTCCCCTTTTATTTGTGTGCATACTCCATATAGGTATCTTGCCCATATATATTACATAGTTTTATTTTATTTTCCAAATTATTTTTGGTTTTATTCTAATGTCAATTTGTACAGGAATTATATACATTATCTACAAAATTCTAAAAATACGAGTTTATAAAAATAATGAATATTGAATAAAATGAATATTTTAATCAGGTATTATGTACAAGAAGGGCCAAAAACCTAACTGCCACAGATGGACTCCAAAAATTATGAAACCAATTTTATAAAATAGTTTATGAAATGCTATATACAATTAAAGGTGAGTTTGGGTGATTTGGAGTTTTTATTTGCAAGATGTGGGTCTGTGAAGTTGAGATGTTGGCTTTTTATTGTGTGTATAAAATGTACACTGGGTATTATTTTTACACAAACTCAATTTTGTATTTTTATTTACATTATTATCTACAACTTTTATGAACAAAGTTTCTTTATTTGATGAATAAATAATTATGCATAAAATAGGTGTCAAAAATGCATAAAGGGATGAATAAATAAATGAGGTATTTATTGTATATCAGCCCTTATCTCCCCCTACTTTATTCCTTGTCGACCAATACCATGCTGGCCTTGGTCTCGGGGTTAGGGTCATAAAATATTTACAAAATTTTATTCCTTTTTCTTTTCTTCTCTTTATTCTATAATTTTGGCATTAAAAACCTTATTTAATGTACAATTAATACAATGAATAATGAATGCTATTATGTACAAATTAATGCTGTTTACATGCATTTGCCGGGGTTTTTGAGGCCAAAATGATAGAATAAAGGTGATGAAATGGAGATTCATCAGAGAGCAACCCCGACCTTGATTTCAGGCTGAGTACGGGTACAGAGTGTGTGTGCGCACACACTAAGATAGAGCGCAAATCCCCGCCTTCCATATCAACGTACCCCGCTCTTAGTGAATATCACAAGCTGAAGTATTCGAAGTTCAACTGACCAGCACCAAGTAGCCTCTGCTTGCTTCGGCAAGTAGATAGGGGTGAAGCAGCGGTGCGACACGACAAGTTGCTAGTAACCTTCGGGGCGAAGTGATAAGACTTGTCAGCCTCCGCCTACTTCGGTAGGTAGATAGGGGCAGGTCCCTGAATTTCATCAGTATTAACCGAGTAAGCTAGTGATAGGAGCTGAGAGGAAGGGCGTTGGTATCTTAGGCGACAGGTTAAACATGGGAGACACATCCGGTATTTAGCCGACTTCCCTATAGACCATCACATAATTCTTGCTAACTTTGCTTGAAAATCACACTTAAAATCAACTAGATTAATCGAACCCAGCTTCGGGTCCTTCACCGTGTTGAGTGTGAACTCATGGTTTGCTCTTGCGTTTGTCTTGATGTCTGTTTATGTGTGTTCTTGCCCTGTGTTTTTACGCTTTTTCACCTCAATCCTCTATCATTTCTTCTCGAAGATGTCGGCTCATCAGTTTCCGCACCGACCATCTTCATCATCTTTCTCCTCCATGCACCCTCTCTTTGAGACGGTTTCTCCAAAACCACCCTTCTTCTCTCCATCTCACCCGATTATGAAGTCATAACTTCGATTGACTTCTCCACTTATTCACATTTCTCACCTACTCCATATTCTAACACTACGGATACATTTCCATCTTGGGCTGACTATCCTTATTCTCGAGAGCTTGCTAGAATCAATGAACCGAACGAAGAGCAAGCCACTACTGAGACAGATGACTAGCAGAATTACCCATCCCCACATACTTCATTTCCTCTTCATATGAGTGATGGGACAAGTCAACGAATCATACATACACATCTTGACTTGACTTTAGGGTACGACTTGGTCGATCGAACTACCCTAATGGAGAGGCCTGCACATCATGATCTTTCTGACTTGATTGACCCAGGTAATCAAGCCTACATTGACCAACCTTCATACCAACCGTTTAGAGAGCCTACACATTCACAGGATTGGACTCATGAGCTAGACTTGTCAATCCCTCGTTCATTGACTCCATTACATGAGGCTTCGACCAATATCTGTCACACAGATGATCCATACTCAACCCAGAATTCCATGCCAGAGTCTAGGTATGGTGAGTATGAGACCCCAAGTTATCAACAACATCCTCCAACTGAACAGACTTCTCCCATGATTTGTCATGAGAACTTTATGGAGGATGACATTTCGAGACTTATTGAGAAAAATGAATCATTTGGTAACAAGTTGAGAGATGTCACTCAAATATTGCACTCAATTTCTGCTAGCCTGGGTATGAAAGCGGGGAACACCATGAGTAGATTTGATGTTGAAAATCGAGCGAACATTAGGGAATCCACACACTTTTTACAACTGGAGTCCATTCTACCTTCCTCTTCTACTAACCACTTGCCCTCCAATCCAGAGTCTGACCATTCGCCCATCAAAAACACCAAAAAAATTGAAAATCTCAAAACGGCCAAAAAATTGAAAAAACAGAAAATCTCATAAAAATAGAAAATGAAAAAGACCTAAAAAAATTAGATTTCGCCCTAAGGGAAGCACTCGATGTAGAACTGATTTTTAATCTTCCCTTAATAATAGACATAGATCACTTCCCCGCTCAAACGATTTGTGAGAAGTAAATTAATGCCTAAGAGGTTGGGAAGTAAGAGGACAAGGACTGAGAGACACATAGTGTCTATGGCCACCTTCTTGGTGATGGGGAGAAAGACCAAGAGCGGCAGAGTGAAGCGGTTGCCTAGGTTGAATGTGAAATCAAAAACACTATCTTTACCCATGCAAGAATCGATGATGACTCTCTGATAAATATCCTCCCGACCTCTGTGTTTGACAAGCTCAAACTCAAGCCAATCAGAAAGTCAATAGAGATCATTCAGCTGGATGATCAATCTATCAAACAGTTGAGAGGAACCATTTTAGTCATCATTACTTTCCAAGATGCTCTACTCCAGGCAGACTTCACGGTCATTGACATTGAGCACCGAGGAGAGTTTACCCAGTCTCCTATTATTCTCGGGAAGCCATTCTTAGCCTTGGCTAAGGCGACTATAGATTGCGAGACTTGGGAAATCGATTTTATAGCATTGCCAGCACTTCGACCTGACCCATTCTGTGACGCACTCTACTCTAAGGTGACCCACAAAGCTGCTGACAGTCGTGACCATCGAGAGGTAGATGAGTCCTACCTCTCTGCAATACCTGAGATACCGACTATCGAGTCAACCGTTTGTTTAGAGACTCCCCACACATCCATGACTCCTGCTGCTTGCATCACCACCACTGTGTCAGATTCAATAGAATACTCACAATTCGAAGCTGTCATTAAGTTGAGCACGATTTTTGCTGATTGCCTGACCATTTCGATGATCCGACATCCGTGACTAATAATGCTAAGCCAATTGAGATCACTAGCACCTTTCCGAGATGTGTGTCCGATCCTTTAGGAATATTATAACCTATATGGTGACTCGCCTGATGAGGAACCCGTGGTCAGCACCACACCACAACCCGGACCTTTAAAGTAAACAACCAAGACTGAATTGATCCCACCCAAAACCACGGTTGCTCCTTCCTCCAGTCGGTTATCTAGTGAGAGGAAGTCGAGAATTGATTCCTCGAGGTGTTCCCCTGAACCCCTCAAGGTGTGTCACTCTCTTCTCCCTCTCAATGATTCAGGTTCTAGAAAACTGACTATGAAAGTTTCCTTCAATAAGCTGGAGAAGGAATTTTCAGAGGAATCAGCATTGGATCCGGATGGGGTGATTTATATGAGTGAGCTCAGTTCGGTTGTTCTTAAGCCGTATCTAAGCAAGCAACCGTGTATCGACCCTCATTAGACAATCCCCTCACCTCACTATTATTCATCTGAGGACGATTCCGACAGTGACACACTTGTATATTCCTCACCTCCTCGTTCACGCAAGAAGGTTCGTTATAAACCTTCTTGACCTCTATATATTCTCCAGATCTCATCGGTTCTCACACTCACTCATGTCCTATACTTAAGCTAACCGGAGCCTAAGTATAGGGGGACCGATGCCTGCCCTGTATATCCTCATCCATTTCCCCTCTTGACCTCATTCGCCCCATTTTAGTATTCTTCTACACTTAGGATGCCAGAGCCTAAGTATAGGGGGGCGGAGCGACTTCTCTACTTTTTGTTATTTTAGCTCTCCTACACTTAGCACGAGCTGTGTCTTTTTTCTTTCTTCTCGTGCTTTGAGGACATAGCACACGCTAAGTATGGGGGATGTGTATGTATTACATATATACTTTACCCATGGCTCATACTTTCGTGTATTTTTGTATATATTATGCAATAATTACGAGGTGGGTAAAAATTGGAAAAAAATTTAAATGCATGTATACTTGTATAATCTGTATATTGTATAACATTTAATTTGTAAAATACTTATAAAATTCTTGTAAAAATCTGTTGTAATAAAGGAGGTATAACAAAAAAACAAAAACAAAAACAAAAACAAAAAATAGGCTTCTTATTTACTCTGCACATCATCCTTGCATTCAAAAAAAACTTGCACTTCATTCATCTATATAGCATGTCATTTACATTTCATCTGCATATCTAGCATATGCAAAGTGAAAAGGTAGTGGGTTCTGAACCAAGTTATGAGTAGATGTCGAGGGTGGATTTGATTTGACCTTAATCTACCTAATTTCAGAGGAACCTTATAGGAACTGGAGTTAAGATTTTTCAAGTCAAGTGACTTAATTCTTTGAATCTGCAAGTCTATGTTCACATGCCATCTCGATTGGTCTAAGTAGAATGTTTTGTACACATGCAGGATTCTTTATTGATGAGGTAGTGAGGAGGTTGAATCCTTTGGCTTGGAGTAGCACACAGGTGGAAACATCCGTCCTCTAGGGTGGGTCGTGCATCTCAACCTAGTGTAGTGGCATTGACGTCTAACGACGGGATGTTATGGGTTGCGATAATGCTTCAAAAGAGGGATAGTCTACTGTATCAAGAAGAAAAACTCTTAATGCACATGTTGCACCTTGTATATATGTCAAAAAAAAAAGAAAAGAAAAATAGAAAGAAAAGAAAGAAAGAAAAAAATGCAGAATCTCCAAAAGTGGACATGCATGATTGATAAGTAAAATGCATGCTGGAGTGTATATACAATATAGCTTCAAAGCTTGCAGCTGGATGACTTGTCTACACTGGTCAACCATCCAAGGATAAGTAGCTACACTGGCTACCATCCATTCTTCTCTCGACCCCCTCTTCTTGAGCTGTTCGCACTTGAACTTAGGGAATACCCCGCTCCTCGAGGAAAGAGTTGCTAGACCGGGGAATTAGAGTTACCTTGTTAGAGGAGGCTATTTCTTTGCCATTTCTGATGTGGAAAGCTATATTTCACTTACACAGTACAAGTAAGATTCATAGTCATCAGAATTTGCGTATGAGGATTTGTTCTCAACTGACTGTTGAGGCGATTTGAATAAAAGACTCGTGGAACTCAAAGGCTGTTAGGTCTTAAATTCAAATTCTAATAAGGTTCCGCTAAATTATTAATCCAAAGGTCGAGCCAGGATCCATTTTCACCTTTTGTTCATGATCTTGATATGGAACCCAAAATCATTTCACTTTTGCATTTCATTTTAGTTGCTCGGGGACGAGCAATGTTTAATTATAAGGGGGTTGATGAATATGTGATTCATCACTCTAAAAGTTGACAATAGAGCTTTGTTCTCGAATAATTAGCTGCATTTCATCAATTATATTGCATAATTAGCATTCATGCATGTATAAATAATATCTGCATTTTAGCATTCAAAATCACTTGAAATAAGAAGCCTTAATTCACTTGTAAATATTCACCTGTATATTAGCTAAAATACCATATTTTGCATTTATTTTATACTAACTCCAAATCCAATAAATCCAACTCTATAGTGTATATATTACTAACACTAATAAAGAAAAAAAATATAATAATACTAACTTGTAAAATTATCCAATAAACCCAAATTTAAGTTTGAGACTATGAACCTTAAAATGCACATATCTCTCTCATATAGTGTCCAATTTAGGTTTACTCAATTTTAAAGTAATATACATTCAAAGACCTTCAAAAGAAGACTAATTTCATGAAAATCGGAGATCATATATGAAACTTGGGTTTTTGGCCCCTATTGTATATTGTACATATTGACTAAATTGCCCTTCATTTTATGTTTTTATTTTCTGAATTATTAAAAAATCCAAAAAAATAGATGAAATTGTAAATATTACTCCCATAATTTCTCTAATTTTATTTTGATTTTTCTTGAATTAAAAATGACAAGAAATTTGCAAAAGATAAAAATGCGGTATTTTATATCTATAAGGTACCCCCAAAAATACTGTTATACAGATGACTTCGTTTGATTTTGGTCTTTCACGGAAGTTGTAGATCTCGTTGAGACAAGCAACTTTTGTGTTGACTACTTTTTGATTTTCCCCCTTTTGTTATTTCTTTTTGATTTCTTTTACATTCAATTTTTAATTTTTCTAGGTGCGACCCATGGAGCTTTTGGAGCTGCCACGTATCACCCTATTTTTTTATTAATTTAAATTTCGTATTTTATTTTATATTATTATCTTTTATTTATTGTTATTTATTTATTTATTTTCTTTTATTTATTTTCCCTTTATTATTTTAGTAGCCTGCTTATTTACTTTTATTTAGTTTATTTTCCTTCTCATTTGAATTCTTCTCTGCTCCAACTTCTCATCCAAGTCACCACTTTCTCCACCACTCCATTTTCTCCACTTCTTTTCCAACTTCCTCCTCCTCCTCCTTCTCTTTTTATTCCAATCACCCCTTCATTCATCATCATCCGTCATTTCTAGAGAATAGAGTTCAAGCCTCATTTATACCGTGAGGTGACAACTCCTCCTTAGACGTCGAGCGACGACGACCTGCAGGCGAGATCCGCGGTTAGTCTCCGCGTAGTGAGCTTTTCGTCAAGCTCACATAGCTTCTCTGATTTTTGATCGCCAAATTGGATCGAGGCCACGATCGGAGTTTTAGGGTAGCTACTCCGCAACCCGGCGAGAACATTCCATGTAATTTTTCTATCTTCCTCTCATTTTATTACTCTAACATTTTTTTGTATGAATCACCTCATTTTTTTACATCACATCCAATTTAAAATCATTATCACATCATCACCACCACCTTTTATTCCTTACATTTTTACCCCCTGTTTAAAAAATAAAAAAAATACAAAAAATTAAAAAGGAGAGCTGCTGCAGCCGCCACCCATGTTTCATCCATGACACTGGCCAACGGCTCCAGCTACCCTTGTCGCGCCGCGTACAACTGGTGCGTGCCCCCTCTTCCTACTCCACCCTCCAGCCGCCTCCACAGAAGTGCCACCCCCTACTGCACTTCCAACGGCAGCCGACCGCCAGCCCCCGCGCCAATGCCGCTGCGCGCCCCGTGCGTCACTGCAACGCGCGCCCACCACCTTCTGCAACTCGTCGGCTGCCCGTGTGAGCCCCCCACCACCGCTAAGCATGTCTCTGCCTCCAGGCACCGCTCCAGCTGCTGCGCGCGGCCTCTTCGCGCGCCCGTTCAGCCATGCTCTCGAGCACCCTCCGTCCTACTCCAACGTGACCCAACGCACTCCTCGCGGCCCGCTATATTCTCATCGCATACTTCATCTTCGCTCGCCGTGTGCCCTTGCCTGTGTGCACTTCACCACCCCTTGGAGTCGCACGTGCCGCAGCCGCGCGTACCTCCGCCATGCGACCTGCTCCGCCCCCTCGCCGCGCACGTCTACGCCGCCCCAGCCACGCCCACGCCCCTCAAGATCGTGCCCTAGACATGGGTTTCAGAAGGTCCTTTTATTTTTTTATTTTTTGGAAGTATTGTATAGTCAATCTTCTAAGTTTCTCTATTTGCAAAAACATCCCTGAGCATATTTCAGTTCATTCGATTTTGATTCTGTAATTGCACGGATGCCACGATGTTTGAGCATTAATTTGGACATTAATATTTAATCATTTCTTTTAATAAAAAAATGCATATTGTAGGTCATTTAATTCTTTATCTCGTAAATATTTATTTGTAATTTTGTGAGTATTGGGTAATTAAATAAAATTAGTTTGGTGAAAAATTAAACATTTTACCCTTTTCATGGTCTGAAATTCATATTTAATTAAATATTGTTCCAAAAATTATGAAAAATAGAGGTGATGCGTATGAATGTGATTTAATTACTATTCAAATTTCATCAAAAATGGAGATGTTTTATGCATGAAATAAATAGTTGAGTGGTTTCAGTAAATGATTTTTATTTAAATCAATGAATATTATTTTTGTGAAATTTCAAGTCTCCTGGATTCCTAGTTAAAATATCTATTTGAGATAAATTTCTCTTTGGATAAATTGATTTTGTGGATTTATTAGAAGTTAAATACTCATGCCACTCTGTTTTCGGTAAAAAATCATAAAAAAATCATAAATTGTCAGAAAATTCCAAAAAAATTAATTTAGCTTCATTTCATCATTTTCACTTCGAGTAAAATTTTCATAATTTTTGCATTCTATTTGCATGAAAAATTGCATAAAAACCCATAAAAAGATTGCATTTTTAATTGATGTATCTTAAATCCAAAAATTCGATAAAAATATATTTTGTGTTCACCATTGGATTACGTTTCTAGAAAAAAATAAAATTTGGCTAATTTGGATGAATTTGATATTAAAATTTATTTAGCTAAGTTGTGTGTTTTCATATTAACCTAATTCGTCTGCATTTTTGCATTTGTATTTTTATTGCATAAAAAATACCAAAAAAATCCCGCTTGTAAAATCATTAGCTAATTCATCTAACTTGATCCGAAGTTGTTCCTTTGCCTTCTTGAGTCGACCCTGGGGCTTGCCCTGGTTAAAAATACATCACACCGCTCATTCATTACTTCATTGATTAATCGATTTATGCGGTTAATTTTTTATCGATCCTGATTGTCCGACTACAACAAAAAATGACACATTTAAATTAACAAAGGGCATTTTTTGGATCAACCAATGATGGTAGCATTCATTTTCTGATTTGACACTTTGATTAGTATGGTAATTTTTAAGTAATTAATGTGTCAGTTACTCTTTCTGTAAAGGCCATTAACCGATCTCTAACTTATCTTTATGTATCAAATGTTACTAAAATTGGACCTGTTCTTATTTCTCAATTAATTGATTGATTTGGGGTATATTTTTGCTCACATAATATGTTTGCATTGCATAACATATGTTGGCATCTACCTTGCATAAAACCAAATGAAAAATACATTTGATTCATTCTCCTTTCTTATTGCATTTTATTACACAATGTCAGCTCTTTCAATTTGCATAAAATAAAATAAAAAAGGGAGCGTGTCATTTATTTACCATTTTCTAGCATGCGTTATCATCTTGCAAAATGTTTGCATCATTTTATGCATGATTTTATGCATTGTTTGTTTTATGCATTTGTGTGACTAGAGACCTATGTTAAGAAAATCAATCACTCAATTTAAACATTTGATATCTGATTATTCCTCAAGGAGGCTCGTTTCCCTGTGTTCGACCTTAGTATGCTTACCAAGTAAATTATTCATCACTTATTCAAATTTGTGGTATCTCTGCATAGATCCATTTTGCCTCCTATACTAAGATAATATGATGATATAAAGAGGTATTTTTGTATTTATCAGATGGCACTATTGCCGGGGACACGCCTCATCCTCGTTGATTTCTTGGTTTCTAATGTATTATTTTGAGTTGATTATTCAATACTTAGGTGTCCATGTTGAGTGTGTTTTTGCACTATTGTTGCCAATTAAATTTCTTTATATATATAATTATTTCTTTTGTGGTAGGGCCCATAGAGATGGAGGATGCTCAGTCGACATGGAGGTGTGGAGTTGGGAGCTCTCGCTGCAAGGAGCCACAGAAGGAATTCTGAAGACACCGAGAAATTTTAATTAGCAATTTGTTAATTTCATTTTTACTTATTACTGTAATAATTGCATTTCTAGAGATCCTCGTTCGAGGGCTCGCATGTGTAGCACGGACCTGGACATTGCATGTGGTGTATGGAGCCTATTTCACGCTAGTTCGGGTAGGGCTCCACTTGAGTGTTCGAACCTAGGATAGGCACATGGCTCTCCGAGCTTCTTCCATTTTATATCACATGTGCTTGATCGTTGGTTAAGACACAGTAATAAGAATCAAAGAGATTCACTTCATCTCCTCTGATTCATTGAGACACACGTAAACATCGATTGATTTAGCCAAAACAAATTCACTTCTTCCCACTATTTGTATCATTTTAGGTGCGATTTCATTCAACTTGCATGCATATAGTGTAAAATTTAAATTCAGTCTTGCACGTGCATGGAGAATGTTATAGGCACTATAAGTTTCTTTTTTGAGTATGCATCATGGTTTTCTCGTATGCATCGGTTTTTCTCAATCTCTCTCTTGATTTATCATGTAGGATATATATGGAATTGGGAATAGCCGTTAGACGATGAATGCTTGATCTATCTCACATTAATTCAATTAATACATAAAGCATAAAATTGGGGTTGTTAATACAAGCCGATACAAATAAAATGGAGTAATAATATAACCTTAGATTATGGGAGATCAATACCCTCATTTTACACATGATTTGATTACATGTTAAAAGGTGAGGACGTATCCCTAGGATAGTGCCCAAAACCCATTAAGACCTGCGTAATGGACTCAAATTTTGGATGATCGCCAATAAAACTGACAAGATAAATGATCAACATTTTTTGGTTTTCACATGTGAGTTGGTGAACCAAGGGTGCATTGCTTGCTTGGCTGAGCTTGATTGTGTATTTCACCCAACCCTCCCATGTCCTAATTGTTCCATCTTTCATATCCATAGATTCAACCACATCCATAGATTCAACCACCTTTTATATCCATTCCTCCTCTAACCCTGACTGCAACATGGTTCCTCACTCTCAGTTCCATAACCCAATACTTAGGCTACTCTTCAGCCTAAGTATAGGGGGAACCATGTAACTCTGTGATTGTTCACCTCGAGTCTCTCCATCCTCATTGCACATCTCTATCCTAAGGCTCTTATCAACCTAAATATAGGGGAGACCCAAGACCCTGTCATCCTTTTCACTCATTTGATCCCTTCCCTCAGTCCTCTTCTTATCTTATGTTCTTAAACTAAATATAGGGGGAACTCCCGAGTCAGTTCCCATATGCTCTTCTATATTTTGGCATGAGCTATGGCTTCATATCTCTTTGTACTATGAGGACATAGTAAAATCTAAGTATAGGGGGTGTACAATATATATTTCATATATACTTTATCCATAGCTCATATTTTGAAAATTTTCAAACTTTTTGGGGGATAGGGTATATTATTTTATGAACTGATTTTCGTAAAAATGTTTGTAAAATGATCGAAAAATTTTCTAGCTACGTGACATTATTTTGAAAAGTATTTGATAATGGTTTGAAAAATGGGATTTGATTCATTTTGAAAATCATTTGAAAAATATTTTGAAAATCTATATATTATGTGACATGGTTTGGAAAATGTTTTCAAAATTCTTTAAGAAATAAAGGATTAAACTGAGACTAATTTATGTTTTTAATTATTTCTAATCTTATTCAAAAAATCCATAAAATTTTGAAAAATTAAAATCTTTTCTTTAGTAGCAATTCTGACCATCGAGCTTAAAAATGACTAGCTATTTTTCAGTGAGGGAATTACGGTCTCCTTTAGCAGAGTGGATGGTTAAAAGACAATGCATATGGTACCGTTTAGAAGTAATATGAGTAGCCATCTGACGATTTGTACTTACATCCATACTGGCTGGAAGTAGATGAAATTAGTCATATGAGCTTAATCCAATCCTTATTTCTCTAAAGAAGCCAAAAAAACAATAAGAATTGCAAAAATAAAAAAAAACACAATAAGATCATCAACTTTGGAGTTTGATTTTGAGGTCTTGAGAGTCTGAGTTAACCAACTTTAGTCATTAGGGTTTGAGACTTAATAATCTACACTTACCTAGTTTGAAATATATGAGCACTATATTGCACTCTTAATCTCTACCTTTTAAGAATATTACCTGCACATCACTTGCATGACTGCATGAATGATGCGATGAGTTGAGATTTCACTTGAGAGACTGAGACTTGAGATTTGAGTATAGACATGATTTGATGATGTTTGAGGATGGGATAAAGTCAATGAAAGATTCATGAAACCTGAGTCTTAGCAAACCCTAGCTAGTATGCAAACAAGTTCTCATGCTATCTTTTGACATTGACCTATGTGCTAGGGTGTGATGAAACTAAATAAATTGTTGATCAATGTACGTCAACTTGGTAAACGCAGTGGATCTAGCATTGAAAGAAAGAAAAGAAATGTGAATGAAAAAAAACTTTCAATACAAAGTCAATTTGAATAAGCTTCCACCGATATGAGCACTCCCAACCATTGCAAAGTGTCCACTTGGACCAAAGCTGTTAGGACCAGGAGTCAGACTAGCACCCAAAAAGGGCTCTACATCGTATAGTTATACTAGTCTGGGTGTCGAAGGTATCTTAGATACTCAAAAGAGACACAACCATGTGTACTCCCAGGAAAACAAGTGTAGACGACTACAAGCTCTCTTGATGGACACATTGATCTATAAACAAAAAAATACACATGTTGCGTAATAAGGCACTCGAGAGGATCCTTGTAACCTTGTTCCTTTGTGAGGGAGAGAAGAACAATGCACAATCATATGCCCTCCATCAACTGGCCTTCCATCTACATTTTAAGTCAGACAAACTATAGAGATGGTGAATTGAACACACGAACTGACTTATTCCATAGTATTGAGTATTAGGTTTTGAGGAGTCTCTTAGACTAGGATCTTGAGTGACATCTCGACTCGACTCTCATAATTGCAGTACACTAAATGTCATATCCTTATATTATATGTACATATAGAGAGTCTGATAATTAGAGAAGTTAGATTCCTTTTGACTAGAGCTTGATTGAGCCTAGAATTTTAGGATCACTCAAGTCATGGGTTCTTTATGACTTAAGTCTTGAAAAATTCACATGCACTGTTAGGGATTAATCCGACTCTTTCAGTCTTAGATGCTCGAGGACGAACATGGTTTAAGTATAGGGAGTGATGAATCTCTGATTTATCATCACTATATTCGTTTATTATCCTCCTAGCTTAGACAAAGCAATATAATCCTTCACTAATTCATTAATTTTATCAATTGCCCCTCTATTAATAACTAACCCAAATTATTGTTTATAATTAACTTCTTTTTATTTTCTTTATTTTCTTCTTATTAAAACACCAAAAAATTAGAGTAATTATTTTATTTATTTATGTAGGATTTAAAAAGAAATTAAAATACAAAAATTTGCAAAAGAAGTAAAAAAGGATGTTTTTTAATACAAAATGTTTGTCAAAATTCTATTGTATATTTTTGATTGATTTTGGTTTTTGTTCAATAAGAAACTTGTAGATCTCATCGAGATCTACAACATTCATCTTTTGATTTTTTTGTGATTCAATTTCCTTTTATTTCTTTTTGATTTTTTCCTTTGTTTTCTATTTTTTGAGGAGGGTTGCACGTTAGGTAGCTGACAACCCACACAACCCACACAGGAGACATAAATACCTAAATAGTGCTCTTTCAAGAAAATTATTTAGGAATTTGTCTCGAAATTGTTTGGATAAATTCCTAAGAACACTATTTTGGAATTTGTCTTGATTCATTCAGATCTTTTAATCATGGATTTATGCAAACATCTAGATTTCGTTTGGGTGTTCCCTACTTGCAACGCGTTGCATCACCCGAATGCAATGAGAAGTTGGCAAGGGTCGCTACATCACTACCCGGATGTAGTTCAAAATTTGCAAGGATTAACGCATAAGGAATGCATGAGAGTAAATGAGCCAGCTGCATCATCGCTCAAATGCAGTCCAAAATTTGCATCACATGCTGGTAAAGAAGTTAGTCCAAAAGAGGTTGCAAAGGAAGTTGTGTATAGGTAGTTGAAATATTGGTACTTTGACTAGCAAATTGATGGAGATAGTTGATTCGATAGAAGAAGGAAGATTCAGATATTATGTCTACAAAAGACAAAATGTGTTGGAGAGAAAGCAAGGGAGATTGAGAAGATAGGCTTTAAACTTTGGTATTCAGGTAAAGAGAAGGGCAGAAATGGTGTTGGAGTGGTTGTTCATAAGGATTTGAGGGATTGTGTGGTTGGGGTGCAAAGATCTGGGGATTGGATTATATTGCTAAAAGTAGCACTCGAAGAAGAAATTCTGAATATCATCTTAGTTTATGCCCCACAAATTGATTTAGATGATATGATTGAACAAGATTTTTGGGAGGATTTGGGTAAGATTATGCAAGGAGTCCCACAAAGAGAGATGGTTTGCCTAGGTGGGGATCTTAATGGATATGTGGGAAAGGATGCTTCAGGGTATGCTAGTGTTCATGGAGGACATGGTTTCGATGATAGAAATGAATAGGGAAAAGTCTTTTTGGATTTTGTAACAGCTTATGATCTTTTCATTGAAAATACTCTTCAAGAAGATGACAGAGCATTTAATTACTTATAAGAGTTTGCTCGACTAGAACACAAATAGACCACGTTACGTTGAGAAGAAGAGATCAGTTGTGTTGTAAAGACTGCAAAGTAATCCCAGGAGAGAGCCTGACCACCCAACATCGCTTGTTAGTCATTGATGTGCAAATAAAAGGGCCAGTAAAATAAAGGAGGGTTTTCAAGATCACTAGAACTAGATGGTGGAATCTTCAATTGAAGCAATCAAGCTTCAGGGAGAAGGTTTTAGAAGACTTATCTTGGGATTGTAACGGAAGTATTAATGAGACGTGGGAGGCGGTAGCATCTTGTGTCTGAAGGGTAGCCAAAGAGATGCTAGGCGAGTCAAAGGGAGGAGATCTAGGCCAAAAGGAGGCTTGGTGGTGGAGTGGAGGGACGCACGAGAAGCTCAAAGTTAAAATAGCTTGCTTTAAATCTATGCCTAAGTATAGAACATATGAAACTGTAACAAACTACAAAATAGCTAAGAAGGAAGCAAAGGAGGGGGTAAGCGAAGCTAAGTCAAAAACTTACGAAGTTTTATACAAAAATCTTGATTCTAAGGAGGGTCAGAAGGATATATTCAGTCTGGCTAAAGCAAGAGAAAGAAAGACCAAAGATCTTTCTCAAATGAGATGCATTACGTATGAGAAAGGTCACATGCTTGTTACTCAGAAGGATATAGAGACTAGATGGAAACTATACTTCCATAACCTTTTCATAGAGGAAGGAAATAGAGAGATCACTTTGGGAAATCTAGCTAGTAGTGAAAGTTACTTGAATCGTACAAGCTGTAGATGAATACAAAGGAAGGAAATAGAGGAGGCTTTGAAGGTTATGAGACATGGGAAAGGTGTAGGACCTGATGACATTCCTGTAGAAGTTTGGAGAGTTTTAGGTGAACACGGTTTGACTTGGCTTACGAATTTATTCAATCTTATTTGGCGAAGCAAGAAAATACCGAAGAATGGAGGAGAAGCATAGTGGTGCCTTTTTATAAGAATAAAGGAGACATTCAAAATTGTTCAAATTACATAGGTATCAAGCTGATGAGTCACACTATGAAAATTTGGGAACGTGTAATCGAAAGAAGGATGAGGCAAGTTTCAAAAGTAAAAGAAAACCAATTCGGATTCATGTCAGGTTGCTCAACTATTGAAGCCATCCACTTGTTGAGGAGAACAATGGAGATTTACAGGTCTAAAAGGAAGAGCCTCCATATGATTTTTATTGATTTAGAGAAGGCTTATGATTCTGTCCCATGGGAGATATTGTGGAGTGTTTTGGAGAAGAGACAAGTACATATCCAACACATTAACCTCTTAAAAGATATGTTTGCTAGGGGTTCATCTTGTGTAAGGATAAAGTCTGGGAAGACTGACTATTTTGACATCAACACTGGTCTGCATCAAGGTTCAACTTTGAGTCCATTCCTTTTTCACTTTGATTATGGACGGGTTGAAAAGTCACATTCAAGATGAGATACCTTGGTGTATGTTATTCCTGATGATATTATGTTGATTTATGAGACTAGAGATGAAGTAAATGAGAAGCTTGAGGTTTGGAGACATGCCTTGGAGACTAAAGGATTTTGTATAAATAGGGCTAAGACTGAATATATGGAGTGTACTTTTAACAGAAGCAATGGTGAAGGAATCGATGTTAAGATTGGTGATGATAACATTAAGAAGAGAGTTTATTTTATACTTGGGATCTATTTTGCAACATGATGGAGAAATTGAAGGAGGTGTTACAAATAGAATAAACATAGGTTGGCTAAAGTGGAGATTGGCCTCTATTGTTCTCTGTGATAAGAAAATTCCTTTGAAAACTAAAGGAAAGTTTTACAAAGCAGTTGTGAGACCTGCTATGCTCTATGGATCTGAATGTTACCATGTGAACCATAGACATGTGCAGAGAATGGTAATAGTAGAAATTAAAATGCTAATGTGGATGTGTGGACACATACGTAAAGATCGGATTCGAAATGATGCCATCAGCATGAAAGTGGGTGTAGCTCCGATCGAAGATAAGATGCGAGAAAATCGCTTAAGATGGTTTGTCCATGTGCAAAGGAGGTCAGTTGATGCACCGGTGAGGAGATGTGAGTTTTGGAATGTTGAGCCGGCTAAAAGAGGGCGTGGAAGGCCCAAGAAGTATTGGAATGAGACTATACAAAGGGATCTTAGTTTTTTTTGGATCTAAACCTGAGAACGACCTAAGATAGATCTGAATGGAGGCAAAAAAATCCATGTAGCTGACCCTACTTAAAGTGGG
Source organism: Ottelia alismoides (assembly GCA_037367405.1). Taxonomy (NCBI): domain Eukaryota; kingdom Viridiplantae; phylum Streptophyta; class Magnoliopsida; order Alismatales; family Hydrocharitaceae; genus Ottelia; species Ottelia alismoides. The sequence continues at coordinate 276,698 of JAZKJV010010661.1, read as the reverse complement.
AAAAGGCTTTGTTGTTGTTGTTGTTATATTTTCTATTTTCTAAATAATTCCGTTGGGCCATGTGGCGCTCTCTGGAGCCGTCACATGACCCGCTCCCCTTTTGCCACATGCATACCCTTTCCGCCCTCCGATCTCCTCGGGAAGTTTGTATCTCATCGTCCACACCGCTTCAATTCCTACCGCTGGATCAGATCATCTAATATGATCTGGTACACTCCTTATCACATCCTCCATGGCTATTCGCTTGATCCAATGTCCATCGTGTCGTTTCCCACCTCCAGTAACCCCCTCATCTCATGATCACCTCACTGCCCTCTGCCCTTCTCCCTTTTACAATGACCGTTACCCATACCCTCTCTAGTCTCTCACCTCACTCCCACATGGCCCTAACTTCCCCGCTTCTTGCATAGTCTCCAATACCCACGATAGATCTCCTAGGGCCAATGCACGACTGCTACAACATCGCTGCCCACCATCTCCCTCCTCCTTAAATACATCACCTCTGCCTTCTCCACAACCCCTCCACCTTTACACGAAGCTCCGCCTAGCCCTTCTTCCCCTCCCTGTAATAGAGGAAGGTGGAATCGAAGGACCATAATGACTGTTGCCTCTCGGTGAGTCCCTTGGCTGGCCGACCAAGCCACAACACCTCCAACGATCATTTGAGCTCCAAGCCCCAGATTGAGCATGAAGATCGAAGACCCTAGCTCTTTGCGAGCTCAACCTAAGCCTCTCCTCCGCCCTGCTTCCTTCTCTGATCAGGTAACTGCTCCTCCTCCCTTCTTGTTGCTTTTCTCGCTTTTAAGTACCATCGCACACACATTCCCCCGTTCGATTCAATACTCCTCCACCTTCGCCCAACGTCCATCATCCACACCAGCCACTCCGATCACCTTTTCCTTCCTCCACGATCCTCCTCCACTCTAGTCATTCTCCTCCACCATAGGCGGAGGAGAACCCACTAGGGGATTTGGCTTCTTCGCCTATGACGCCCCCATTGCATCACCTCGCTTCGCCTATTCCCCCGGGTAACTATTTTACAGATCTCATTCAATCACCAGACTTCGGGCGGAGCTCCGTTCTAGAGCTCGGCTTCTAGCGTGGATTCATCGTCAGTTGCCTATAGCGAGCTTCACGCCTCCTCCACTCTTCAAGCTTGATAGCCAAGAGCTCCGGAGCCTCCCTCAAGTCTTCAATAAGCACAGACACACGTAGTGGAGGTCAGGCACCCTCTCCAGATCTCCAAATGCACAGCCACCAAGTGGCAGAGGGGGGAGACCCGGATTGTACAGTTACCATGGGATAGTGCCCCTCCGACGTCCATCCAACGGTCAGGAGGAAACCACGTCATCTACTCCAGAGCACGGGGACTCGGTGGGACCGAGCCCAGCTTGAAGAACCTCAGGCCGCCATGTGGCATGGGGCACTTGTAGCGGCACCGAGCCTCAACCTGAATCTAGCCCGCACACGTGCCTAGCGCGTGTGGCTGGGTAACTTGCTTCCATGTCTGCATAACTTCTCCAATTTGCAAAAGCATCCCATCCAAGCGCGCGTGCCTCTCGTGCCACACATGGGAAAATTGCATAGGGACCCAGATGGTTTTTGATTATTACAAAAGGACCCTCTACAGGACCAATTTGCATATTTTATATATTTATTTTTTTATGTTTTTTACAATTACGCCCCTGGATTATAATATTAATATCTTGAGCATCCGAACTCAAATTTGAATGATTTCAGTTTTATTTTGTTTCTTATTTCTTCCTATACATGATGGCATTATTTATTTTCTGATTTGACACTTTGACTAGTATGCTAAATTTTAAGTAATTAATGTGTCAATTGCTCTTTCTGTAAAGGCCATTAATCGATCTCTGACTTATCTTTATGTATCAAATGTTACTGAAATTGGACCTGTTCTTCAATTACTTGATTAGTTTGGGGTATATTTTTGCTTACATCATTTGTTTGCATTGCATAACATGTGCTGGCATCTAACTTGCATAAAACCAAATAAAAAAATGTATTTAATTCATTATCCTTCCTTATTGCATTTTATTCCACAGTGTCATCTCTTTCAATTTGCACAAAATAAAATAAAAATGGGAGCATGATATTTATTCACCATTATGTAGCATGCATTATCATCTTGCATAATGTTTGCATCATTTTATGCATGATTTTATGCATTGTTTGTTTTATGCATTTGCGTGTCTAGAGACTTAGGTTAAGAAAATCAATCACTCAATTTAAAAATTTGATATCTGATTATTCCTCGAGGAGGCTCGTGTTCTTGTGTTCGACCTTGGTATGCTTGCCAAGTAAATTATTCACCACATATTCAAATTTTTGGTATCTCTACATAGATCCATTTCACCTCCTGTACTACGATAATGTAGAGGTAATTTTTGGGTTTATCAGACAGTTATCGACCATCCCCTATAGCTCGTCCCTATTTACATCGATTTGATAAGTGATGAAAAGAAAGTACCTTAGGGGACAGCTCTAAACCATCCCGATTATCCACGAAGTGGACGATCCTTAAACCATCCCTATTACTGGGTTCAGACAGGACGGTTCTGATCGTCCCCTCTGGCTTTCTGTTGGAATCACGGTTAGTCGATATTCACTAGTTAAGTAGGAGGGATAATCATCACGGCAATCCCCTCAGTTCTTGTTGGCAGTTAAATTAGTGAAAGTTTGAGCTCAAAGGAGATGGTTACTAGAGATTGTCCCCTGATGGTGTTAAACCTAGGATTTCTGGTTCCTTCCTTACACATTCCACTGATTGCGAGCCCAACTCTCCTCCCTTTGTGCGAACATCGCCTACTTGATCCTGATCCCCGACTTCTCTTTCAGCATCGCTGCCAACCTTTCCAGCTCTCGGCCAACGATGCCCTACGCCCTCTTCTTCGGTCGTGTGTTTCGTCAAACTCCTTTACTCCTCTCCTTTGTGCCGTGCAAATCCGATAACTTGGAATTGTAGTTGATTTTTTAGAGTATAATGTTTCGAGTTATTCTAGTTATAGTTGATGATAATATTATTTAGTTGTTAGTCTTAGATAGAAATTGCTTATAATATATAATGCTTAGATAGTTTTATGAAGTTGGTTTAATGTTCAGTTATTTAGTTCTTAGTTGTAGACAGATAATGCTTAGAGTAAACAATGGCTAGTCTTTTTGTTTACATGTTGTAGTTTACATGTTATAATTATGTATAATAATGCTTGTAATATATAACACTTTAAGGGTTTGAATATAGTTGATCGATAGATTAGGTATTTAGTATCAGAGTTTAAACTTATTATTTTCTCATAATATTTGGTTTTAGGAAATGGCCAAAAATTGGGTGAATAAAAGATTTGATGATTACTGGACATATAACAAAGGTGTTATCAAATTTTTAGATTAGGCATTTTGGTGCGAGTCACTCTATCATATTGTAGGAGGTGAAGAAGATAATATTCATTATCCATGTTTTAGATGCAAGGACATTCTAATTAAAAATAGGAATGTAGTTTATGAACACAAAATATTAAATGTTATTTGGCTTCATTATACGAATTGGACATATCATGGCAAAGGAATTTGTAATATTCTTGAATGCAATAATGAATTAGTTTATCATGGAGGGGATATATTGGAGACAAATGATCATGGTAATATGTTTGAAATGTTGGACAATATTCGAGGCATATTTCATATGAAAGGACTGGACCGATTCAGGATACTTTACGTGAAAATATAAATGACACAGAAACTTCTCTATCCCCAGAAATTGAAATGTCTCATTTATGATTTCTATTAGAGATGTTCAAGATAAAAGTGAAAAATCGGTGTACAACTATTTTTTTGAATAAATCAGGGATTTTTATTTATTAAGAAAATCTAAATGTTGATGTAACCCTAATCTCCCTAAAAAATATTTTTATTTATTCAAATCTCAAACCAACAACAGGAAGGAAAGAATGTAAGCAAGAGAACTAAGTTTGCTATTTATTTACATGTATATCGTACATGATAAAACTCAGGGAGGCTACAAATCCCAAAGGTCATTTAAATCAAAGAAGAAATCAATGAAATAAAATGAGTCAATTTTATGCAAATTCTTGGGTTTTATGGAATTTTTATCTTTTAATTTTTATGGAATTCTTAATTTTTATATTTTTAAATATTTTTTAATTTTGTTTTTTCCAATTATTTTTATATTTTTTTTAAATTTTTAGTTTTTTAAAACAAACACAAGAAGAATAAAAAAAGAAAGAAACAATGGTCTTTTTGGATTTTTAAAAATAGGGAAAAATATATAGAAAAATCAAATAAATATATTTTTGGGTTTTTGCTAATGTTCTACTATTTTTGTGATTTTTTTATAATTTTTAAATTTTTAAGATTTTAAAAAATAAAAAACTGGAAATAAAAAATGTAAAATGCAACAAATATTTTTGAGTTTTTAAAATAGGAAATAAATAAAAAATATAAAATATATACAGAAATAAAGATGATTTGCAGATTTTCCAGAAAGTAATTTTATGATTTTTTTATATTTTCTTTGAATTTTTATGATTTTTTAGTGTTCTTAATGTTTTGTCATTTTCTGGTTTTTATAAGGATTTCAAAAGTGAAATTTGTACTGAAATTAAAACAAATAAAAACACATACCATAATTTTTTTAGATTTTTTTAAAAAGCTTTATAATTTCTATTTAATTAAAACTGCAAACAAGATGAAAATGACATTTTTTTGAATTATCAAAAATAGTAAAATAAAATAAAATGCAACGAAAAAATTATTGGTAATAAAACTATTTAACATGAGCTTATGTCAATTATTAGAGAATTAATGGAGACGATTAACTAATTATTACTCATAATTAATCAAACAAGTTATTAGTTTGCTTCATAGGGACCTATAGGCAACCGATTTTATTTAACGGTTAAATAGAGAACAACATAAAAAAAACAAGGGTAATAGTGCAAATATTACATGGAAATGCACACACGTTAGTCGCACTGGCAAAGGCTATTCCATAATTATTTATTCTATGGGACCAATATTTAATAAGAAACCACACGATATATATTGCAAAATCACTAATGTCAAATGTTGAGCATGTTTATACAATTCAAAAGGGACTAAACTGTAATTAAAATAAAGAGCAGAGGAGAATATGCAAATAACCAATCTACTATAACAAGATACATGTCCCTAGGGAGGTTATTTACAAAATATGAAAACACATGGCTAAAGTGCAAGTATTCCCCAATGCACATGCGGATCACGTGCAGGCTAGATGGCTCTGATCTGATCTGGAATTGCTGGATCGACTGCTTGAATTTGGGGCTCGACCGACTGTGGAGATTCTATCTGGAGTCTTCGTTCTTAATCCAACGGACAGAAGGGCACCAGGAAGAACACACTTGAAGGCTGGTTCCGGGTGGTTCGATCGACCACATCTTCGCCGATCTAGGTCGATGGAGCCTACTAATGATAGGAACAACCCTCTCATGCTACTCCATGTATGCTGGATATGCTTTGAAGGTATCGACAACGACCAATGACTAATCTGGAGCTATAGAAGGCAACAACTAAACACGAGCTTCCAGATTTTGATCCCCAGTTCCAGATTCGCTCCAAAGCCTTGCAAGAGATTATTGACTCGGAGAAGGAGGCTCCGGTCTCATTATTAGTGCAAAGAACTAAGGGAATGTAAGGAGACAGGGGTCTCTAACGGTGATGGTTGGGAAGGAGACCAGACCTTAGATCTGGACTAATTTGAGGGTGATCATGTCATGACAGAGAGTGAAGAACGCAGGTGAATGTGATGCGATAGTCGAAAGTGAAGATGGATGATCTGGGAGCTCCAATCGAGTAGATCAAATCTCGGAGGTGAGGATGATCAGATCTATCAAAAGGCCGAATGAAATGCGAAATTAAAGATGGAATTGAAAGAAACACTACCTACTGCAACCTACGGTAGCAGAAAATTGATCGTGGTCTTGATCTGCGGTGAGAAGCAGAGAAGCTTCAACATCTCTGGTAGATCTCCAACAGACTTATGGATCGTGTCCTCCTTCTGATATGACACACTTCTTGCTGTAGAGACGAAGCCCAGTCACTGCGACGCTCTCTAGAACACAGCCTCGGGCGAGATATCTCAAGGAAAACTGATCAAATTGGGAAGGGAGATCTGGAGGGGTTTAATTACGTGATGGGGTGCAACTGCTTTCAAATCATGAATACACGTGAATCGAGGCAGATCGAGGTGAAAAAATATTCAGGCAACATACTACCTTATTTGGGTGAAAAGATCACAAAAGGAATCAAGAAGGATGAACGATCGGATCATGCGGGCGAAAATCTCAAAAGAGGTCCGACGAACAACATAATCGGATGACCAAGAAGATGGGAGGGATGACCCGAGTCAATGGACCCGAGCCCGCTTAATAAGGTGGAACCTACGCTTCAAGACAAAGAGCAAAAAAGACAAAATAGCAAAAAATAAGAAATAAATTAAAATAAATAGATAAATGAATTTAATTAAATAAATAATATGCATAGAAAATGGTAAGGGATACATAATCTTAATTATGGTGATTTTTAATAAATTAAATAACTTAGATTATTATATTAAAATAAATAATAACCTTTATTTATAGGTATTTTTACCTATATATACAACATATTGATTTTTAATAATGTATTTCTATAAATAAATACATAATTTAACAATTTATTTATTTACACAATTTTCAAGGATTTTATTCATATTTTTATTTTATTTTTATGAAATAAATTATTAGGTTAAATAAATAGATATATCTACAATATATATAGTGGTACATATACAATGTATACATAATTTATTTTTGGTGATTTTGATTTTTGTAATTTTTATTTGCATTTTCTTGGCTAAAATACAATGATTACAATATTTAAAAATACAATATACACAAATATGTACAGAAAATACATGAAATAATATACTAACACAATATATAGTACACGCACAATATATAATACACTCCAAAAGCCATATTTTACATCTTAACTCCGCTTTTAATGAAACCACTTTTATTTTGAAGCTTATTGTATTCAGAGTAAAAAAGTGAGTTTGCTTTATTTTGAGTTTTTATGGAGAAGATATGGGTCTGACAAGTTTGACTTTGCAGCTTTTTCAAAGTGTCATTACAATGTACAATGAATCTTCTTGCAATTATTTTTAATATTTACAATGTATTCTTATGTACAGCTTCCAAGAAGAAAATATTTTTATATGAAATGAACTGTGTGATAAATGAAATAGACTAAGGAATTATATACAAATAATGATGTATATGCAATGATGAATAGTGAATCGAATTTTATTTTCTTTATTTTTCTACAAGTGGCCTTATCTCCCCCTACTTTATTCCTTGTCGATCTGGTCAAGTCTTGACCTTCTCTCGGGGTCAGAGTTAGCATGTATTTATTACATATATACAACCTTTATTTTTTATTTTCCGTTATTTATTTATTTTAGGTTAAAAACAATGATAATTATACAATATATACAAAAGAACGAAGAATAATAAAAACACAGATTTATTAATATTTACAATTGTTTAAGAAGGGATTTTAAGCTAAAATAAATTAATAAAGATGATGAAATGTAGATTCATCATCCCCTTATATTTTACCTTTTCTAGTCCCTTAGCAAACACTTATTAGAAGAATAAGAGACTAAAAGATAAAAGAAGAAAGGAAAAATAAAGAATTTAGAACAATTTTGATTTTTATGCTATTCTTCATAAAATAAAAGTACGGAGCTCGATCAGACCTTTGGATTATTAGTTTGGCAGAACCTTATTGAGAAATGGAGTTAAAACCTAACAGACTCTAAGTTCCACAGGACTCCTATTTAGGTCGCCTCAACAGTCAGGTCAGAACATGTCCTCATATGTGAATTCTAATGACTATGAATCTTACTTGCACTGCGTATCTGAAATATAGCTCTCCACATCAGAAATGACAAAGACCATCCTTCTCTTAGCAAGGTCACCCTAATTCCCTAGTCTAGATACTCTTTCCTCGAGGAGCATGGCATTTCTTTCTAAGTTCAGTTACGTGCTATGTCCACAGTTGAAGGGGGAGAAGTAGAAGAATAAGAAGGGTGTTGGGAATGTGAACCCGAGGCGAACCATTCCTGCAATAAATGTTATTGTGATAAATGATTTATCAATAGAAGTTATTGATTGTTTTTCACTCCCTTTCTGATATTAATTGAATGAATGCACTATAAGGTCCCTCTGTACAATAAGGGTTATGTACCATGGCCAACTTGATAATCATACAGCTATTGATTCATTGATTGAATCATAGAGGTCATCATCAAATGATTGTTAAGTGATGATCTCCAACCTGAGTAGGAGATGACAATCATTTCTCATTTGACTGATATCTGACCGACCTCTTGATGCAGGTCCTCTGCATGGGAATAGTGATTCTTAGGTGTCAGATTAGTTGAGTCAATGGGTTGACTTAACAAGATTGAGATAACCAAGGACCTATGTTGAATACTATCACAGCATAGGCATGCATCCTTTGACCAGAGACAGATGTGTTGCTATATGTCTGAGTGTGTACATTTGGCAGACCAATAGGTTGATGACCTAACCAAGGTCTATACACCGGCGAGCTGGTGTGCATGTAAGGACATATGAGTAATACGATCTCTCAAAGGGATCATACAGGTTCCAATGTGAACAGGAAGACATGAGCTCACTCATGAGGTATTGGGACTGATCAACATGCATGGTCGTCATGCTTTGGAAGCATGACAAGAATTTGAAGGTATGATATATGCTTTGGGAAAGCATATGATCAATACCAATTCCCAATTACCAAGATTGAGAAACTTGATGATCAAACCCTAAAGATGACAGTGTAAAATTGATCTATATCTTCAGGATCATAGTTCTTCCAGTATGCAGGATGTACATGTGTTGGGAATACCTAAGGGTGATGTGATCATAAATGATTGTATAACCATGATGCTTCCATTCCGAGGGAGTGATGAAACAAGTTTGGATTTTAGTGACTCCTCTCAGTAGAGAAGTGACCTAATCTAAGTCCATGTATTGGACATTGATCTGAATGAGATTCAGATGCAATGAGAAGATTATGTCTACGGCATTTATTTAATCAAGCATCTGTGGGGGGTCCATGAGATCTAGATTTGAGATGTGATCTCAATATCCAAGTCACTATACGTGGAACAATATAATCGCCCTGTCCTTATCTCCAAGTATTTGCGGAGAAATCACATTATTCTTGAAAGGGTTCAAGAATAATTCCATAGTTGAATTATATCTAAGCATTGAGAAATTGATAATCAAATGTGATTTAATTATCTTGATGCATGTGGAAATTATCCAATATAATTAAATGTGATTTAATTATTGTGGATAAGAATAATGTGGATGGCAATATCTAATTATTCATAATATATTATAAATGTGATTTATAATGTATTTGAGAGATCTTATTATGATTTATATTTGTTAATTAATTATTGGTGTGAATTGGGTTCACATTGTATAATTAATTGAAAATATAAATGATCTCTTGTTTTGGGTTGTGAATGTGATTCACAAATTTTCAATGGTAAGATTGCAATATTCTCAAAATTAATTATGAATTATTTTTGTAGAATAATTCACAACAAAAGTTGTTGGAAAAATAATGGAGATTTTCATGGAGATATGCAATCTCATGAGATTTCATGAGATTGCCTCCACCATGGAAATAAGTGGACGGCTACCAAGTCCTATATGGAATTGGTGGCCGTCCCACCTATTTTATGGGGAGATATTATCTCCATGATAGTTATGTCCTTATTTGTTTATTTAATTTAGGATTGAATTGTATTTGATTTATCAAATATATTTGATCTAAATTAATTATTAGTTGTTGGTTTTTTACCAACAACAATCTTGACCATTGGATTAAACACAAATCAATCTCATCCATTGATTTTCGTGTGTTCCATGGATTGTGATCCATGGATCACAAAACCCTATAAATAGAGAGACATACCTTGCTCTCTAGGGTTATGCTATTGAGACACATCTCTCTCTCTCCACATGTCAAGCCTCTCCTCATCTTCATTGGTGGCCGTCCACCAAGCCCTAGAGGAGAAGCATCGTCGACGCTTCACCACCGCGCCGCCGCCTCGACGTTCCTCAGTTCTCCATCTTCTTTGGAGTGCTTCGCTCATGAAGAAGGTGTTCGATCTCGTACGACGAGATCAAGAGTTCACCGTGCTTGGATCAACTTGTTGGATTGCGAGGATCACGCAACTCATCCCCGCGCTCGCAAGCGTCTTCTCCGATGATCGGACTTGAGATAGGAGGTCTCTTTTTCGTAGAGACTCGATCAACCACGCTACAAGAGATATTTCTTTATACTTGATGTGGTTCTAGATGAAACGATCCGAGAATCGTTCTTGGATCATGTGGTTTCATCGCATGAATTTTTTTTAAATTCCGCTGCATAGAACAACTAGTCCGACTAGTCGTTCTTCATCGTATTCGATACGATGCTCACGCTTCTGTGACGCGCTTGAGGATTATACCATATCCTTCAAAGGGAACTGGAGTGTGTCCAGTGTAGCAACATATCCTTGTGGAGCCAAGTCTCCACTAAGATCTACAGTCTCTCTGAAGCTGGACCAATATGGTCAAATATATACATGAATGATGACATTTTCTTCTTTTTTATTGGATACATACTTGCTTCTATTTGGTGGAAAGAATTGTTGCACTGCATAGATCTTATTGTGCCCCTACGGATATAGAATCTTTCTTTCCGCACATGTTTTAGGGTCTTAGAAAAATTGAGCTAGCATACCATCCCTCATCCGAAGCTTTATTTCAACCCACAGCTCCCATCTTTAGACGTCCATGCCACTAGACTAGGTTGGGGTGCATCGGCCACTTAAGGTGACTGCGTATGTCCATTTGTGTACATCACTTGCCAGAGGATTCTAACCCTCACCTCCTCATCAGTGAAGAGCTACATGTAAAGTGCTTGTCCAAGTTAGGTCACTATCTAAAAGAACTATGCGTGTAGATGAAATATTCTACTTAGACCAATCAAGATGACATGTAAACATAGTCTTGTGGACTTAAAGAATTAAGTCGCTAGATCTGAAAAGTCTCAACTCCCGTTTCTGTAAGGTTCCTATGAAATTAAGTGGATTAAGGTCCTAACCAAGCTCCATTCTTTGATTTTATTCCAGACTAGTTTAATCATCAATTTCATTCTGAAAAATGCAAATGAGAATGTAAGAAATATATACAACACATTTTTTTAAAGAAAGGAAAGGAAAATAAAAGACAACTCTTTTTGAAAGTTTTTTCAGAGAATTTTGCAAATTTTTATGGATTTTATTTTTTTTAAATTTTTATAGAGTTTTTGAGAGAATTATACACATTTACAAGAATTTATAAGGATTTTATACAAATTTACACAGAATTTTATACAAAAACTATATACAAGATTATACACATTTTATACAAGATTTTACAAAAAATAATATTTACAAGACTTATGTGCAAATTTTACAGCAAGGATTTTATCTACAAAAAAAAAATTTATTTATAAGTTTTTTTAAAGAATTATATATACAACTTTATAAGAGTTTTATGAAAGCCTTTTATTAAAGGAATTTTATGCACAAAAGAATTTTATTCACATACTTACAAGATGATTACAAGTCCTATTTACAAACATTTGTACAACTAGTATATTCACACAATATATACAAACAAATTATTTATATACAGAGTGACAAATAATTTAAAGATCATTTTACAAAAAAATTTACAAAACCATTTTTACAAACATTTTACAAAAGTATTTTCAAAAATAATTTACAAAATTTTACAAAAAAAATTTACAAAGATTTTGTTTACAAACATTTTACAAACATTTGTGCAATATAGATAATTTGATACAAAGAAATTTACAAAGATTTTTCAAAAAAAAACAATTTTACAACAATTTTTACACAAATAACTTAACAAGGACTTTTACAAAGTTTTACAAAGAATTTTTACAAATATTTTACTAAGCATTTGTACACACAAATTTACACATAGTTAACAAAACTATTTACAAAAGAATTTTCGAAAGAATTTTTCAAATAAGTTTTACATACTTTTTTACAAAATAATTTTATTCCAGTTTATCAGCCATATTATTAGACAAATAAAGTATGAGTTATGGCTAAAGTATATATGCAATATATACGACACCCCTATTCATAGCTCTTACTATGTCATGATAATGATCAAGAAGCGACAAAGGAAGACACAACTCATGCTAAGTATCTAAAAGTTAAAAGAATCTATACAATAATGACTCAAAGAATAAAGAATGAAATGAATTGAAGTCAATGATCCCCCTATACTCAGGATCAAATAATCCTAAGTATAGAGATTGTACAAATGTGGAAGATCGAGAAAAAGAATGTACAAACTCAACGACTCGACTTGTCCTCCCCTATACTTAGGGTAAAATATCCTAAATATAGAAAAAGAATATCAACAACTTGAAGGACAAGCGAGACAACTGAAGAAAAAAAGAAAAAGGAAAAGAAATTAAAATAAAAAAGAAGAAAATGAACGATATCACCAACCCATACTTAGGGTAAAGGATCCCTGAATATAGGAAAAAATAAGAGTGATGAAACATAATGAAAAGAACAACTCAAGTCATTCACCTCCCTATACTTAGGATAGAGTGCATCCTAAGTATAGAACACACATAAACATGGGAAAGAGGTGAATGATAAAAATGGAAGAAGAAAGAATAAAAAGAAAGGGTATATACAAAGAATATCAGCTCATGTATCAGACACATAAGATATCAAAGAATCACCGTCCGATATCAAATGAATGGAATCAACCACGGACATGAATGTATCATGATCTGTATATGACTTCAGCGACTGTCCGTTCACAACAAATGGTTGTGCGTCAGATGACAACTCATATATGACAATACTACCATTGTCACTTACAACTCTCACAATGAACGGTCCTAGCCATTTGCTTTTGAGTTTTCCGCGGAATGACTTCAATTTCAAATTAAATAACCATACTTTCTGATTAGGGATAAAATTCTTTCTCCTAATATGTCTGTCATGCCAACACTTGACTTTCTCCTTATACATGTGTGAGTTGTCATAAGCAAAATCTCGGAATTCCAGCAATCTGTTCAGGTCCACTTTCCTACTCTGACATGCTCTCTCATAGTCCAAATTGCATACACGGAGTGCCCATAATGATTTGTGAATAAGCTCAACTTTCAAATGGCAAGGCTTTCCATAAACCAATCTATAGGGAGACATACCTAACAGAGACTTGTACACCATTCGATAAGCCCATAGAACTGAGTCAAGCATCTGGGCCTAGTTCTTCCTAGCTGAACATAAAAGTTTCTGAAGTATCGTCTTGATCTCCCTATTTGAAATCTCAACCAAGCTGTTAGTCTGTGGGTAGTAAGGAGACGCGACACGATGCTCAATGGCGTACTCCTTAACTAGCCTTTTGACTTCTCGATTGGTGAAATGTCTTCCCCTATTTGAAATGAGTATCTTGGAGATCTCGAACTATGCAAAATGATGTCCTTGAGAATGGAACAAATCAGACGACTAACAGTAGCTCGGGTGGGGATCGCCTCCACCCAACGGCCAACATAATCCCCGACAAGCAGGATGTGTTGAAATCCCCGACTGACAGGGAATGGGCCCATGAAGACTATGTCCCAAGCATCAAAAATATCTGAAATCTAGATATATCTCAGGGGTAAGGTGTCTTTGGAACCAATGGTTCCTCCCATTATATGACAATCAGTACAATGTCTCACATAATCCGTAGCATCCTGAAATAGAGTTGGCCACCATAGGCTGCATTGAAGAACCTTCGTTGTTGTGTGCTTCTCCGAATGATGCCCATTAGCCTCTAATTTGTGACAATGCTCAAGCACACTAGTGTATTCCTAATGAGTAATGCACCTCCTCCAGAAACAATCCGCACCCTCACAAAATAGGTATGGATCCTCCTACTGGTAAAAATGAATATCTGAAAGAAATATGCCTATCTTCAGCTTGGGCCAATCTAGTGGAACTTTCTTAGATACAAGATAGTTCACAATATCAACATACCATGGAATGAGACAACCAACAAGATAGCCTCATTTGGAAAGGTCTCTGATATGGGAAGTAGTAATTGCTCAGTGGACTCTGCATCTGAAATACGAGAAAGATGATCTGCCACAACAATTTCCACTCTAAGTTTGTCTCGAATCTCTAAATCAAACTCTTGGAGAAGAAGGATCCATTTGATCATGTAAGTACCGTATGGCAATATGATCCATGTAGACAATAACTTACAACCTAGTAGGTACGAGCGGAACTTCTTTAAAGCAAACACTACTGCTAGCATCTCCTTCTCTATAACTGTGTAATTGCATTGTGCATCATCCACAGTCTTACTAGCATAGTATATGGCAAATGGTATCCAGTCCCTTCTCTACCCTCAAATATCTCCAATTGCATAATCTGACGTGTCCGTTATGATTTCAAAGGGAAGAGACCAATCTGGTGGCTGAAGGATAAGAGCTCTAGTAACCATCTCTTTCATCCAGTGAAATGCAAGGAGGACTTTCTCATCAATAATAAACTCACTCATCTTGCAAAGAAGATCAGTCAAAGGCCTGGTGATCTTGCTGAAGTCCTTAATGAATTGCCTATAGAATCCAACGTGGCCAAGAAACGGCCTCAACTGCTTCAAATTTTGTGGCGCTCTAGCTTGGAGATCACATCAATCTTAGCCGGGTCAAACTCCATACCATGTTTGAAGGTTAAGCGCGCCAATACAATCCCATTAGTCCCCATAAAGCAACTCTTCTCCCACAAGAGCACTAAGTTTACCTCACAACATCTCTAAAGTACTCGATCTAAATAAATAAGACATGTGCCAAAATCATCCCCGTAAACCGAGAAATCGTCCATGAAGACCTCTAGAAAACTACCTACCATGTCGACAAAAAAGACCAACATACACCTCTGGAATGTAGATGGGGCATTATACACAAAGGGCATTTGTCTAAAGGTGTAGGTACCAAACAGACAAGTAAAAGTAGTCTTCTCCTGATCCTTAGGAGCGATTGTAACCTAGTTATATCCCGAGTACCCATCCAAGAAACAAAAGAACTCCTCCCCCGCCATCCTCTCAGTAATATGATCAATAAAGGGCAGTGGAAAGTTATCTTTCTTGATTGTTGAGTTCATGCGCCCGTAATCTACGTAGACAAGCCATGAAGTGGGTACACGAGTCAGAATCTCCTCACCACGGTCATTCGTCACGATTGTAATCTCGAATTTCTTCGGGAGCACATTTAACAGACTGACCCCCTTGGAATCTGAAATGGGATAAATGAATCCAACATGACACCATTTCTTGATCTCTTTAGTAACAACATCCCAAAGATTATGATTCAGATGGTGCCGAAAACTCATGAGTCAGCCTGTTGTCATACTCTAAGTAGATATGATATGAGCACAAAGCTAGACTAATCCCATGGAGATCCGAAATACTCCAACCAATAGCCTTGCGGTTTCTCTCAAGAACCTCTAGCAAGCGAGATTCCTGGTTGTCGGTCAACTGCGAACTGATGATGATCGGAAATATCTGGGGGGAACCAATAATGAATGCATACTTCAAAGATATGGGTAAAACTTTGAGCTCAGGTGGTGTCTGAATCTACTTACAACAACCTCTGCAACTCCGCTGGTAGAAGGCATATGATATGCACTCTATGAACTGCCCATCATGGCTATTGTTGACTCAGCATGCAATGTCTCAAAAAGTTATGCAAAGAATGCTCTCTGCTCAAACAGGGATGGCTCATCTGGACACTCAAAGATCTCAGAAAACTCATCAACAAAAATCTCAGATGTCTCAGCAGGAGGTATGCCACCAGTAATCTCGAAAGAATGAATATCAGGAATATTAAAACGTGCCTCCGAAAGCAACTCAAAATGATCCTCAGAAAACAACTCAAATGATCCATCAACTAAAAACTCTGAATCATCAACATGGGATCAAAAATCGAATGTGCTTTCTAGGGGTTCTTTCTGGGAAAGGAGCTCCTGGGTATCCATGAAATTGGTAAGCAGATCTGTATCATGTGTCTCGGCTAGAAATCATAGTCCTCAGAATCTGCTGTAACCGGCTCTCTTTCATCTACTCCTTGTCTCAATCCTCACCTTATCACCGTGAGAGTGAAAGGTGATCTCTCCAATATCATAACCAACTACCACTTCGGCCGTTCAAAGGAATAATCGACCAAGTATGATCGGGTTATGGAATAACGATGCATGTGTATGCATATCCATGACAACAAAATCAATTAAGAAGCTTATGCCTTGCACCATTATAATAACATCCTCGAGAATACCCCTCGTCCTCTTAATTGATCTATCAACAAACTAAAGGATCATCCTGGTCGATCTAAGAGGCCCCAACCCAAACTCAATGAGTAGCGAGGATGGCATAAGATCGATCGAGGATCCGCTATTGAGAAGAGTACGATCAGATTCTTAATAAAAAATCATACAACATATGTGAGGTGCTCCCTTATCTTTGTTTTTGGGAGAGAGGTTGAAGATGGCATGAACTATAACCATGGTCAAAATATGCTTTTTGATCCTCGAGCATTTGTTTTTCTTTGGCTGACGCTTCCTAGTACATGCTTCTTTCATTCTCTTTTTAACTGCGGGCATGTACTTCATAGTCTCAAGGAGTGGCATCTCTAAGAAAGATAATCTAAAGTATCTATACCACTCAATATCAGATAGGGTTGTTCTAATTTTTTGGATTTTTCTTTTATTTAATACAAATGGAAATGGAACAGAATCAGAAGAAACAAACTGCTTACTCCTCTTATTAATCTCAGAATCAACATTTACAAAAGGAATATCAGAATCGGGCTGTACAATATCATCCAATACATGTGTATAAACATGAATAAAAGGGAAAACAGAACGGGCTGCTCCGCCTGCTGGTGCTGAAGAAGACTCCAAGATGGGTATGTTCTCCTTCGTGGCTGACTCGGTGCTGCATATTGCTTTATTGACTTTTTGGTATATTCTGGATGGTGGTGGTGGTGGTGATGAAGGTGAAGATGATCCTCCATGTTCTATCTCTGCAACACTGGATCACTACTCAATCGATGAAGAAGATGATGTCATCAATATAGCTCTCTCAACTGCTCAATCCATCAATCCCAACTGGCATGCATACGACTGCACTCTCCTACCGCTCCTAAGATGATTGTCGTCAGATAAACAAGTAAAATCAAAGGCCATACCTGTCTCAGAGGTGGATGGATCATGGGATACCTGCTCCTTGCACCTGTAGTTGTTGGGATTGGCTTCAACCTGTGTTAGTATCAACTTCTTCGTAGTGGTCAGGTCATCAAGACTCTGATCAAATCAGTCATATTCTTCATCAAGAGGTCTAACTAGTCTAGTGATAGGTTCACTGAAGTCGCCTCAGGATGCTCAATAACTGGCTGTCGCTGAGTCTGGTAATTTGGAGGTTGGTACCCAGAATACGACTTCTGCTGATATGTGTAAGGAGGGGGAGGATGCGAATAGTACTGCCCAGAATATGCAGGATGCTGGTAATATGGCTGGTAAGAGTATGCAGGCTGCAACGACGACTGATATCCATGTCACCAATTCTGAACATGTGGTGGATACGAATACTGGTGAGGCTGTAAAGGCTGCTGGTGCTGGGGCTGTGGTCTCCCTCCCTGGAGATGGTGGACAGGCCTCTGACTCGGCTGAGTACTGAACTAACCCTACCGCAATGAACGGGGCTGATTGTGCTCTCGGTCAAACCAAATGCCATTCACCTCCTGGATATGAGGTGGAGGTGGAGACTCTTGCTCAAGAATATATTGGTACTCCAGATAATATGGTACACCACATGATGGAGGAGGCTATTGTGGGATCAGATCCAAAGTCTGTACGTACTACACATGTTGGAATGTAGAAGAAGGTACTCTGGTACTCTGTTGGGCTGAAGTAGTGGAAGAAATGGCCCGCTCCACTACAGGAGTGTCGGCTACTACACTCTGGCTCTAGCATGAGCTGATGGTACTAACTGGAGTCTCCAAGTGTCGGGTAATCTCATCCAGCTTATCCAGCTGCTTCTTCCTCTGTTCGATCACTAATTTATCTAGTTCTTATGATCGCTTTTCGATTATATCTACTTTGGATAGGTGGTTTCCAATAAAGGTTAGATCAACGTTGTTCACCCTATCCACATCATGAGATGCCGTCATGTTGACAGCCTTGTGGGGTGCTGAAGAAGAAGGAAGAGGATGCTTTTGGAAAGCACGGGAAGAAGAGAGTGTTGCTGAGCTCTCTGCCATGTCCTCGAAGATTTGTTAAAGAACATCCTCATCCTTGTTGAAGTAGGACCCCCCCCACAAGCGACTACTACAAATATCTGGTTTTCTAAGTGCAAACCCCTAAAGAAATTCTAAACTAAGCTTGTCTTGGGTTTATCGTGATGAGGCACTTCTCTGTCAAATCCTTGAATCTTTCCCACACCTCATGAATAGGCTCATGGGACAACTGGGAGAAGTTGGCTATCAAAGATCACATCTGATTAAGACTTCCGGGGGATAGTACTTGCTAAAGAAGATAGATCTCAACTCATCCAAGAACGTGACAACCTTTCCCAAATGGTTAACCCAATATAATTCCTTATCCATCAAGCTGAACATGAAGACTGTCATCTTCACTACCTCTAACATGATGTTAGAGTAGTGAATAGTACTGCATATGAGATCAAACCACTGGAGGTGAATATATAGTTCCTCGTGATTGTGCCCATGGAATATTGGGAGCAATGGAAGAATAGTGGGCTTCAGCTTGAAATGCCCATGAACTGTAGATATCTGAATCCATGTCACAATGTCTCCTGCGCCTGAGTTATATACATCTCTCATTATAGGCTTGGGCTTTACTCTAGGCTGCTGCTACTTGGCTCTCTCATTCCCACCTCCTCTCATTTGCTTATCCTCCTCTCTCCTCCCTCCTCTACCATTCCTTAGCTCTAAGATCATATCATGAAGTCCTGCCTGAATGTTATCTTGCTCAGTCAGCTGGGCCTGGATGGCCTGAAGTGATGCTAACATCGTGGAGTTAACTCATGCTGCTTAGTAATCAGGTACTTTCCCTTTGGTGGTGCCATCGAGTTCTCAGAATCAGTCTCGGACTCTGTAAAAGTGCAAGGCACTCGATCAGTTCTCAAAAAAATTTGGAGTCTCAAATGATAGTATGAGATTAGTGTCAATTTCAAACAAGGGATTTATTGGTGAAACAATAGGTTATGTGGAGAAATAGGTGAATTCATGAGGAGAGTCATCCCGAATAGGTGAAAATGATCAAACTATAGTGTATAAAGATAATCTCACGAAGTCTGAGCACAAAATACTCCAATCCGACATCTTTGATGTCAAAAGGCAAGATGCGAGAACACATAGTCAAACACGAAGGAGAGAATGAGAAGAAAGGCACGAAGTGCGCAAAGGGATCTCTACACTAGCAAACAAACACAATACAAACCCCCGATTCACCAACTGAACACACGTGACGACCGTGAAAGTTCAGTCAACTATCTTTTCCATTTTAAGTTTAGTGAATCTACAAGAAGTTACTTACTACTAAGAACACATGGTAATGTTGCCCTATCACCCATCCTACATCCTTAAACCTCTCCAAACAGTGGTACCATGTGCCCGGGCTGTCGGGTTATATCCAGCCCAAAGGGAGATAAGAGGCAGAGCACACCAAAATAAATTTCTAGGGTCTGAGGCAAGTGCTTGCAGCTGCGACCATATACTGAATAGTATTGTACTGGCGCTTAGGGCACAAGTCCAGGGATTTGGGCTCTATCCTTAAGTCAACGTCCTCACCCACTCTGTATGGAGGTAAGTACCCGCAAATAATGCATGGGTTACTCTCCCCAAAATAATGATGATATAATCATTACATTTAGTTTTTGATCAAGTAGAATTAATAGTCCCTTTTTTAATTTGGTTATCACCTTTTTTGGATTTTTTCAAAGAAATGATTTAACGATTTTCTCAATTCCTTTATTTCCTAAGTAAGAAAAATAAGAGAGGAGATCGGAAAAGCTGATGCGATGAAATCAATGATGCGTGCAAGAGATAGAAGATGCATACCTTACTCCAACAGTCTACATCTAAAATGATCCTCACATAAAAATAAAGATATAAAATAAACTAATCTCAATGATGCAAGAGAAACATCCTAGTAATAACTTCTATTAACGGGAAAGAACATGTTTATTTGACAAAGTTCAATGCTACGATATACTCTATAGGAACATATATTCTTATTTAGGGGCTTTGGACCTAACCTATTTCCTATCTCAACCAAGAAAATAGAACCTAATACTAAGGGCTCAAGCACAAAAAATCACGAGAAAATAAATAAAAACAAAATCAAGAAAATAAAAACCAGTGAGGTCCCCCAAGTGCATCGAGACTTCGTGAAATAGATCCTGTAATCCACGAAGTGTCTAATGTCCAAATACAAAATGACAAAGGGCATGCGCCTAAAAATTATTACAAGTTTTAATAAAAATAAATGGGAAATAAGATGCTAAAAACAAATAAAATGCTCCAAGCCGCTTCTGCCAAGTTTTCTGTTCCTTCCTCTCTTGCACTTTCATGCTGCTTGATGAAAAATGAGCCGCCTCCGCTTCGCTCGGGAGCACCAGCGCTCCTATGCTGCCCTCGCTTGTCAGGCCCTCACAAGAAAGAGAGAAAACCGAAAATATGCCAGATAAAAATTATGAGAAATATAGAGAAAAAATAAAAGAAGATAATGAATGTCAGAACTATAGATAAGTGAAAAAGAAAAGAAAACAAAAAACAAAAATATGTACACAAACCATGAATATCATGCTAAGAGAAGAACCTAACTACCCTCGTCGTGCCACTCCGGCAATGGTGACATTTGTTTTTTTGAAGAAATCATGGATTTTTATTTATAGAAAATCTAAATGTTGATGTAACCCTAATCTCCCCCCAAAAATATTTTTATTTATTCAAATCTTAGGCCGACAACGAAAAAAAGAATGTAAGCAAGAGAACTATGTTTGCTATGTATTTACCTGTATAATGTACATGATCGAACTCATGGAGGCTGCAAAATCCTAGGGGTTAATTAAATCAAATAAGAAAACAATTAAAATAAAAGGAGTCCTTTTTATGCAAATTCTTTGTCTTTTTTTTATAAATTTTCATCTTTTTAATTTTTTATGGCTTTTTTAATTTTTTTTATTTTTTAATGTTTTTCTGACTTTGTGTTTTTCTAATAATTTTTATTTTTTTAGTTGCACC
Organism: Ottelia alismoides; assembly: GCA_037367405.1. Classification (NCBI taxonomy): domain Eukaryota; kingdom Viridiplantae; phylum Streptophyta; class Magnoliopsida; order Alismatales; family Hydrocharitaceae; genus Ottelia; species Ottelia alismoides. The sequence goes on along the minus strand of JAZKJV010010661.1, from coordinate 255,200 downwards.
TGGAACTGCAAAGGCTGACTTCACAGGATATTGAGAAGTGTGTCAAGGAGAACAATTCTACTAACCTTTAAAGGATCCACATAAATGACTACTGAGGCGTGGAGTGCTTAACACATGAACGAAAGAGGCTGATTAGAAAATCAGCGAGAGTTTTCACTTTATCAAAGCTTTATTTTTCTTGTTTTTTTAGCCGATGAGAAAGAGACATGATGAAAGATAGAAAGAAAGGATTATTGAAATCAAGCTACGCTTGTTGAAGGTGAAGTTTGTAGTTGTCACAATTTAGAGTTTTCTCAAGAATGTTCCACATGACATTCTAAATGCCCTCTTCATGTGGATTTCTCCAGAGGCTGTAGTGGTCTAGTGCGAAATCTAAGACTTAGTCTGAGAAAGAAAGCTATCTCATGGTCAAGTTTCTAACTCTAACCCCCATTGAGATATATGGTTTCTGGGCACAATTGAGATATATAGTTTCTGGGCGCAATTTTGTATATATGGTTTCGGGCTTTCGAAATCAAGCTGCGGATCAAACTCATAATGGCCAAAGTACACGTTCTCTACTGAGGGCCAAAGCTTTTCGACAGAATTCCAAGCCGGATCATATCTCCACAATATCAACATGCCCTTTTCTCTAGATCTGAACTCAACCTGGAGCATTCTTCTTCCTCTGGCTTGTTCAAAAAAGAGAGTTGAGGGTATTATGGTCATGATATAGTGAGTTGGTTCTCTGAAGATCATATTCATCTATTGTCATTTAGCGATCGTAGTACTAGAATACTCTCTGCACAGAAAAGAAGAACTTGTCTTTACAACCCCCCGCTGGATCAATCCCCTTTCAGTACATATGGAGCAGAGCACATTGACCACTTGAAAATTTTAAAATTTATATTTTTAAAACAAATATAATAAATAATAAAAAAACAAAAGAAAGAAACAAGGGTCCTTTTGGATTTTTAAAAATAAGGTAAAAATACATAAAAAAATCAAATAAAATTATTTTCAATTTTTTAAATTTTATACAATTTTTATGTTTTTTTGACAAATTTTAGTTTTTTTTAAGATTTTTAAAAACAAATTAAAAATAGGGAAATAAGAAAATATAAAATTCAATATATATTTTTGAGTTTTTAAAATAAGAAATAAAAGAAAAATGTATAAATCATATACATAAACAAAGATGATTTTTCAAATTTTCTAAAAGCAATTTTATAATTTTTTTATTTTCTGTGAATTTTTATGAATTTTTTAGTGTTTTAAATATTTTTTATTTTTTTGATTTTATAAGGATGTTAAAAGTGAAATTGTACTGAAATTAAAATAAATGAAAACACAAAACCGCATTTTTTCAGAATTTTTCAAAAAAGTTTTTATAATTTTTATTAAATTAGAACAATAAATAGATGAAAATGATGTGTTTTTGAGTTATTAAAAATGGTAAAATAAAATAAAGTATAACACAAAAAATACTGGTAATAAAAGTACTTAACATGAGCTTATGTCAATTATTAGAGAATTAATGGAGATGATTAACTAATTAGTAATCACAATTAATCAAACAAGTTTTTAGTCGGCTTCACAAGGACTTATATAAAACAAATTTTATTTAAAGGATCAAACATGGAAGAAAAGATAAAAGCAAGAGCAATAGTGCAAATATCACATGGAAATGCACGAGTCACGCTGGCATGAGCTATTATGAGAATATTTTATTCTAAGGGACCAATCAATAATAAGAAACTGCAGGATATATATTGCAAAATCAATAGTGTCACATACTGAGCAAGTTTATACAATTCAAAAAGGATTAAACTGCAATTAAAATAAAGAGTAGCGGAGAATATGCAAATAACCAATCCACTATAACAAGACATATGTCCCTGGGGGGTATTTACAAAATATAAAAACACATGGCTAAAGTGCAAGTATTCATCGATGCACATGCGAATTGCGTGCAGGCTAGATGGCATTGATCTGATCTAGAACTACTGGATCGACTGCTTGAATTTGGGACTCGACCGACTGTGGAGATTCAATCTGGAGTCTTCATTCTTGATCCAATGGACAGATGGGCACCAGGAAGAACACACTTGAAGGCTAGTTTCGGCGAGGTTCGATCGGTCAAATCTAGGCCGATGGAGCCTACTGATGATAAGAACCACCCTCTCACGCTACTCCGCGTCTGCTGGATAGGCTTTGAAGATCTCAACGATGACCAATGACTAATCTTGAGCTATAGAAGGCAACAACTAAACACGAGCTTCCGGATTTTGATCCCTAGGTCCAGCTTCGCTTCAAAGCATGTAAGAGATTATTGACTCGGAGAAGGAGTCTCCGATCTCATTATTGATGCAAAAAATGAAGGGAATGTGAGGGGATGGGGGTCTACAGCGGTGATGGTCGGGAAAGAGATCGGACCTCAAATCTCGACTGATCTAAGGGTGATCAGGTCATGACAGAGAGTGAAGAATGCAAGGTGAATGTGATGCGATAGTCGAAAGTGAGAATGGATGATCTGGGAGCTCCAATAGAGCAAATCGGAGCTTGGAGGTGAGGATGATCAGATCTAGCTGAAGGCAGAATGAAATGCAAAATTAAAGACAGAATTGAGAGAAACACTACATATTGTTACATACAGTGGAGGAAAATTGATCGTGGCCTCGATCTGCGGTGAGAAACAGAGAAGCTTCTACGTCTTTTGTAGAGCTCCAGTAGACATATGGATCACGTCCTCCTTTTGATATGACACAATCCAGCTGTAGAAATGAAGCCCTATCACGACGTCGCTCTCTAAAACGCATCCTCGAGCGAGAAACCACAAGGAAAATGAATCAAGATGGGAAGAGAGATTTGGAGGGGTTTAAATAAGCGATGAGGAGCAGCTAATTTCAAATCAAGAATGCGTGAATCGAGGCTAATCGAGGAGAAAAATTATTCGGGTGAGGTTCTACCTTATTTGGGTGAAAAGATGATAGAAGGAATTAAGAGGGATGGTCGATTGGATCATGAGGGAAAAAATCTCAAAAGAGGTCCAGAGAACAACATAATTGTGTGGCCGGGAAGATGGGAGGGCTGACCCGGGTCAACGGACCCTAGTTCGCCCAATCAGGCGGGACCTAATAGGTTAAAAGCGTAAAGGGACAAAATAGCAAAAAATGAGAAATAAATTAAAATAAATATATAAATGAATTTAAATAAATAAATAATATAAATATAAAATGTGAAGGAATAAATAATCTTAATTATGGTGATTTCTTATAAAGTACATAACTTAGATTAATAGGTTAAAATAAATAATCACCTTTATTCATAGGTATGTTTACCTATATATATATAACATATTGATATTTAATAATGTATTTATATAAATAAATAATAATTTAATATTTTATTTATTTATAATACTTTCAATGATTTTATTAATATTTTTATTTTATTTTTATGAAATAAATATTAGGTTAAATAAATAGGTACATCTACGATATATACATAGTGGTACATGTACAATGTATACAATAATTTATTTTTGGTGATTTTGATTTTGTAATTTTTATTTGCATTTTCCTTGGAAAAATTACAATATTTAAAATATACAACATGCATAAATATGTACATAAAATACATGAATAATATATTCACATAATATATAGTACATGCGTAATATACAATATACTCCAAAATGCCGCATTTTACATCTTAAGTCTGCTTTTAGTGAAACCATTTTTATTTTGAAGCTTATTTTATTTAGAGTACAATAAAAGTGAGTTTGTTTTATTTTGAGTTTTATGGAGAAGATATGGGTATGACAAGTTTCGCTTCACAACCTTTTCAAAGTATCATTATTTATACAATGTACAATGAATCTTATTGCAATTATTTTTAATATTTACAATTTATTCTTATGTACAACTTCCAAGAAGGAAATATTTTTATATGAAATGAATTGAGTGATAAAAAAATAGAATATGGAATTATATACAAATAATGATGTATATGCAATGATGAATAGTGAATGGAATTTTCTTTTCTTTATTTTTCTTCAAATGGCCTTATCTCCCCCTATTTTATTCCTTGCCGGTTAAGTCAAGTCTTGACCTTCTCTGAGGGTCAGAGTTAGCTTGTATTTATTAAATATATATAGTCTTTATTTTCTTTATTTTCCTTTTTTGTTTATTTATTTTAGGTTAAAACAATGATAATTATACAATATATACAAAAGATTGAATAATAATAAAAACACATATTTATTAATATTTACAGTTGTTTAAGAAGGGATTTAAGCTGAAATAAATGAATAAAGATGATTAAGTGTGGATTCATCAACAACAATTATGATGACTGATGTGTTTCATTTAATTAGGAGGATATTAAATAATACTGAACATTTTCCAATCGATTAGAAAAATGCTAAATCAAGATTTCACTCACTTGGATTAAATTATGAGAAAACTGATACATGTCCAAATGATTGCATTTTATATTGGAAGGAACATTCAAATTTAGATGTTTGTCCTGGATGCAAAGCTAGCAGATATAAGAATGCAAGTTATTAATCGAAGAGGAAAAAATCAGAGAAGATTTTACGGTTCTTTCCTCTGATATCTCAATTACAACGATTATATTCATCTGAAAGGACAACTAAATGAATGATATATCACAATAATATCAAGAAGAATGATGCACACGATCTTATGCAACATATGTCAGACGTTGAGGAGTGGATGAAATTTGACGAAAGATTTCCATCAGTCTCTGAAGAAGTAAGAAATATAAGATTAGGCCTTGCTTCTGATGTTTTCAATCCATTTGGATTTATGAGTGCAAGCTACTTATTTGGCCTATAATACTTGGTACATATAATCTCCTCTGGATGTCGATGACATCTTCTTCTATGATGATGTTTCTATTGACATCCATTTCAAAAGGTGTAAGAAATGCAATAGACGTTTATATGCAACCTTTGATTGAAGAACTTAAAATTCTGTTGAATACTGGAGTTCAGACGTATGATGCGGTTAAGAAGGAATTCTTTACAATGTGTACTTCCTTATTATGGACCATCGATACTTTTCTAGCTTATGTTAATTTATTTGGTTGAAGTACGGAAGATAAACTCACAAGTCCAGTTTGTATGGAGAAAACACACTCCACATGGTTAACCGCGGACATGAAACATTGTTATTTGGGTCACCGTTGTTTCTTACCTGTGAATCACATATGGCAGAGAAGTGAAAACAATAACAAGTTTGACAGGTAGTCATTTGGACGTTGAATTAATTTGGTTCGACATCCTGAAAGCATGGTGTAGAAGGAACAAGAAAAGTTGGGCAATTTTTCTCTAGGTTGATCATTTAAGAGGAAGTTATTGGATGGATGGTGAAAATAGAGTATCTTTTTCCGAGAACTACCCTACTGGCATACCTTACAGATCCGTCATAACTTAGATGTAATGCATACATAGAAGAATGTTATGGAAAATATTCTTGAAATACTAAACCTTTCCACTATCACGAAGGATAGCTTGCAATCTAGACATGATTTGATATGGTTGGATGTGCAACCTGAGTTAAATCCGATAGAATCAGAAAGTAGTTTTAGAGTAACACCCCTACAATGATTTATACATTATCCAATTACGAGAAAGATAGAATATTTAAATTTCTCAAAATAATCAAAGTATTAGATGGATTTTCGTCGCAGATAAGCAAAAGTAGGCAAAAAGAAAGACATCATCATTAAACAGTCATGATTGTCACGTATTAATGCAAGTTCATTTTTCACTAGCTATCATAGGAGTTTACATGCCAATGTTATGCATCCATTGATTGAACTTAGTCATTTTTAAGTTCTTGTGTTCGAAGACCTTAGATCTGGAAGTATTGTACTGATTAGAAAAAGATATTGTTATTACTTTATGTAAGATGAAACAAGACTTTCCATCTATATTTTTTGATTTAATAATACATTTAATTGTACATATTGCTTGCGAGGCTCGAATATGTGGTCTTGTTCAGTATTGGTGGATGTATCTAATTGAATGATATTTAAGGAAATCGAATAATACGATGTTTACTAAAGTTACACTCGAAGGTTCTATTGCCGATGGATATTTATGTGAAGAATGTATTATATTTTGTGACATGTATATTGATGATGGCAAGAGTGTTAGATTCAATAGATTCTAATGAAATAATGATGGCAAATTGTCCACTAAAGATCCCAACAAACTTTGGATATTTCAAAAAAAATGGAAGAGCTATTCTTAAGAATATCCGTTGATTTATTTCAGATGATAAAAGGGATCTCATTCGTTACTATATTTTGATGCAGTTAGATGAGGTTGAATATTTTTTTAAAGAATATTGTTTAAAAATCACAAAAAAACCACTCTTCCAAATATAATTCAAGGATAGCATTTAAAGGTTAAAGTTAACCCAATGATGAACGATGACGCATGGATCTTGATATTCTTCAACGGAGTCCGTTCTCACAGGTTGTATCTCATTTCGGATATATTGTTAACGGATTCAGATTTAAGAAAAGGTCAATCGATGAGAATAAAGCAACACATCTTTCCTGTGTGACAGTGAAGGCCGAACTTTCCGCTGGAATTGATGGATACTATGGTGAAATAATTGATATATTAGAGATCAGAATTACATGACAAAATGTGTGCTTATTTCATGCATTTGATTTGATGTTGGTCGTGTTGGAGTAGGTTACAAGAAATACAAAAATGGAGTTCTCTCATTAAAGCAAACAGGTCGGTTGCGAACTGACGAGCCGTTTGCTCTTGAAAGTCAAATAGAGCAGGTCTTTTATGTACCTAACAACTCTATCAGTGGGTGGATTATACCTATTAGGACAATACATAGGGATTTATTTGATGTTAATGAAGATTAAGATGCAATGGATAATGATGTTGCATATCAGAATACTTCACATGAGTTTCTCCCCGCTGTAATAGATAAAGACATCGCTACTAGCAGTGCAAGATTTTCTAACAATATGGTAATACAATAATAAGAGGTAACTACAATAATTTTTTTCATTCAAAAAATATAACTTGATTTCTTGGTATCGATATAATTGCATATAATATTTGATATATATTATCTTTATTTGCAAGTATGGCTTCTAGACCCAGACGTATTCGAGAAAATCCCAAACCCGCTCTGCAGCCACAGGGAGGCTCATTTGATCTTGGGAGTGGCAATTCTCACAGATGACAGAGACCCTCTCAGTGTAGGTTCCTATATCGCCTCCATTCTGGTAAGACATTATGTGTTCGTATTATTGAGGGCCATGTCATTAGTGAGAACTCAATCGAGTTTCAGAGCTATCTTGTCCAGGTTGCTCGTGCACAAGTCCCCATCACCACACATGACTTTCGATAGTTTCCTCATGATGTCAAGGCTGCCATCCTATCTGATTTGAAGGTATTCTTTTATTCAAATAATGTTTATGTTAAATTAATATATTCAGATTTAGTTCTTCTTCTTATAGTCTGTATTCACTTGGGATCGAGATGTGATGGTCGATGGACAGATTCTTTCTCATGCGGCTGAGATGTTGCTTTGATATAAGGCATGCATAAAGGCTAAGGTTGAAGGATATGGTAAGATCCTTATGTGCATCACTGAAGCGTGAGGATCACATCGTATGCGATCGGGTGCGACTAGTCACACAGTTGCACGAGACAGCGGAATTTAAAATTTTTTCATGAGGAAACCACATGATCCAAGAACACTTCTCGGATCATTTCATCTAAACCACAAACAAGTATTTGGGTTACCACTTGAAGTGTGGTTGCGATCGAGTCTCTAAACGAAGAGACCTCTTGTCTCAAGTCCGACCCGACAGAGGAGACGCTTGCGAGCGCATTGATGAAACACGTGCTCCTCGCAATCCATGTTGATGATCTAAGCGATGAATCTCCTGATCTCATCATACGAGATCCAACGTCTTCTTCAGAAGTGAGGCACACCTAAGGAGACAGAGATCCACGAGCAAACAGTCCGGCAGCATAACGGCGATACTGCGGCGAGAGAGACTCTCTCTAGGTCTCCATGGTGGACGGCCATAAGAGAGAGGGAGAGAGATGAAGTTGGCGTGTAGAGAGAATGAGAGAGAGAGAGAGCATATGTTGTCATTGTGTAAAGAAGATCAAAGGGGTGCCTCTCCTTTTATAATATTTTAGGATCCATGGATCTCAATCCATAGACAACACAAATCCAATGGCTCACATTGATTTGTGTTTCTTTTAATGGCCATGATCTTATTGTTAAAAACACAACAATAATTAAGTTAATTAAATCAAATATATATTGAATAAAATTTGATTTATATTAAATCAATCTTTATTGGAGAAATAGGAAGGAGGCAAGCCTCCTTCCATAAGGAGGGTGGACGACCACCATATTCCTTATAGGAATTGTGGCCGTCCACTCTTCCTATTTGGAAGGTGGATCTCTCTTCTTTATTACATCAGATTACATTATCTCATGATTCTCTCCAATATTTGCAACAACTTTGTTGCAAATTATTGCACAAATAAATCCAATTTATTTTGTGAACATTGCAATCATGCCATTGGAAATTTGTGAATCACATTCACTACCCAAAATAAAATATAAATTACATTTTCAATTAATTGTCCAATGTGAATTCAATCCACATCAACATTTAATTAACAAATGTAAGTTACAAATTTCTCTCTCTTATATATTAGAAATCACATTTATAATACATATGATTAATATGGATAGTGCTGTCCACATTATTCATATCCATGATTATTAAATCACATTTAATTATCTTGGATCTCTATTCTCATGTGCCCAAATAATGTGAATCACATTCATATTATTCACATCTTTGATAATTAAATCACATTTAATTATCTAAGATAACTCTTTATAATATGAATCAAATTCATATTATTCATGATTATTAAATCATATTTAATTATCCAAGATAACTCTCATAATATGAATCAAACTCATATTATTCATGATAATTAAATCACATTTCATTATCCATTTTCTCAATGCTCGGAAACATATATCAACAATGAAATTATCCTTAACTCTTTCAAGGATAATGCGCTTTCTCTACAGATACTTGGAGATAAGGACATGGCGACTGTATTGTTCTACGTATAGTGAATTGGATATTGAGATTGCATATCAAAACTAGATCTTGTGGACCTCCCATAGAGGTTTGATTAAATCAAAGCCGTAGATCTAATCTTCTCATATATGAATCACATTCAGATCACTGTCCAACACTTGGACCATGATTAGATCAATTCTCTATTGAGAGGAGTCACTAAAATCTAGACCCGTTTCATCACTCCCTAAGAATGGAAGCATCATGGTTATATAATCATTTATGATCTTATCACCCTCATGTATTCCCAATACTTGTACATCCTACATACTGGAAGACCCAGAATAAACATGAAGTATAAGACCAATTTTACACTGTCTACTTCAGAGTTTTATCATTAAGTTTCTCATTCGATCATTGGGAGTTGGTATCGATCATATACTTTCCAAAAGCATATATCATACAAAGGTGTTGATCATATACTTTCAAAAAGCATATATCAAGCCTACAAATTCAGTCAAGCTTCCAAAGCGAGACGATCATGCACGTAATTTGATTCTTCCCTATATCTCACGAGTGAGCTCATATCTTCCGGTTTAGTAAATGAACAAGTATGATCCCTTTGAGAGATTGTATCACTCATATGCCCTTGTATGCACACCAGCGCACCGGTGTATAGACCTTGATTAGGTCATCAACCTATTGGTCTGCCAAATGTACATACCCAGACATATAGTAACACATCTGTCTCCGGTCAGAGGATGCGTGCCTATATCGTGACAGCATACGTCATAGGACTTTGGTTATCTCTATCTCGTTAAGTCAAGTCTTTGAGCTAACTAATCCTACACCTCCGAATCTCTATTCCCATGCAGAGGACCTGCATAAAGAGGTCGGTCAGATATTAGCCTAAATGAGTAAGGATTGCCATCTCCTACTCAGGCTGGAGATCATCTCTTAACAATCTTTTGATGGTGCTTGATGAGTCCTCAATCTAACTCTTTAGATATTCATCCAAGCACCAACCTCTATGATTAATAATTGAATCAAGAACTGTATGATCATTAAGATGACCATGGTACATAACCCTAATTATACCAAGGGACCTATTATGCAAATTATTTGTTCTTCATTTCAGATCATGGAATGATATTTGCAATAACATTTATTGCATAATGGCTCCCCGCAGGCTCACATGTCCAACAATCTCCCACTAGCTCAAAGAGCCATTAATGGGCTAATCATTTAAACCCACACTCATGTGAAAATCATAGGCTATTTAGAAAAATAGCTAGGTAAGCTGATCAGTCACTCTGTTCCCAAGTGACTAAGCCAAGTCCTTTTACAACACTTGCATATCCCTAGTTACAGTGCTTATATCCAATGGGAATATTGCATATTATGCAACCAATGCTCAATCATGTCAGTCCTAGTGTCCTTGACACTACATCTCAATAATCATTATAACCCGTACGTAATTTCTATTATACCTATCATAATACCCTTATTCCCGGAGATCTCTATCTCCTAAGGTGTCCGTAGTTAAGACCTTTTAGATCTCTATCTATAAAGTCTTAAGTTCTCTAAGATAAGACATAGAGATCACTATCTCGAAAGTCTTGTCCTCTTCGAAGATTTTGTTATTATTGCAAATAAGTGTTTTATTTTCATAGTACAATTAGTAACAATTTACTACTCCCACTGCATGGCAGACATCTGGCTTTTGTACACATTTAGCATACACTCGGCTTCTCGTAACTGATGCACAAGGACAAGCAGTTCTAGCATTTACTTCCTCAACTCCTTGAGGTGCTATCCCTTTAGATAGGTCAGTACCATATCTTAAGGTAAAGAAGTCTTTCTTGGAATTTTCCAAAAAATAGAATATGTACAAGTGTACTACAAATGTGACGATCCCAATACCCTCTTTTCTTTGCTTCTAAACACTTTTAAAACTAAGATCCAATAGGTATCCATGAGATCATATCTCAAGGTATGGAATAACAAGTCAATAAAACACTTATTGTTATCCTTATGTCATTCTAAATGATTAGGATATCATCTACATTTAGCACGATGAACACAAAGGCACTCTCACTAAGCTTCACATGGTACATCAAGATTCTATCTGAAATCATAACCTTTACAATTTCATCAAATCTTATGCTCCATCTACAAGAAACTTATTTGAGTCCATAGATGGATTTCTTTAGCTTGCACTCCTTGCTTTCCTCATCCATGAAGCCATGGGGCTACTTAATATAAATATCTTTGGAGAGGTATTCATAGAGGAATGCAATCTTGACTTCCATCCGAAGATGTCAAAGTCAAGTTGTGTAGCTATAGTTAGCAATATTGTGATGGGTTTAAGCATGGTCACTGGAGAGCAAGTCTCATCGCAAGCGATGTCTTCTCTTCGGTGTGTATCTTGAGGATACGAGCCGTGCTTTGAAGGTCTCTACCTTATCATCAGGTTCTCCCTTTCTCTTGAAGATCCATTTACACCTAACAGGTTTTACCCTTATAGGTGGATCCCCGAGGGTCCATATACAACACTTGTATATGAAGTCTACCTTAGACTTTATTGATAAGATCCATCTTTCCATGTCGTGATCCTCAGGAACTTCATCATATGAAGCCCGATCAATGTCAGACTTAACTAACACATGGAGTCATCCTCAAACTAACTTGAAGAAGTATTAGTGTTTCATCTTTAATTATTCTTTTAGTTCCCAATTTAAGGATCCTCATTATCATCTCAAGATTTAATGAGTTCCTTCACTTCATTTTCATCTTGATTCTCAAGAAAATCATCCTCTAAGAATCATATCCTTAGAGATGAGATCCTTTTAAGAATCTCAAGGTCATAAAGTAGGTCTCTAATACCATCCTTTATTTTCCTACCGAAGTAGCACTCTCTTGTGCTAGATTCCAGCTTACTTGCATGAAACCTTATTAAGGATATATATTGTAGTCTGTACCACATATATACCTTAGAAACTAAGAGGTAATTATGCTAAGATTCATCATTGATCAAATCATGTCACACATGATCCAATTGTATCCCCCTACAACTCTATTGAGTTTAGGTGTATTAGGAGGATTAAGATAGGAATGATATTCCTTTCTCTAAAAGGTATTCCATGAATTCATCTAATAGGTACTGATTACCTAGGTTAGATCAAATTCATGTAATCTTCCTTCAAACTTTGGTTCTAAACCAAAATTTTGAAATATTTTAACATTTCAAAGATTTCTAATGTGAAGGGAAGAAATCTCATATCAAAAATATTCATCGAATGATATCACATATCATCAATATTTATAATGATACAAATGATCCACATACATAAATATGTATGAGATCTTGAATACCTTGACATCTTACACCATTCCTAAAGAAGGGTGCTTTGGACATTTTATACTTTGAATACAATATTCATAAGTATGCAAGATTTGAAATTTCAGACATTCTAAAGTTTCATCTCTTACTAGTATATTGTTCACATCAACAGACTTATGTCCAAGACTCGATGCCAGATCATTATCAAATGATCTTCATTCTCCTATTAGTCTTTTAATTTTCAGTATTAGAAATGTTAGTTAACCATTCATTAATTTTTTAATTTAATAGAGTCCTTTAGATGGTAGATTACTATATGAAATATATCCGTCATAACTCTTTATGACATGTCTATTCCAGAATTCACGTTTATTTCCAACATTTAGAAAATAAAAATGAGTGTATTCTAACATCTAGGTCATAGAGACATTCTCTAAGACTAAGGGCTCTTCCACTGAAAATATGAAGTCTATCAATCTAATGGAGATTGTTGCAACAATTGCATCAATATCCACATGGATGACTATTAAACCATAAGATGAAATTTATAGTCTTCTAGAACATATGCAACCAATTGCAAGTGTTACTAGAAGAATGAGATAAATTATTAGACCTTTAATCTTATTCAATAAGAAAGTCAATATCAATGATTAAATGTAGATTATTTTGGTGCATTATTGATGAATACCCATTCATCACTCTTTATTCTTATATTTTAGCTACAAAAACCTATGCAAATGCATGTAGATATGTGTAAATAGGAATAATTACCAAAAGCATGCATTGTGTAAAAACCTATAATTAGCATGTTTTTGTGCAAAAATAAAAGAATAAAGATTAAAAAGAAAAGGAGGGAAATATTTAGAATAAATATTGAGCAACCTAACCCAAGGGAGGGCTCAGCATGGGCCTGACCGCATAAAAGCCAAAGTAGAGGGAGATAGGGGCTCATGTGTAAATATTTATGTAAATATTATAAAAATATTTTCCTCACCAAAAATATGCTTGTAGATACTTGTATATATTTATTTATAAAATCAAAAGAAAAAGTTAAAAAATCAAAAAGATCAAAAATACACCTTTCATCATGTACATAAACCACATCTATGAATTTATTTAACCTTGTAAATAAATAAAATTATTTTCCAAACTTTTTGTAAATAGTCTCTATTATATAGTGTAAATAAATAAAATAAAAACAATTAAAACAAAAACAAAATAGAAATAGCAAAAATTAAAAATACAAAAAACCCTATAGTGTACAAATACCTATATATAGCTATATAGTGTAAGTACTTTATTTTTATTTTGAAAAGTTAATTAAAAATCACAAAAAAATAGAAAATATTAAAACAAAAATATTTCATGTTTTGACTTTTTAATAATTCTGCCATCTACTATTTATAATTGATTTTTCAAATCTTTTCCACGTGGCAGCTTCTCATTGGCCCACGGAGATGTTGACCTCCTGTCAACTCCCTCCGCGGACCTCCTTCTCCAGCGGATCTCGCGCCCGACCCGACTTTTCCTCTTTTTCCGCGCTCGATCCGCTCGCCATCTCCGCAAACCCCGGGTCCTATCTCTTCTTCTTGCATCCAAGACCCTCGCCGGGGTATCCATATTGGGATCCGCGCTTCTCACAGCCCTACCCGACCAGCCCTAGCCGGACCTGCACCCACTTAAATACCCAGCTCCGCCACCCATTTTCTCTATCTTTGGCCATTTGCTTCGTTCTCCAGTGAGCTCCAGAGAGTGCGTGAGGCGACAGCTCGCGTCCCCGACCTGTTGCAGCGAGGAGAGGAGGTGATTCCATCGATCCGGCGAGCCCAGCCGCCGCAGCTCCGCCACCAGCGTGAGCTTTGAGCCTCGGACCGAGACGATCCTCGAGGCGACAACCAGGAGCATCCCCAGCTCCTTCCCAGTCTCTCCGTTCACCCAGGTACCCCTGTAGCTCCGCCGTTTCCTTTGATTTCTACTTTCGCCCAATTCGCGCCGCCGTCATATTTCTTTGATTCCCACCATCCCTCCACCTATCTCGATCATCGGAATCGACCATCACGTTCGCCTTCGTCCGACGCACCTTCTCCACCCATTCACTCAACCCAGCTCGCACAGGAGCTGGGAACCGAGCTCCTCCGTCCACCACCTTCGCCGGAGCTCGCCGTCCCGACGCACCAACCATCCCCACTTCGCCTAACCGGGTCGAGGCAGTTTGCCCTCGACCCGCGAGTCTCCTGAGCTGTTTTGCAGGTGATACCGAGCCCATCTGAGGGCTTGGTCATTCAGGCCAGGAGGTCCAGCTCCGCCGACCTCGTCCGAGCTCCCCGGAGCTTGGCTCGATCATCGAAGCCCACCGGCAGACGCGGGAGCCTTCCGCGATTCTTCTCCGACCTTCAGAAGGCTCCCAGGAGGAGCCTAGCGCACGCACGAGCCCAACGAGTCTCGCCGGGGACTTGTTCTTCGAGGACCCTCCATCGCCGTTGATCGACCCCCCTCGCTCCAGTATTGATCCTGGCCGTCCATCTTTGGAGCCACCAGCACCGTTCGATCTGAGGAGAGACGATCCGGAGCGCCCACCATCAGCAGCCGTCAGATCTCCACGTGGCGCGCATCCAGCCCATCCGCTTAATAAAGGGTAATTTACCCTTAGGCCCCTGTCTTTATTTTATTTCGTTTTAGTCCTGTAAATATTAAAGTAAGTTGTTTAGTTTTAGGTTTATTTGCATAGTGGACCCTGAGCTTTATGTTATTTGCATTTATACCCCTGCCAGTTGTGGACACGTGCATCGACACGCGACATTTTGGGTGATTTGCAGTAGATACCCCTGTAGTTCTGGATGTTATTAAATGAATGAAAAGTTTCTCTTATTTGCATTTATACCCCTGTGCGTGGTTTATTTGAGCATGTGCGCTATATTTTGGGTAATTTGCAGGTAAGCCCCCCTGGACTTTTGGTACCTGTTACCAATAAGTCCTCGGGACTTATTTTTCTTACATTTGGATCCCTGAGTGCCCCAGGCACGCGCGTGGCACGTGTTTTGCTGGGTATTTTGCACCAGAACCCCCAGAACTTAGGGTATTTGCACTTTGGTCCCTATGCACAGTGCCCATCCTTTATTTTTGAATAAAATATCAAAACACCTCCAAATCCAACGAAAATTTGACACATAGCTCCTGCCATGGTGTAGGATTTTTATGGATTTTTGAGGACATTTTTGATTTAGTTTGATATTTTTAAAAAATCAAAAACCTCTATTTTTGCCACTGTCTAACTTGAAAAATCACAAAAAAATATTAAATAGTGTCTAAAAATTACAAAAAAATTGTCTACTATTTACTTTGTGTTGCTTGATTTTCTAGCCAATTTTGGCTATTTTCCATTACTGAAAACCACTAAAAACTTAAAAACACTCGAAAACCCATAAAAATTCTAGTAAATAAATTAATAATCCAAAAATAATAAAATTGGTACTAAATTTTCCTTGTTTCATCTTCCTTACAGGAAAATTACCTCCAGGCCAGTTTGAGGCTCTTAGATATTTTATCTATGGCTTTTTGGCTCGGCTGGACAGTACCCTTTATTTTAGGCATTGTTTGATTTTTAGAAAATAAAATAAACATCAGAAAATTCTCAAAAATTCAACAAAGACACTAAAAAATATAAAATACATAAAAATATTTTTGTTTGAATTTTTGGTTGAATTTTTGTGCATTTAATAATTTGTTGAAGTGTGTGCCTTCTTTGTTTTTCTTATTCTCTTAATCACTTAAAAATCCAAAAAAAATATAAAAATATTCAAAAACCACTAAAAATATTTTGTTCTTTTATTTTCTTTATTTTTACTACTTCGTAGGCCTCTCGACCAACCCGTGCTCCTTGAGTTTGACCCTGTGTGCTATACTAGGTTAATCCTATAGCAGGACCGCTATTCGTGTTTTGATCGATTTTATTTTCATTAGTGGTTCAATTTTTCTTGTTGACCCGAGTCCGATTGATTGAGGTCGCAACGACCGTTTGATACCTTTACCTTAGTCATCAGGACGGTCATCAGAATGGCGCCGTTGCCGGGGAGCACGGCTTAGTAGTTTTATTTTGATTTTCGTTTTTGTTTTCGCGGCTTTTCGCGGCTCTTTCAGAGCTCGCGGCTTTTCGCGGCTTTTGTTCATATTTTATTTTTGTTTTATTTTCTTTTATTTTCTTTTGTTTTTATTTTTGTTTTCTTTTGAGTGATTATTTTATTTTGCATTTTTGCATATATATCCTCATTTTCTTTCATTTTATTTTTCTTCGTATTATTTGCGTATTTTTATTGGTCTGACCACTCTGTTTTCTCTTGCGAGGGCCCGAGGACTGAGGCGGCTGATTTCGAGAAGCCGACGCAACCGCGGGATTCGGAGGCGGCTCCCTTCTGTACGGAGCCGCAAGAGAGAGTGAGAGAGAGTTGAGTGGGAGAGGAACTTTTATTTTTATTGCATTATTATTGTAATAATACAAGACACTCTCAGTGACACTTGGACTATACTTGCTTAGCGGGTCTGTTTCGCCGAGCACCGGTGTGCTCGGGGGACCCTTAGGACTTTCGCGGTTTTACGCGGTTTTGGTTTTCTTTTATTTTCTTACTGCCTTTTCCGGTGTTTACGCGGTTTTTGCTCGAGCCCCTAGACTTAGGAATTTCTATTGCTTGTGCCGTAATTAGTAGGATCCCCACACCTAACTGCTTGCCTGTTCCTATAGAACGTTAATTGGACCTACTAATAATCAATTAATAAAAATAATCGTCTCATCTCCTTCGTAGCCTACGTGCCGCAGCCCGTCCTGTAAAGCGCTTTCTCCTACCCCCGATTTGTCGGACAGAGGAGGGACGAGCCAAGACCGGACTCTTTGGCTTGGAGGTCGGTGACCGGTTAGACGGTTCTTGCGCTAGAAATTGCTCATCTAGGACTCGGCTTTCCCGTTGCATCATATAGGTAGTTTATTTTCAGTCTTTAAATTCTGCGCGGATCACTTGCATGTAGAGTGCTGGAGACAAGGTACGCATTTCTTACTCAGCATGCATCATTGATTTCATCGCGCATCGGCTTTTTCGTCTTCTCCCCCCTATTTCGGACTTAATAACCAGGAGAACCGAAAAATTCGTTAGGCCTTTTGTTTTGATTTGAAAAATATTAAAAAGAAAAACCATAAAATTGGGACTGGTTAACTCTATTGATCTTAAAAGACGCTCACCCTAAAAATTTTGTCTTGGGGAGAGTAACCCCCTCATTGTATGGTTTGGATGCGCGAGAGAGTGACCCACACCCTAGGTAGAGCCCTCTGGTGCTAGTGCCGACTGATTACCGACTCTTCCGTGCGGGCCAGTCGGTTGGGATAGCATCGGGTATCCTAACAGGTCACGTAAGCGCTCTGATAGTTTGTGTGTTCACCTAATAAAATCGACAAGATAATTTGATCGAACTTTCACGGTCTTCAGCTCGCGTGGCGTTGGTGAACTGGGGGTTTGTTTTGTGATCATAGTTTCTCCAGATCTCATCCGCCCTACTCGCAAGATCAAGATGATGGGTATACGCTCTCTTAGGCAGCCTCTGGCTGCACCGCTTTCGGGCACGTCTACCCAGTCATCTAGGTTGGCCCACGAGAGCCAAGACCAACTCTCCGAGCCCGAGTACGACTCCGCCCTGTTCCCCCTCGACCCCCTTTCTTTCCGACCTGAGAGACACGAGCTCGAGGAGAGATTGATTGATTTGAAAGCACCTGAGTTGGGCTCATTTGATTTTGCAGACGTCGCCATGGCCGGCAGTTCAGATGATCACTCCCGTCAGCCAGAGCATTTTGTATTAGACCAGGGAGCGATCAACTCCACCCTGATCGCATCACTTGAGACAGTCCAGCAGCAGTTACGCGATCAGGGAGCGTTCATGATTGAGATGAGGAGAGAGTTGGAGCGCCTCAGAGCAGAGAGAGATCAGAGCGAGCCTGAGGACGGCCCAGATGCAGAGGCACGAGCCGCAGCAGCCGCCGCAGCGGCAGCCGCCGCGGGAGGAGGACCACCGAGACCGATGCGGGAGTTGCACAACCCCAGATCTACACTGATGCACCATTGGGTGGTGGTACCTGCTATCGTGGGGGACTTCAAGTTCCCCCCGAACACCCTGCAGATGCTTCCCCGTTTTCACGGGCTTGCCACCGAGGAGCCCCATCTCCACCTCCAGGAGTTCCTGATGATTTGCAGTACTGCCCACGACCGCCATGTGGACCAGGATACGATTCGGATGATTGCCTTCCCCTTCTCACTAGCAGGCAGAGCAGCCACCTGGCTGAAGCATCTGGGGAAGTTCGTCTACACCTGGGAGCAGCTCCGCACCGAGTACTTGAACAAGTACTATCCACTCGGGCGGACGAATGCAGCGAGGGCCCTGATCAGCAACTTCTCCATACTCCCCAATGAGCAGTTTCACGAGGCATGGGAGAGTTTAGAGAGCTCACGGACAGATGCCCGCACCACGACATCATGAAGCTGAACCTTGTGCAGAGCTTCTTCAGCGGGTTGACACCAGAGCTTCAGGGCCTGGTGAATGCTTCTTGTGGTGGGTCCTATTTCGCCAAGGACCACGACCAGGTCTGGGCCATCTTCGAGGAGATGGCTGAGAATTATATGGTGATGTCCCAGACCCGGTTGTACACTCAGGGGAGACCCCAGCAGCAGCCAGGACCCGTGCAGTACCAGCGGGTAGCACGGGTCGATGCAGGTCCTTCCAGTTCGTCCGCAGTCGCAGCAGCACAGACAGAGTCGTCCGCTGCGGACATGGGGATCATCAGCGAGAAGTTGGACCGCATGGAGCTGATAGAGAAGAAGCAGTGCCAGAGCATCGCGCAGATGGATCAGATGGCACAGACTCTGAGCGACATGAAGACCCAGCTCATGTGTCTCCAGGAGGCACAGACGGCTTCACAGCCCTGTCTTCAGTCGCGAGGCGACTCCGACAGCAGCAACAGCTTGTCCCAGCGCTCCAGCTCCCTACAACAGCCTAGACAGGTTCATCTTGTACAGGCAGAGCCGTACCAGCAGCCGCAACCCACTTACCAGTCCCCACCATCTCCAGACATGCAGATGGTGGTATACCAGCCGGACCAGCCTCTGGCAGTACTCCCGCCAGCACCCTACGATGCAGAGCTGTTGATGGATGTCAACGGGATTTGATATGACCGCCCCCAGCCTGGAATCCGACGAGACCATCCCGAATTCAGGTGGGGGAATGGAGGTACCCAGCCCCAGCAGCAGCCAGCCGGTCAAGGAGGGCAGTATGGCCAGCAGAGGGATCACCAGCCGCAGCAGCAGCCCCCAGCCTACCAGTCACACCAGCAGTTGTCCTTCGGTCCTCGTCCCTATCAGCAGCAGGGACAGTCGTGGAGACGTGAGCAGCAGGCTCACCCAGCATACCAGCAGCAGCCCTCTTCCTACCCCTCTCAGCAGCACCACCAGCAGTTCCAGCAGCCTCAACACCAGAGAGGCTACCCGTCAGGGTCCCATGAGAGCCCCGCCTTGGATGACGTCGCCCGCCTCCTCACGGATCAGGAGGCCACATTTAGACGGGAGATGGACGAGTTCCGCCAAGAGATGCGGGACCTGGTGAGAGGGAAGGCTGCCATTCCTGCACAGATCGAGCCGAACCCGAACAACCTCAAGAGGAAGTCTGAGCAGGTAGTTTCTACTGAGCATGCCACTCCTAGTGACCCATTTGATGATACATCTTCGGATCTATTTGATGCTGATTTTGTTACACTTAGGAGCGGTAGGACACCAGCAGGCGGCGACGCCTCGTCTGAGCCACACCACGAGGATACTTCCGGGGCGCCACATGAGGAGGAGGAGAGCGGTACTGATGCCGCTCCAGATGATGATGGTGGTACTGATGCCACCAAGGATGCTGATTCTACCAGCGGTACTGAGGCCGCCGCTTCACCAGATCGAGGAGGTGGTACTGACGCCACCCGTTTAGCCGAGCCAGCCCGCGGTACTGATGCCGCAAGACGTCCAGCAGCAGCAGCAGCAGAGCCAACCCTAGGTGGTACTGAGGCCACCGGTGTTTGTGTTGATAGAGATGTTGTCTTTCCTCGCATTCATGTATCTCAGAACTCTGTTTTGAATAAAGGAAAAGGTTTAGTTTACTCTGGTCCCACTGTGGTGAGTGATGTATGTGTGGATCCGGCCGTCGAGCCGTCTAGGCCTTTTCCTAGTCCTTCATCTACGAAGGACCCTGTGATCCCCTTCCCTAGAGCCCTTCAGATGGGGAAGAGGAAGAAAAAAGAAAATGATCCAAAAAAGAGAGAGCAGGAGGAGTTCAGTCAGAGCATGATCGATAGATTCCACATCCAACTGACCCTCCAGGAGGCTTTGCAGCACATCCCCCTTCTTCAGCGATCTTTGAGAGACAGGACCACAGTCAGGAGGAGGAGGAGGAACCACACTTCAGAGATTCATGTGCTGACGAGAGCCACGTGTTTCGTGATCCAGAATCGTCTGCCGGCCAAGAGGCCAGATTCAGGGGTGCCGTATGTCAGATGCCAGATTAGTGAGCAGAGGTTTGACCGTACTTTATTAGATAGCGGGTCGTCGATCAACCTTCTTCCGGAAGCCCTTCTCGACCGCTTCGAGTTGGGCACTCTTCGACAGAGCTGGACAGTCCTTCAGTTTGCTGATCGATCTGTCAAGAGGCCGAAGGGGTTGTTGCGAGATGTTATCGTCACGATTCAGGGCCTGAAATTCCCCGTGGACTTCGTAGTGTTGGACATGGAGATCCCTGATTCAGTGACCGATACCCCCATCATCCTCGGTCGTCCGTTCTTGGCCACAGCCAAGGCGGTGACTGATCATGACAGCGGGAAGGTGTACTTTCGCGTCGAGGGCGAGAGTATACAAATAGAGACGGTCGAGGATTACAGAGCCAAAGAGAGAGCACGCTCAGAGGCTAGCACAGATTCAGAGCAGCTGACAGACGCAGAGCCAGACATCCACCAGGACTATGATTTTGTGATCACAGATGATGAGGCAGCATGGGCAGATCCGGCAGCACATGCCATCCTCTCATTTCCAGACACCACTGATGCAGAGATGATAGCAGAGGAGAGCTTGGAGAGCACAGCCCTGGTTCAGGATACCACAGAGGCAGCAGAGCCGGTCCTTGATCGTGACACGATTTTCAGTGATGGTGGTGCTGAGGCCACCTTGTGTGATGGTGGTACTGATGCCACCGTATTTGATGCAGATCCCTCGGATTCAGAGTCTGATTGGGCAGATTGTAATGATCAAATGCCAGACTTGAGTCCACTTGAGCCGACAGATGAGGAGGAGGCAGATGCAGAGCAGATCAGAGACAGCTGATAATCTCAAAAATCGATCGGTCTTATGTTCCACACAAAGCGGGAACACAGTCGAAGTGTCGACCAATCAACTCTGAAATTAATCAACAATGAACCCACAATCAAGTATCAAACAATGAAAAACAAGTGTGGAGTCAAATTTTATTTTTAACTCTGCACAAATGGTGTATAGTGACAAGTATGCAGAGAGTTCGAACACAGGGAGCAAGCAGGGTAGTTCAAGCAAATGTGCTCAAGTGAATGTGTGTGATGTGTCTACACTAAGCAAACAAGCAAAGGAAATTTTTGTGGGTATTTAATTTTTAATTTTTAATTTTTTTAAATTTAATTTTTAATTTTGTATTTTGATTTTTAATTTTCTGATTTTTATAATTTTATATTTTATATTTTTCTTTTTCTTTTTCAATATTGGAAAGCAAAGACAATGTAATGAAAGACAAGGTAGAATATTTATAAAAATGTGCAAAAATAACCAAAAATTCAGAAATAAATTATTTTTGGTATTTTTAGGATTTTTTACTGTTTTTTTGATTTTTGGGGATTTTTCAAGGTGTTTTTGGTATTTTTAAATACTTAAATAAGTCAAAACAATGAAACAAGAGCTGGCTGTGAATAAAATGGGAATTAAAAATAGCAACCAGTACTCAAAAATTTTCACAATAATTTTTAAATAAAGCTACTGAAATAGAGAACAAACAGGAGTTGAGTTTGTATTTTTTAGAGTTTTCTACTATTTTATATATTTTTTTGATGTTTTTGAGTCTTTTTTAATTTTTAGTGTTTTTCTTTTGAGATTTTTAATGATTTTTAGACTGACACTAATAGAGGATAAAATAGACACTAGGTAAATTTTTTGGGATTTTTGGAGGGGTTTTAATATTTTTTTGGCATTTTCTAAGCTAAACAGTACATAAAAAGGCTGTTTTTGATTTTTAATAAATATAAAAATAAAAAAAAATCAAAAACTAAAATTATAGCGTGAAAGTACACGTGTCCAGGAACTAAACCCTATTTTTGTGGAATTTTTGGACTTAAGATGATAGGTTAAATAAATACAACAAGCATCCAATCAAAACACAGGCCTGACAGGGGTATTTATGCAATTTCTCAAACATCCAAGGGCATACATGCAATTTTCCACAAAAATATACACTGAATATTCAATTTATAGCTCCAAAAACTAATTACAAAAACCGCCTGGGTCTCTTAGAAATTTCCCCACCAGGGCGCGTGACTTGCACGCACCTGGTAAGGATGAAAATGTAATAATCCAAACCCTGGGGGCTTACATGCAATTTTTCCAAAATTATAACACGTGAAAGTGAAAGTTTGGTACTCAAAACAAAATACAATAAAGGCCAAGGGTCCCTCTGCAAAATGCCCACACCTCACGTGTACTGATCACGTGAGGTGACGTGGCGAAGGACCTGGATGCAAATATAGAGAGTTTGGGGGGTATTTGTGCAAATATTACAAAACTATGACACTACAGACAAAAGTTTAAATACTAAATAATAAATACAAAAAGGCGCGAGGGTGTAGATGCAAAATACCCTCGACGCGTGATCCGACGGCGATGGAGTTGCCACTTGACACGTGGTGTGTTCAGAACGGCCGATTACGGTTCGTGGATCCGCGGCTGAGATTAGATCTCCGGGGGAAGATCAACG
This sequence comes from Ottelia alismoides, assembly GCA_037367405.1. Taxonomy (NCBI): domain Eukaryota; kingdom Viridiplantae; phylum Streptophyta; class Magnoliopsida; order Alismatales; family Hydrocharitaceae; genus Ottelia; species Ottelia alismoides. Next base: position 231,700 of record JAZKJV010010661.1, on the reverse strand, counting down.
GTCGAGGCGTGGTGCGATCCAACGGTTGCTGCTTGATCTGGAGGAGGCGCCCTGATCGGACGTTGGCGAGGACGGCTGGAAGAGCACGGCGGAGCTCCGGCTGTGCGAGGTTCCTCGAGCTCCTCCGGCCGACTCCGATGGCTTCTGGGCTCAAAACTCGGGCTGGAGTCTCCTCTGGTCGTCGCTTATCTCCTGGGGGCGTCAAAAAGCCACGGCGATGGCCGTGGTGCTCTCGGGCAGCAGGCGGAGCTGGTTGGCTGCGTCTGCTCCGGCGAGCTCCAAAACTCGCCTCCAGGTGTCTTCGCTTGTGCTTTGACCTGCAAGAATGGTCAACGGGTCCAGGGCAAACTGCCTGGACCCTTGGATGGTCGGGGAGAGGTGCTGATCGCGATGGAGATGCACGGCCGGAGGTGCGCTCCGGCCAAGGTGCTTGATTTGGCGAAATACTCGATGGAACTTCAAATCTTTTTGGGGTTTTCGAAGCTAAGGCTAACAGGAATAAAATGACGAAAAGAAATGAGCGGGGTGAGCCCTCAATGGCCGGAGCCAGAGGGAGGAACGAACCTCGACCGGCGACTTCGCGGGAGGTAGGGGAAGCACCTCCGACCTCGGGAGCCTTGGCTGAAGAGCCCACGTCGGAGCTGTCACCTCCAGGTAGCTCTGGAGCAAGAAAGAGGCGCGAGGGGTGGACCGAAAGGTGTTCAAATTCGAGTCGCAAGGTTGGGGGTTCCTTTTATTTGGTTTGACCCTGAGCTGCAGGGTCCCAAAGATCAAGAGAAATCTTGCGCCACAGTGATTCATAGTCCGATGCAATCACAGGGCGAGCAAGAGGGATGGTAGGTGGAGAACTTTGCACAAGATGGTATCACGAAAGGATGAAAGTTGATGCCTCGAAAAATCCGCAAATGCGGGGAGAAAACGAGGCTCTGACGGAGGTACAGGGCTAGGGCACCTAGTTGACCGGGGTCAACTAGGGTTTGCACCTGGTTGGTCCACGTAGACCAACCAGGAAAAACCCTGGAAAATCCTCTTATTAATTCATTTTAAAATATTAAATGGCCAAATTAAATTATGGTTATTAAATAAAAAATGTTAGTTATTTTATGTAGTATTTTATTCTGAATTTTAATTATTTTTATGAGTTCTATTTTTATAAGTTACCTTTTTAACCCTATATAGGTATAATACCTATGTGTGTTAGTATTTTATTTTTATTTTGTGTCTTTTAATCTCTTTAACTTTGTTTATTATTTTATGCAAATTATAGAGTACTTTTATACAAGTAAATATATTTTTATTTTATTTTATTGGAGTATTTTGTATATTAAATAAAATCTAAGAGTGTTTTGTATAGGTATATGTACAGGCAGTATGCCTATGTATTCCATATATGCTCATTTTTATTTTTATTTTTCTTTGCATTTTTATTCCAATTTTAATATACATATTTATTATAAGTAATATTTATAACATTATAAAAATGTAAACTTATAAAAATAATAAATAAATAATAAATTGAATATTTTATTCAGTACACTGTACAATGTGGGTCCAAAAGTCAACTTTCTCCGCCAAATGCGAAACCACCACCATTGGATAGCTTATTTTCTTCTATATACAATTAAAGGTGAGTACGCTGCATTTGGAGTTTTTATTTGTGAGATACGAGTCTGGGAAGTTGGGGTTCTGGATTTTTATTCAGACCATAACTTTTTATCTGTACATTATTTTTCTGTGAAATCAATTTTGTATTTTTCTTTATTTAATTATCTACAACTTTTATTTACAAAGTTTCTTTATTTGATGTATTAAAAGTGGAACCAAAAATAGGTCCCAAAATGAATAAAGAATGAATAAAATGTATAGGTGTTTTATCTGTGTTTTTGACCTTATCTCCCCCTACTTTATTCCTTGTCGACCTATTCATCAAGATGCCTAGGTCTCGGGGGTTTTGAGTCATAAAATATTCACAATATTTTATTCTTTTTTTTTCTTTATTTATTCTATAATTTTGGCCTTAATTACAGCATTTTATACACTAATTGAATGCACATGCATGCATGCTAAGATGGTGATTTTAATGTTATTTACAGGCATTTGCTAGGGTTTTTGGTACCAAAATGATAGAATAAAGATGATGAAATGTGGATTCATCAACAGCACAATTGAGCAGCCTTCTCCAGATCCAGTTTGCGAGAGTTCGCTTTCTTTCTCCCAAGCAGATTTGGCAGACTTAGCAGCATTCACTCATTTCCTTCCGCAGCCAGATTTGCCAGCTCCCAGCCTTCCAGAGCTGAAGCCGCTCCCTACTTCGCTGGAGTATCGGTTCCTTGCGGGCAAGCCAGAGATGTACCCAGTCATCATCTCCGCCGATCTGACTGGAGAGCAAGAATCCCGTTTGATGGGGGTTCTTGAAAAGAACCACAAGGCAATCGGATGGAGCGTAGCAGATCTCCATTGGATTAGTCCATCAGTGTGCTCCCACCATATCTACCTCGAGGAGGGGGCGAAGCCGTCGTGTGAGTTCCAGCGGTGACTGAACCCCAACCTGAGAGAGGTCGTGATGAAGGAAATATCAAAATGGTGGAGTGCAAATTTTATTTATCCCATTTCCGACTCCAAGTGGGTCAGCCCCTTGCATGTGGTGCCCAAGAAGACGGGCATCACGACTGTGATCAGTGAGTCGGGAGAGGAGATTGCTACACGAGTACCCACCTCTTGGAGGGTCTGTGTTGACTACAGGAGACTCAACCAGGCCACTAAGAAGGACCATTTCCCCCTGCCTTTTATTGACCAGATCATTGAGAGACTGGCAGGGAAGAGCCATTATTGCTTCCTGGATGGGTACTCGGGCTACAACCAAGTGGCCATCTCTCCTGAGGATCAGGAGAAGACCACCTTTACCTGTCCCTTCGGTACATATGCCTTTTGATGCATGCCATTTGGGCTATGCAATGCCCCTGCGACTTTTCAGAGGTGCATGTTGTCGATCTTTTCGGACATGGTAGGGGAGTGTTTGGAGGTCTTCATGGACGATTTCTCGGTCTACGGCGACGGATTTGACTCCTGTCTTGACTGCCTAGACCGAGTACTCCAGTGATGTATCGAGTATCATTTGGTTTTATCTTGGGAGAAGAGTCACTTCATGGTGACTCAAGGGACGGTGCTTGGCCATATCATCTCCAACAGGGACATGGAGGTTGATCCGGCCAAGGTTGATGTCATTAGAAAACTCACACCGCCGTCCAATCTGAGGCAGCTACGGTCATTCCTGGGGCACGTTGGATTTTATAGGAGATTCATTCGGGATTTCAGCAGGATTTCCCGGCCGTTGACTGACCTCTTGACGAAAGACACCGAGTTCCTTGTCGATGACAAGTGTCTTTCGTCCTTCGCGACTCTCCAGCAGTGTGTTATTGAGGCTCCTGTCCTCCAGCCGCCTGATTGGTCTCTCCCATTCGAGATCATGACGGATGCCTCCGATTTTGCCGTAGGGGCAGTGCTGGGACAGAGGAGGGATGGAGTTCCATTTGCCATTCACTACGCTAGCCGCACATTGGATTCCGCCCAGCGGAATTACATGGTCACAGAGAAGGAGATGCTAGCCATAGTGTTCGCCCTAGATAAGTTCAGATCGTATATCATTGGATCTAGAGTGACTTTGTACACAGATCACACCGCCATCAGGTACCTCATGGCAAAGAAGGATGCCAAGGCTAGATTGACTAGATGGATCCTTCTACTCCAGGAGTTCGACATTGAGATCAAGGATAAGCCTGGAGTCAAGAATGTGGTGGCGGATCATCTCTCCAGTTTAGAGCAGCCTGAGGAGTCTGAGTAGATTGATCCTATTAGAGATACCTTCCCAGATGAGGCGATCCTTGCTATCGCCTCACTCCCGTGGTACGCCGATATTGTGAACTTTCTCGTTGCTGGGAAAGTCCCACAAGATTGGCCCAGGCAGAGGCTTGAGACCTTCCTTGCGAAGGCCAAGTCCTACCATTGGGAGGATCCCATCCTTTACCACGAAGGAGGGGATAGCGTCTGGCGTCGGTGTATTCCTCAGGAGGAACACCATAGCGTCCTCACTTACTGCCACAAGCTTGAGGCAGAAGGACATCATTCTGGGAGGAGAACGGCACAGAAAGTGCTCCAATCCGGCTTGTGGTGGCCTACCCTCTTCAAGGACTCAGATGAGTTCGTGAAGAGGTGTACTGACTGTCAGAGGATGGGCACTTGCGGACAACGTGATATGATGCTGATGCAGCCCATTCACTTCTGTGAGGTTTTTGACGCATGTGGCATCGATTTCATGGGTCCATTCCCTAAGAGTCAGGGATTCGAGTACATTATGTTGGCCGTTGATTATGTTAGTCGTTGGGTGGAGGCTATCCCCGCCCGAGCCGCTGATGCGAGGACAGTTTGCAGATTTTTGAGGAAGCATATCATCACGCGGTTCGGGGTTCCACGAGTTCTGATTTCTGATGGGGGATCTCACTTCATCAACGACCAGGTGAAGGCACTTGCTAGCGAGTTCGGCATAGACCATCGTGTTGCTACACCTTACCATCCACAGACGAATGGTCTAGCTGAGGTGTCGAATAGGGAGATTAAGACTATACTGCAGAAAGTCGTCCGCCCTGACCGAAAGGATTGGTCACAGCTTTTGGACTCGGTCTTGTGGGCATATAGGACGTCTTTCAAGACACCATTGGGCACATCTCCCTTTCGCCTCGTATATGGCAAGCCGTGCCATTTACCTGTTGAGCTGAGGCACAAGTCACTTTGGGTAGTCACAAATATTCTTATGGATCCAGATGGTATTGGAGACCAGAGGAGGGCAGAGTTAGCTGCCCTGGAGGAGCTTAGAGATTCAGCTTTCTCAAACAGCCTACATTATAAGGAGAAAGTGAAGGAGTGGCATGATTCTCATATCAGCCACAAGCATTTTGAGATTGGACAGAGAGAATGGCTGTTTGATGCAAGGCTACGTTTATTTCCAGGGAAGCTACAGAGCAAATGGAAGGGACCTTACTTGGTCAGAAAGGTACACGACAACGGTAGCATTGACATATCTGAGTTGTCTTCTGAGAGTACCTTTCGAGTGAACGGCCAGCGGCTCAAGCCATTTCTAGATCATGAGCCGCGGGTCGCTGATCTTGCCCCTATTCATTTTGCGTGAGATGTGGTCTTTGACTCACATCTAATGCATCTCACGCCTGAGTTTCACTGATCTTCCGCCTTGTATAGATCCAGATGTCCATATCACTACATTCTTTAGTCCTACATCCCTTTCTTCATCTTGTGATTATGCTATACTTAGGGTGCACTTTACCCTAAGTATAGGGGGGATGTGAGACCTTATGGGTATTTCTTTTGTTTCTGTCTACCCCTGTTTTTGTTTCCTATACTTAGGGATATTTCATCCTAAGTATAGGGGGGGTAGACCCTGTACATTCTCCACTCGGTTTTCCCTTAGTGTACAGCCTGCTATACTTAGGATTATTTGATCCTAAGTATAGGGGGAAGACCCGAGACCCTTTTGACTTTTTCATTTCATTCTTCTTCTTTGTATATAGCCTTCCTTTTCACTTCCCTATACCTAGCACGAGTTATGTCTTCTTCATCGCTCTTGACTCTGAGGACATCGTTCGAGCTAAGTATAGGGGGGTGTGTATATATTTCATATATACTTTAGCCATAACTCGTACTTTGTGTGAGTGTGTTTATAAATAAAATGGCTAAAAATCACAAAAAATTAAAAAATTTTCATGTACATAGACTTCTTTTATTTGCACATAAATAGCTAGTGTACAAATTATTTTTGTAAAAATGATTTTAAAAATCTTTTGTGTAAAGCTTGTGTAAATATTTTTTGTATCAAAATTATGTATATAGTACAAAATTTTCCAAAATGTTTTGAAAATCAAAAGTTTGCAAAAATCTTGTGTAAATGTGTGTAAATATCTTTTTGCAAAACTTGCATTTCATGCATCATCCATTCATGATTTCAAAACATTTTTCAAAAATTTTGCATGATTGAAAAAATTTGTGTAAATAAGCATCTCTTGTACATATGTATATAGTTTTTCTGGATGATAGTTGACATTTAAACTAGCCTGGAATCAAATTGAGAAATGGAGCTTGATTAAGATCTTAATCCACCTAATTTCTAAGAGGAACCTTATATGGCTTAGGTTTAAGGCTTTTCAGGTCCATGGTGACTCAATTCTTTGAGTCCACTAGGCTATGATCACATGTCATCTCAATGAGCCTAAGTAGAGCACTTAACAACAACACATGACTCATATAGATTATGGCTTTACTTGGACACCAGCACTATGCACCGAGCTCTCTACGGATGAGGTGGTGAGGAGGCAGTCTTCCTTGACTTGGGGTAGCATATGAGGGTAGTACTTCTAGGCGGAACCTCTCTTCTTCTTTTAGTGAAGGAAGTGCGTCTCAACTTGGTCTGGTTGCCATGAGGTCTAACGACGGGAGTTGTGGGTTGCAATAAAGCTTCAAAAGAGGGATAGTCTACTGTCTCAAGAGGAAAAACTCCTTGTATATATGCTGCACATGTATATGTTGTATAGATGCACTTGAAAAAAATGTGCAAAAAGAAAAGAACTCCAAAAAAGTGGTGGGTCTGATAGAAAATGATAACCCCACCGGAGTATGTATATAGAGTGCAATAAGCAAAGCTTGGTTTCATAATCCACCTGTTGTAGCTTGCAGCAGGGAGACTTGGCTACACTGGTCAAGCTCCCAAGGGTACTTGGCTACACTGGCCTTGACCCATTCTCTTCTTCCCCCTCTTCTTGAGCCTGTTGAACTTGAACTTAGAAGGGAATACCCCGCTCCTCGAGGAAAGAGTGGCCAGATTGAGGTCATAGAGTTACCTTGTTGGGGAGGGATGTCAAGTTGCCATTTCTGAGGTGGAGAGCTTAGACTTCACATTCACAGGACAAGAAAAGATTCATGGTCTTCAGGGTTTGTGATTGATGACTTGTTCTGATCTGGAGCATTGAGGAGTCTTGGTTATAGATTAGTGGAACTTAAAGGCTGTTGAGTTTTAAGCTTAAGTCTAAATAGGGTTCCTACACATTAATAATCCAAAGATCTGATCGAGCTCCATCCAATTTAATGAAGGCAAGTTTAATAATCAACCTTGATCCATGTACATCCTCTTTTTCTTTTTCTTATTTTCTTTTTCACTTCTTTTTCAAATAAGTGTTTGCTAAGGGACTAGCAAAGTTAAGTATAGGGGGGTGATGAATACCCATTCATCACTCTTTATTCTTATATTTTAGCTACAAAAACCTATGCAAATGCATGTAGATATGTGTAAATAGGAATAATTACCAAAAGCATGCATTGTGTAAAAACCTATAATTAGTATGTTTTTGTGCAAAAATAAAAGAATAAAGATTAAAAAGAAAAAGAGGGAAATATTTGGAATAAATATTGAGCAACCTAACCCAAGGGAGGGCTCATCATGGGCCTGACCGCATAAAAGCCAAAGTAGAGGGAGATAGGGGCTCATGTGTAAATATTTATGTAGATATTATAAAAATATTTTCCTCACCAAAAATATGCTTGTAGATACTTGTATATATTTATAAATATAAAATCAAAAGAAAAAGTTAAAAAATCAAAAAGATCAAAAATACACCTTTCATCATGTACATAAACCACATCTATGAATTTATTTAACCTTGTAAATAAATAAAATTATTTTCCAAACTTTTTGTAAATAGTCTCTATTATATAGTGTAAATAAATAAAATAAAAACAATTAAAACAAAAACAAAATAGAAATAGCAAAAATTAAAAATACAAAAAACCCTATAGTGTACAAATACCTATATATAGCTATATAATGTAAGTACTTTATTTTTATTTTCAAAAATTAATTAAAAATCACAAAAAAATAGAAAATATTAAAACAAAAATATTTCATGTTTTGAATTTTTAATAATTCTGCCATCTACTATTTATAATTGATTTTTCAAATCTTTTCCACGTGGCAGCTTCTCATTGGCCCACGGAGATGTTGACCTCCGGTCAACTCCCTCCGCGGACCTCCTTCTCCAGCGGATCTCGCGCCCGACCTGACTTTTCCTCTTTTTCCGCTCTCGATCCGCTCGCCATCTCCGCAAACCCCGGGTCCTATCTCTTCTTCTTGCATCCGAGACCCTCGCCAGGTTATCCACATCGGGATCCGCGCTTCTCACAGCCCTACCCGACCAGCCCTAGCCGGACCTGCACCCACTTAAATACCCAGCTCTGCCACCCATTTTCTCTATCTTTGGCCATTTGCTTCGTTCTCCAGTGAGCTCCAGAGAGTGCGTGAGGTGACAGCTCGCGTCCCCGACCTGTTGCAGCGAGGAGAGGAGGCGATTCCATTGATCCGGCGAGCCCAGCCGCCGCAGCTCCGCCACCAGCGTGAGCTTTGAGCCTCAGACCGAGACGATCCTCGAGGCGACGACCAGGAGCATCCCTAGCTCCTTCCCAGTCTCTCCATTCACCCAGGTACCCCTGTAGCTCCGCCGTTTCCTTTGATTTCTACTTTCGCCCAATTCGCGCCGCCGTCATATTTCTTTGATTCCGACCATCCCGCCACCTATCTCGATCATCGGAATCGACCATCACGTTCGCCTTCGTCCGACGCACCTTCTCCACCCATTCACTCAACCCAACTCGCACAGGAGCTGGGAACCGAGCTCCTCTGTCCACCACCTTCGCCGGAGCTCGCCGTCACGACGCACCAGCCACCCCCACTTCGCCTAACCGGGTCGAGGCAGTTTGCCCTCGACCCGCGAGTCTCCTGAGCTGTTTTGCAGGTGATACCGAGCCCATATGAGGGCTTGGTCATTCAGGCCAGGAGGTCCAGCTCCGCCGACCTCGTCCGAGCTCCCCAGAGCTTGGCTCGATCATCGGAGCCCACCGGCAGACGCGGGAGCCTTCCACGATTCTTCTCCGACCTTCAGAAGGCTCCCAGGAGGAGCCTAGCGCACGCACGAGCCCGGCGAGTCTCGCCGGGGACTTGTTCTTCGAGGACCCTCCATCGCCGTTGATCGACCCCCCTCGCTCCAGTATTGATCCTGGCCGTCTATCTTTGGAGCCACCAGCACCGTTCGATCTGAGGAGAGACGATCCGGAGCGCCCACCATCAGCAGCCGTCAGATCTCCACGTGGCGCGCATCCAGCCCATCCGCTTAATAAAGGGTAATTTACCCTTAGGCCCCTGTCTTTATTTTATTTCGTTTTAGTCCTGTAAATATTAAAGTCAGTTGTTTAGTTTTAGGTTTATTTGCATAGTGGACCCTGAGCTTTATGTTATTTGCATTTATACCCCTGCCAGTTGTGGATACGTGCATCGACACGTGACATTTTGGGTGATTTGCAGTAGATACCCCTGTAGTTCTGGATGTTATTAAATGAATGAAAAGTTTCTCTTATTTGCATTTATACCCCTGTGCGTGGTTTATTTGAGCATGTGCGCTATATTTTGGGTAATTTGCAGGTAAGCCCCCCTGGACTTTTGATACCTGTTACCAATAAGTCCTCGGGACTTTTTCTTACATTTGGGTCTCTGAGTGCCCCAGGCACGCGCGTGGCGCGTGTTTTGCTGGGTATTTTGCACCAGAACCCCCAGAACTTAGGGTATTTGCACTTTGGTCCCTGTGCACAGTGCCCATCCTTTATTTTTGAATAAAATATCAAAACACCTCCAAATCCAACGAAAATTTGACACATGGCTCCTGCCATAGTGTAGGATTTTTATGGATTTTTGAGGACATTTTTGATTTAGTTTGATATTTTTAAAAAATCAAAAACCTCTATTTTTGCCACTGTCTAACTTGGTACAAAAAATATTAAATAGTGTCTAAAAATTACAAAAAAATTGTCTACTGTTTACTTTGTGTATTTTCTAGCCAATTTTGGCTATTTTCCATTACTGAAAACCACTAAAAACTTAAAAACACTCGAAAACCCATAAAAATTCTAGTAAATAAATTAATAATCCAAAAATAATAAAATTGGTACCTAAATTTTCCTTGTTTCATCTTCTTTACAGGAAAATTACCTCCATGCCAGTTTGAGGCTCTTAGATATTTTATATAGGGCTTTTTGGCTCGGCTGGACAGTACCCTTTATTTTAGGCATTATTTGATTTTTAGAAAATAAAATAAACATCAGACAATTCTCAAAAATTCACCAAAAAAAATATAAAATACATAAAAATATTTTTGTTTGAATTTTTGGTTGAATTTTTGTGCATTTAATAATTTGTTGAAGTGTGTGCCTTCTTTGTTTTTCTTATTCTCTTAATCACTTAAAAATCCAAAAAAAATATAAAAATATTCAAAAACCACTAAAAATATTTTGTTCTTTTATTTTCTTTATTTTTACTACTTCGTAGGCCTCTCGGCCAACCCGTGCTCCTTGAGTTCGACCCTGGGTGCTATACCAGGTTAATCCTATAGCAGGACCGCTATTCGTGTTTTGATCGATTTTATTTTCATTAGTGGTTCAATTTTTCTTGTTGACCCGAGTCCGATTGATTGAGGTCGCAACGACCGTTTGATACCTTTACCTTAGTCATCAGGACGATCATCAATTATACAAGTCCTTCTCTAAGGATCCTAGATAAACTAGATAGTCACACTATCAGTACATCGGCTAATTGCAGTATTGGCATTCATCCAACTCTTTGGATGCCATATGTGTGGAAACCATAGAAGTACAATCAACTTTTTGACCTTCCTTCTAACTTGGGTCCGACCCATGCTTCCACTGCACTCCTTTCATCTATAAATAACCATTGCTCAAGAAAAAGGATCTCTTATGTTGAAATCAAAATTGTCAATATAAGAGTATTTCAACATTTATACATGTTTCATTTAATTCATACAATATGAATAACACGAAGCTTCATGAAAGACTAGAGTATAGATAGTAGAATGATGACACTCATCATATCTACACACATCTTAACTCTTAAAGACTTAGGTTAAGGTAGGTATTCAAATATTTTGAATACATATCTCTTATAGAGACACCATTCGGCATGATGCAGTGAACCATGCCACTCATGATTAAATGTTGAGAGCACATATGTATGCTATAATATATTCTTAGATTTTATAAGGATTAATTGACAATTACGATCATCATCGACATGTCACTTCCAAAAATTACGTTCGATGAGAGATCAAGGCTATAGAGACACACCTTTCAAAAAAAAGACTAGAGAGACATACAAACCCTAGGGTTGTAGACCTATTGTCTATTTAATTGTCATTCCTCATTACTATGAGGGAACTTGCACATTGCAACCATATACAATATGTGTCCAACTTCAAGTACAATATCTTAATCATGGATCCAATCCTTGATATTTTACTGGTTATTATTGAGTATAGTATTGAGTGGGATTAAAGAAGGATTATCTGAAATAAGAAGTTTGCATAAATATAAATATAAATATAAATATATATATTACTTTGATTTAGGAGTTTTTATATCAAACTTGTCCAGCCTTGTCAACATTGAAAGTTATTCCCTTAATCACTTTCTTATGCAAGATCTGGGATCTCCTTTCTTATCTTTGTTACATCCCAATAATATGAGAACTTGCAACTCGGATAAAAAGAAGCGGGAATACATTCCGCCTTGCAATTCCAACTTGCATTCCCAATTCGGTCTTTAACAACCAGGCCCACCACCCCTAAGGTGATGTTGACCCATTGTTAATTGAACCAACCGTCAATATGAATAGAACTCGCTATGTGCAATACAATATCGCCCTAATAATATGAGGACTCGATATTGGGGTCACTACGCATATGACCTTACTCTTTAGAGAAGCAAAGATCCCGATCCAGATGCCCTTGCATACAGGAGCTGTCACTTCGGACATGCGTCTCCTACTTACAAACCCTGGCGACGGAACCCTTCGCCTTGACCGGAGACCATGGATGTCACTTATGTGATCCTCTGTATCATATTCAAATTCTAATTAATTATCATGAATCATATTCACATAATTAATTCTTCCAAGGGAAATAACACATCTATTCATAATAGAGTGTCTTAATTTTAATTGGATTCCAATCAATCTAATCATATTAAATTAACAATCCAATTAATATCCAACAAACATTCGTTTATTATTACTTGAAATATGGTATTATCTCAAATACGTATTATTTCGAATTTTAATAATTAGAAAATACATCATGATTTCTCAAGCATTATACCAACCCTGCCCGTTGTCATTGCCAGTACCGACGGGTGGAAAAGATCGCACACGGTGCAACCTGCTACCCCAACGCTCCCCGATTAGACACCATATCCGCTTCAGGAAAGGATAATGCAAAATAGATCACTTTGTACTTGAGACGATAATCGTTTTTTAACCGAAGTTATACCTTATATAATAATAATCAAAACATTTTTTATTAACATTATAAGGAGATTTGCTAAACAAATCCCCAATCCTATTCAAGCAACTTTGTTTGTTGGAAAGTTCATGTAACTATTTGTGATCTAGATCATATCTAATCTATTATTGGTTAAGGCAATGCCATTTAAGGAAATAATTATTATCAAATATTTCACAAATATTTATTCATAATTATTCTAGAAAATTAAATCCTTTAATTTCACTAATTGATTAAATGATAATCACAAGGTTATTGATTAGGAAAGTAATTTCCAAGAGTGACCTTCACTTACTAAAATTAGCATATCTCAATCAATTTAAATCCAAATTAAGCAAAATAAATTTCCATAGTTTGCTAATTTGATTTAAAACAGAGCCTAAGTGATTTTTGTGCATTTCTAGGCGTTTTAAATCAGTAATTAACTCCTTAATCACATCATGATTCACAGTCCTCGAAACAGTGGATACATGTTCACTAAAAGACCATAACTTGAGCAAACATAATCCAAATCACACAAACTCAAATACCGCGGTTTCCTTATTTAATGGGGAATATAATACAATTTATTATTTCATGTTTAAAAATTTTGAATAGGGCCCAAATTATTCACTAAACAGAGATGCTAAAATGAAATGCGATAAAACTTTCGCAAACCCTAACGAACCCAAGTCTTCCTAGGTTTATGGATCGTATCCAAAACCTCCAACCTAGATCTGATACCATTGAAGGATATGGTAAGATCCTTAAGTGCATCAGAAAGCGTGAGGATCACATAGCATGCCATCGGGAGCGATTAGTCGCACTAGGTTCTTGAGGCAGCGGAATTTAAAACTTTTTCATGCAATGAAACCACATGATCCAAGAACACTTCTCGGATCGCTTCATATAAACCACAAACAAGTATTAGGGTTACCTCTTGAAGCGTGGTTGCAATCGAGTCTCTAAACGAAGAGACCTCCTATCTCAAGTCCGATCCGACGGAGGTGACGCTTGCGAACGCATTGATGAAATGTGTGCTCCTCGCAATCCATGTTGTTGATCCAAGCGGTGAATCTCCTGATCTCATCACACGAGATCCGACGTATTCTTCACGAGCGAGGCACACTGAAGGAGACGTAGATCCATGAGCAAACAGTCCGGCAGCATAACGGCGATGCTGCGGCGAGAGCGATGATAAGGCTAAAAATCGGTTTCGCGGCTTCTTAAAAGAAGAAGGTTGTCAGTTGTAGCAGAAGCCGCGAAACAATTTGATCTTTGAACCTATCAAACAAATTTACGGTTTTCTGTCGGAAAACCGTTCACTATTTATTTTACCAGGCAAGTGTTCCTGGGTCGAACTCAAGGAGGCAGAATATCTTCCCTAATTTTCTTCTTCGTAATTTTATTCTAATTCTTCTCTAAGTCAGAATGCCCTTTTTTAGTGATTTTTATTTTTGTAATTTTTATTTGATTTTATTCTTTTCAAAATTTTATTTAATTTTCAAAAAGGAATATTTTTCAAAAGATTTATGTATTATATAGTAGGCGGGTATAATATAGGTGATACTAAGTAGTAAAGATGAACGAGGTTCGAGCCGCGTACTCGAACTGCACAAGAAACCAAAACAAGACGAGGCGGTTTTCGAGAAAATCAAAGCACGTCAAAAACTCGTCGAAAAACCGCGAAAACTTTATACTATGTAGTTAGGATAGTTGTGTAACTACCCTCCAAGAATCGTCGAAATCCGAGGTCAGATGGACAAGATACAGCCCCTACAGCCCAGGGGCATAAGCGTAAAAAAACTAATTAAAATTGTTCTCAAATGGGTCCTTGAGGACTGTTCTGCAACAAAAGTACAAGAATTCTTACATTTAGGTCCCTGCGGAGGGACCTAATTGTAATTATTGAAAATTTAGAAGGCGGGTTGCAATTCTGTTTTCCGGCTGGGTTTATGATGCAAATGTTCTACCGGTTCGTTATCCACGGCTGAGATTATAAGCTGCAGGACGCGATCGGACGCTCCTCGCTCTGCCACGTGGCGCAAGCCTGTGCGCCCTTTGTTCTTGAAGTTGTTGGAGCTCTGACGAACGGGCGACCTTCTCCGATTTATCGCGGCTGTATTCCGGCGACTCTGGCTCTCCGGCGGGGCCAGAGGGATGGCTCCTCCACCCCTCGAGCTCGCCCGCGGTAGGGATGGCCGGAAGTGGCCCCGATCGGCAGTGGTGGCTCGAAGAAGATTGAAGTCTCGGCACTGGTGACTTGATATCTGTTCTGGAGGGCAACCTTGGAGATTGATTCTGATGAAAATGATAGCCTTCCAGACCCGAAGGAATGGTGCGCGACGAAGGAAAACCTGCAAATGATGAAATATTCCGCTCGATTCGTGATGAATCGGCTCAATGATTACAAATCGCGAGCTCCAAAGTCTGAAGAAAATTCATATAACTCCAGCCAAACAACCAGAATGCGATGAAGAAGATGGTTTGTGCATCGATTGGAAGTGAATCTAAACGGAATCGAAAGGATACTTGGTGTTGCGTGAAAGATGGGTGACTATTCTACCTAAAGATGCGATTAGCCACGCTAATCGTGGCTCGGATATCGAGAAACAAAATTGCGAAATGTGAAGGAAGTGACCTGGGGTCTGGAGGTGTATGACCTCCGGATGGTTGCTCGACGAGCGATCTTCTCGGAGCTGCACGCAGCATGAGGCGGCGATTCAAGGCGGCGCTCCGCCTTGGAACTCTTCTCCGACGACTCCTCTTCCTCGCAAGCTCCTTCTCCAACGCTGTCACCGCTCGAGTTAGTTAGAACGAGGCTGGGAAGGTGGGAAGTCGGGACACCCTGGAGCTGTGAAGCTGAAGGTTGAAGAAGTTGTTGTTAATGGCCGACCTTGGGGGCTTTAAATAGGAAGTTTGCTTGGGCCCCAAGGTGAATCGAAGGGTCGGCGATGAAGGGGGTAGTTAGGTGAATAGGATCGAAGGCTTAGATTGGCTGGAGAGGTTAGGAGCTGCTCAGAATAAATGGAGGAAGTTGGCTGCTTCAGCAGTCCGGCTGAACAGAATCTTGAAGAAGAGAAGCCAGGTGCTGACAAGTGTCAGCACCTGGTTGGCCCAAATATGTTTAATGCTTCTAAAATCAATATTAAATAGCCTTTAATGTTATTTTAAATAGGTATAAATACAAGAAATGTAGATAAATTAATTATCTAATTTATGAAATAAATAATTTTTATAAATATGTATTATTTAAAATATAAATATTATATTAATAAATATGTATTAATAAATAGGTTTTGAATTTTTAATTTAATAAATAATTAAGTAAAAATTAATTTTATATTTTATTAATTATTAGGGTATTAAATAAGACTTATACAAATTTTTATAGATTCTTATGAATTAATCTTCATATTTTAATAAATAGAGGAAGTGTCTCTATAGGTCAAATATACCTATATTTTAGGGTATTTGATTTTATAAAAATAATAAATAATCTCCAAAAATTATGAAATAATTTATGGTGAAACTAGAGGATCATGAAATAATTTAGAAATTATAAAATTAAGAAAATAATAAATAAGGTGTGTTACATAAAATAAATAGCCCAGAAACCCCTTTGTCTTTTGGTCCCAAAACCGACTTTTTGCAAACGGACTCCGAATTTAGTGAAACCACCTTTATTAATTAGATAATATTATTTTATGAACTTTAAAGGTGAGTAGAGTGAAATTGGAGTTCGTATGAGGAAGTTATGATGTTCGGAATTTGAGATTTTGACAAGTTGTAAGCTGGATTTCTTAGCATATTTACAGGGTAATATTTTTAACTTATTTTTATATTTTTATTTACATTTTTATGAATAATTAGGAGAAAGATTTGATGAAAAATAAGTTAAGATGAAATAATTAAAATTCTCTGAAGTTTTGTATTTATTTATAAATAGTGAAGAGTGTGTATTCATGAGATAAATTATTTTTATTGGGTTTTCTTTCCTTATCTCCCCCTACTTATTGGTTTGTCGACCAATCCATGCTGACTTGGTCTCGGGGGTTAGGCTATAAATATACCTTACAGTTATATTTATAGTTTAAGTCATATTACATATATATACATATATTCCATATGCCTTTTTCTCTCTTTTTCTGGTTCTTTATTTATTTACATGAATTTGGTGGTTAAAAGTGAGTATTTACATATGAATGGGGTTTTGTTAAAATATGAGAATTAGTGAGTATTTACATGTGTTTGTTAAGGGTTTTAAGACAAAATGCGACAGAAAAGTTAATGAATCATGGATTCATCAACCCCCTATACTTAAACTTCGCTAGTCCCTTAGCAAACACTTATTTTGAAAAAGTGAAAAGAAAGAAAGTTAGAATGAATTTGTTTTCCTAAACCAATTCATGAGAACAGACAAAGGACAGAGCTCGATCGTACCTGAAACAAGCATTTTGTCGGAACCTTAACTAGGATTAGGATTTTATCCTCAACAGTCTTTAAGTTCCATAATCCTTACTCAAGATCACTTCATCGGCTAGTTCAGACTCATTTATTCATATCGCAAACTCTATCATCCTTGAAATCAACTTGTACAGTGTGTGATTTGATTTAGCTCTTCCTGCTTAGAGAACCGAAGAAACCGTCAATCCCAGCTATACACTCCTATGGCTTCCTCATCCCGCTACTCTTTCCTCGGGGAGGGAGGTATTCCCTTCTGAGTTCAGTTCTGCTATGTCCACAATCGAATATAGGGAGAAGTTAGAAGAATGAGAAAAGAAGTGGAGTGCGACCAGTGTAGACGCCTCTCCTTGTGAAGCCCAACCGGTGTAGCTGAGTCTCCACTAAGATGTGCAGGCATATTTGGTGGAAGCTTTGACCAGTTTGGTCTATTTGGTGGCTTCTGCTTTGTGTTGACTTTGTAATTTGCTTGCACTGCATTCATCTTTTGTGCCTCGACGGTTATAGAATCTTTTTAATCCGTCCATTTTTTGAGGTCTTAGAAAAATTGTGTCAGCAGATCCTTCCCTCATCCGAAGCAACTATCGCAACCCCAATCTCTCCCGTCTTTAGACGTCAATGCCGCAAAGATAAGGATAAGAATGCACTACCAAGGTGTACTGTCCTTCGGAACTCCATGCGAGTTGAGCTAAGTGCAGAGTGCATGTGTTCAAGATTGGTTCACTGGTGAAGAGTTGTACTGATGACTCCAAGTGGTCTACTTAAGCTCAGATGACTTGATTTCCCGAATATGGTCTTACGGAACCCAAAGATTTAAGTCACCAGACCTGAAGAGTCTAAATTCCAGTTCCTAATCAGACTCCTTACAATGAAAGTTAAAGGCCGTAATCAAGCTCCATCCTTTAGACTAGACTCAGTCCTTAGTCCCGGAAATCAAACTTATTCTGAAAAATGCGAATGCAAATGCAACCATGTTTTTGTGAAGTCTATTTTCTGGATTTTACTCATTTTTATGAATTTTAAGGATTTTGTAATTTTTACAAATTTTAGGACTTTGTATTTTTATGGGTTTTTATGATTTTTATAACAAGGTTTTATTTACAATTTTTACAAGATAAATTTTATTTAAGTTAAGTGTCTTATGTATTTTACAAATTTTATCTACAAAGTATTTTACAAGGGTTGAATGGCTTTTATACAAATTTTAATAAATAGGATTTTAAATAAGTATTATACATATTTTAAGTACAAAATTTAAATACAAGTTTTAATTACAAGTTTTAAGCATTTTTTACTTATTTACCAGGATTTTATAAATAAGATAGTGAATTTTAAATTCACCCACACCCACTTTTTATGGATTTTATAGATATAGAAAATACATAAAGTACGAGTTATGACCGAAAGTATATATACAATATATACGTACCCCCCTATACTTAGCTTGAGCTATGTCCTCATAGCGTCAAAAGAGAAAAAGGAGGGCATAACTCGTGCTAAGTAAAAGTGGGTGAAAAAGGGATATCGATGTCAAGTCAGTCAACCCCCCTATACTTACGATCTGGTCATCGTAAGTATTATGAGAGAGCAAAAACGGGATGACTGAATGAAAAGGATAAATAACGAAGAAATCAAAAGGAAGGAATACGAAATCATCGAAATCACTCGGTCCCCCCATACTTAGGATAAGGCATCCTAAGTATAAAAAGAATGTAGCCAAAAATTGTGGATCAGTGATTCGTGAAAAAGAATGGCTATACAGAAGAATTAGTACAAAAATAAAACGTAAATCAGCGGGCAATCGGTCCCCCCTATACTTAGGATCTGGTATCCTAAGCATAGAAGACGAACAAAAAATGGGGACGATTGTGGTCTATGAAGAATATACAAGTGTGGTGAATCTCCCAAATGGCTCAAAAGGAATTGTACAGGAAGAAGTAAAAGAATGATTATGATTCCTGTACAAAATAGATCACTTCAGTTCGAGCCAGATGATCAGTGGTCTCTACAAAATGCTTCAGCATCTGCCAGTTAACCACGAACGGTTATCTGATTACTCAACCAGGATCATACTGAATTTTCTTCTTCTCGTGTGTATACTGATCTTTGGTTGCAAAAGTAGAGCCTTCTCTGTAAGTGAACTCTGTACACGGCATAGCTCTCTTTTCTGAAATATGCGTCTCTGGAGTCGGACTACAGAAGGTGTCTATATGTGTCAATATTACACCATCCGACTCTCTACGCTGAATAGACTGTATGATCTGTGCAATGTATTCGATGGACTCTTGTGCTGTAATATGTGTTCTTTCAATCTGCGGCACAGAGATATCTATCGCAGGTGACTGCTCATCTAAATCTGATATGAAATCTGTCTCTGTTTGTGAATAATCATCTGAAAAACTAGGTACCAAGTGATCTACCCTATCCTCGTGTAGGATATCTTGGGTATCAAAATAAACACTCTCAAGATCATGAGACTGTGTCTCATCTATGTTCTGACAATCTTCCGCAAGACTAGTGTCCTCTGAAGTGAATGACAATACTGATCTAGGACTGCTACATTCTCTCTCCATCTCAATGTGTATCTCTCCGTTGTCTGTTCGGAATGATACTCTCCCAGCATCATAATCGAAGAGTGCTTTTGCTGTCTGCAAAAAGGGTCTCCCGAGAATGATTGGAGCAAGGTGTAACTGTGTAGAGCATGTCATGTCTAGGACTGTAAAGTCCACGGGAAACTGTGAGCCCTGAACAGTCACGATAATGTTCCTTAACACACCTCTGGGTCTCTTTATAGATCGATCTGCAAACTGAAGTATCGCTCCTGATTTATAGAGAGGACCTAGCTTGAGCTTATCAAGCAAAGAGGATGGAAGTAAATTGATCGAGGAACCATTATCTAAGAGAGTTCGATGGAATGTAGTGTCTTCAATCTGACAATTGACATAGTGAGCTCCCAAATCTCTCTTCTTCTTCGGTACCTTGTTCTGAATTGCACACGAAGTTGCCCTGGTTAAAATATGCTTCTCAACTCTTGATCTCTTTTTCCTACGAGTAGTACATCTGTTTTTCAATTGATTCTTAAGCGTAGGAAATTGATCTAAGGCATCATGGAGCGGGATCTTCAGAAAGATATGGTCTTTGAGCAACTTTTCAATCTGTGGAGATTCAGGATTATTTTTGGTCTTTTTCTTTCCTTTTCCAAACAAAGCATCGGGAAAAGGAATAAAGTC
This sequence comes from Ottelia alismoides, assembly GCA_037367405.1. Lineage (NCBI taxonomy): Eukaryota > Viridiplantae > Streptophyta > Magnoliopsida > Alismatales > Hydrocharitaceae > Ottelia > Ottelia alismoides. The sequence goes on along the minus strand of JAZKJV010010661.1, from coordinate 211,575 downwards.
AGGATTCAGAAAATCAGAACTTTTATTGAAATCATTGGAATCAGCTTGTACATCGAGAGTCTCAGAATTATTTACAAAACTCTCTAAGACGGGGGAAGAAATGTTTTTCTCTGGGGATTCTGCCTGATCTGGCGTGATATCGTCATCTGAGTCGCCAGTATCCATATCTGAACTGTTGGCATTGCTCCCATCTCTCGATTCTACATCCTCATCCTCTTGCGGTTTCTCCTCCTCGGTATTCGGATCATGCTCGTGCTCCTCTGGTTCCCTCTCCTCTCCAGAAGGTGTTTGCGGTGATCTACCGCTCCTGAGACGAATGAAGTTAGACAAAAATTCAGGAAACGAGATCTTACCTGTAGTATCTACCTGATCTGGATGCCTCCTCTTATTGTTCGGATTCATCTGAGGCTGGGCTGGGAGAGTGGTCTTCGGCACGGTTAACTCGTCTAGACGACGGTTAACCTGCTCCATCTCTGTCTTATGTGCAATCTGGAGCGTGCTGAGCATGTCCATGATCTGGTTGAGCGCCTGGGCCTGTGAAGACATCTCTGGTTCGGTATGGTGGCCCTGGCTTGCTCCTCTCTCCTGCTTTGGCGTGAAGTGCTGAGAGGTGGACGGCTGGGAGTAGCGCTGTGGTGTAGAGGAAGATTGTTGCGGCTGCTGAAAAGGATAATTCGGTGAAAACTGAGCAGGGTGTTGATAAGTAGGTTGCGGTCTCTGATGGTAGACGTTCGGATGAGACTGCGGCGGCGTGAAATTCTGGCGGTGTTGGAATTGCGGACGTCCATGCTGCGGATGACCGTATGGCTGCTGTTGCTGATGATTCGGTATACTCGGCTGCTGAACTGGAGTATACCAAATCCCATTGATCTCGAAAGTGGCTTGCGGCTCCACCTCCATTGCTGCAGTGCTGATGACCTGGCTGGCATTGGCATGAGACTGATCCTCATGCCAATCAATCTGCGGAATCTCGGGCTCGCTCTGAACATATTGTATCTGACGGGTGGGTGGAGCGGGTGCGATCCTCCGTGCTGGCTGTGAAGAAGTCTGATTCTGCTGGTACTGAAGTTGAAGATCAGAGACCTTCTTCGAAAGATCACTCAGCTGCTGAGGTAGAGATGAGAGTTTCTCCAACTCTCGCAGCGGCTGCAGATCCTGGACTTGCTTATGAATCACATCCACCAATGTTAATTTCTCACCAATGAAGCTCATGTTGGTGTTGGATTCAGAGTCTGCTATATTCGCCACCTTGTGATGCTCTCGGTGATGTGGTGGCTGCGGGGCTTTCTGATATGCCCGAGTAGAGTCTACAACTCTCGAGTTCTCGGCCATCCCTTCGAAGATGGTCCAAACTGACTCGGCATCTTTGTTCAAGTAACTGCCGTCACATGCGGCACTAACTAGCCCCTGAATTTCCGGCTGGAGTCCTCCGAAAAAATTCTGTACTAGCACCTTCATTGGTATCTCATGATGAGGACATCTCTCTGTCAGGTCCTTGAATCGATCCCATGCCTCATGGAATGATTCGTTCGATAATTGCGTGAAGTTGGAGATCTGACTCCTCATCATGTTCGTCCTTCCTAGAGGGAAATACTTGCGCAGGAAGGTGGACTTCAGGTCGTCCCAAGTAGAGATTTCTCTCCCTAGATGGCTTAGCCAATAAAGAGCCTTATCGACTAAGGCAAAAGGAAAAGCCTTTAGGCGCACGGCTTCCTGTGTCACTCCTGGATAGCAAGCCATTCCGTAGATCATCTCAAACTGCTGTAAAAACGTGAACGGCTCCTCTGCGGCATTCCCATAGTACTTGGGAAGCAAAGAGATGAAGGACGGTCGGAGTTCGTATGGCCCTTGATTCGGCGGTAGCCGAATCCAATGATGGAGCGTTCGAGCGCCCGGGTCATACTCGTCCCGTAAAGTAGCGGGAACCGCAGGCGGTAACTGGTTCCCGGCCCCTGCTCTGAGTGCGGCTAATTCAGCCTGCAGCTCGGTCTGAACTCTAAACTGTTCTCGAATCTGTAGATTCATCTGCTGAAGTGTGTCGAGAATACCTGTCGTGACATCTCCGTTCAGATCTGCTCTTCCCTCCGGTTGTTCCTCAGCTGCTGGCCTCTCATCTGCTGCCGATGCTTTCCCACGAGCCATCTGATCGTCTGGAAAATGAAAACTCTCGTAAGAACTCATCGAGAAATACTCAGGAGATTTGGATTCTGTATTGAGGCGAAGGTCTGCCTCAATGATCTGGCCAGGAGGCGAGGGAGTCTGGGTCTGACTCGCCTCGAGATCGGATGGGACCAGCTCGGGAAAATGGTCATCCCGAGCCTGTGAAGACATACGCTCGACGGTGGACGGTTGGAAGCTCACAGAGTCTGAGCCGAAAAGCCGTCGAGACGTCATCTTCGATGTCAAGAGAAGATTGGGAGAGCACGTATACGATTCAAGAGAAGAAGGAATGCGAAAGCCGCGGAAAACTCACGCCCCGCAAACAAACACAAAGCACACCCCGTTTTCACCAACTCAACCCTGATGAAGACCGTAAGAGTTCGGTCTTTTTATCTTTTCTGTTTTAGGGTTGTTTTAGCAATCGTTGCGGTTACGCGGGCTGAGCAAGCCAATAGGAGCCCGATAGTTTCTCCAAGACACTGGCCCGAATCCTTACGCGAGACCACTCGCACTCAGCCAGTATGGGAGTAAGTACGGACCGTTTCCGGCTACCCGTGTTACTTGAGGACGGAGCCTTGCGCAGTGTCCTCTAAACCTCCCACTCTGCTAAGTAAACCCGGACCGTTTCCGGCTACCCGAGCTTACCCACTGAGGAACAGTGATCAGGTGTATGGACCCAGTAGTATCCCGCAAGAAATACGGGGTTTTGTCTCTATCCTTAAGTGTCGGCTCTCAACTCGCGCACTCTGAGAAATGTGCGGGGGTTACTCTCCCCAAATCAATTGAATCGATTTTACGGTTTTTGATCAGATATTTTTAGCAGTCCCAATTTTTAATTTTGCAATTTTTATGTATTTTCAAACAACGTCTATTTTTTTTTGTCTTTTTGTTAAAACCCTAGAGCAAGCACCTAGGTTGCAAGTCCTACAACTAGCTACAAGGCACAAGCAGATAGAGCAAAAAACCTAAGCAAGCATCTAGAAAACCGCGGAAAACCGATAAGCGATGAAAAAGCCGCGGTGGGTGCCTTGATTCACCAGATACACGGTATCCGATGAATCAAGCCCCTAAAAAAATGAAAGTTTTATTAAACTAAGTACAACTCTCTCCCTTTCTCTCTCAAACAAAAGGATACTAAATCTCTGCTCCTCTACAGTCGACTCGTGAAGAAGAAGCCGACCTCTGCCCTTTCAACTGACTCGGCTTCCGAGGAAACCGGTTGATCCTGCAGGCCCTGCAAAGATGATTAGCACAAAAGAATATCGAGAAAGCCGAGAAAGCCGTAAAGAAAACAAGAAAGGAAAACTCAGAAAACAAAACACGAAAAAGCCGTACGAAAAACCGTACGAAAAACAAAGAGAAGAAAAATAATAAAATCACAAACAACGAAAAATCAAGGGAATCTAACGCCTCCCCGACAACGGCGCCATTTTGATAAGGCTAAAAATCGGTTTCGTGGCTTCTTAAAAGAAGAAGGTTGTCAGTTGTAGCAGAAGCCGCGAAACAATTTGATCTTTGAACCTATCAAACAAATTTACGGTTTTCTGTCGGAAAACCGTTCACTATTTATTTTACCAGGCAAGTGTTCCTGGGTCGAACTCAAGGAGGCAGAATATCTTCCCTAATTTTTCTTCTTCGTAATTTTATTCTAATTCTTCTCTAAGTCAGAATGCCCTTTTTTAGTGGTTTTTATTTTTGTAATTTTTATTTGATTTTATTCTTTTCAAAATTTTATTTAATTTTCAAAAAGGAATATTTTTCAAAAGATTTATGTATTATATAGTAGGCGGGTATAATATAGGTGATACTAAGTAGTAAAGATGAACGAGGTTCGAGCCGCGTACTCGAACTGCACAAGAAACCAAAACAAGACGAGGCGGTTTTCGAGAAAATCAAAGCACGTCAAAAACTCGTCGAAAAACCGCGAAAACTTTATACTATGTAGTTAGGATAGTTGTGTAACTACCCTCCAAGAATCGTCGAAATCCGAGGTCAGATGGACAAGATACAACCCCTACAGCCCAGGGGCATAAGCGTAAAAAAACTAATTAAAATTGTTCTCAAATGGGTCCTTGAGGACTGTTCTGCAACAAAAGTACAAGAATTCTTACATTTAGGTCCCTGCGGAGGGACCTAATTGTAATTATTGAAAATTTAGAAGGCGGGTTGCAATTCTGTTTTCCGGCTGGGTTTATGATGCAAATGTTCTACCGGTTCGTTATCCACGGCTGAGATTATAAGCTGCAGGACGCGATCGGACGCTCCTCGCTCTGCCACGTGGCGCAAGCCTGTGCGCCCTTTGTTCTTGAAGTTGTTGGAGCTCTGACGAACGGGCGACCTTCTCCGATTTATCGCGGCTGTATTCCGGCGACTCTGGCTCTCCGGCGGGGCCAGAGGGATGGCTCCTCCACCCCTCGAGCTCGCCCGCGGTAGGGATGGCCGGAAGTGGCCCCGATCGGCGGTGGTGGCTCGAAGAAGATTGAAGTCTCGACACTGGTGACTTGATATCTGTTCTGGAGGGCAACCTTGGAGATTGATTCTGATGAAAATGATAGCCTTCCAGACCCGAAGGAATGGTGCGCGACGAAGGAAAACCTGCAAATGATGAAATATTCCGCTCGATTCGTGATGAATCGGCTCAATGATTACAAATCGCGAGCTCCAAAGTCTGAAGAAAATTCATATAACTCCAGCCAAACAACCAGAATGCGATGAAGAAGATGGTTTGTGCATCGATTGGAAGTGAATCTAAACGGAATCGAAAGGATACTTGGTGTTGCGTGAAAGATGGGTGACTATTCTACCTAAAGATGCGATTAGCCACGCTAATCGTGGCTCGGATATCGAGAAACAAAATTGCGAAATGTGAAGGAAGTGACCTGGGGTCTGGAGGTGTATGACCTCCGGATGGTTGCTCGACGAGCGATCTTCTCGAAGCTGCACGCAGCACGAGGCGGCGATTCAAGGCGGCGCTCCGCCTTGGAACTCTTCTCTGACGACTCCTCTTCCTCGCGAGCTCCTTCTCCGGCGCTGTCACCGCTCGAGTTAGTTAGAACGAGGCTGGGAAGGTGGGAAGTCGGGACTCCCTGGAGCTGTGAAGCTGAAGGTTGAAGAAGTTGTTGTTAATGGCCGACCTTGGGGGCTTTAAATAGGAAGTTTGCTTGGGCCCCAAGGTGAATCGAAGGGTCGGCGATGAAGGGGGTAGTTAGGTGAATAGGATCGAAGGCTTAGATTGGCTGGAGAGGTTAGGAGCTGCTCAGAATAAATGGAGGAAGTTGGCTGCTTCAGCAGTCCGGCTGAACAGAATCTTGAAGAAGAGAAGCCAGGTGCTGACAAGTGTCAGCACCTGGTTGGCCCAAATATGTTTAATGCTTCTAAAATCAATATTAAATAGCCTTTAATGTTATTTTAAATAGGTATAAATACAAGAAATGTAGATAAATTAATTATCTAATTTATGAAATAAATAATTTTTATAAATATGTATTATTTAAAATATAAATATTATATTAATAAATATGTATTAATAAATAGGTTTTGAATTTTTAATTTAATAAATAATTAAGTAAAAATTAATTTTATATTTTATTAATTATTAGGGTATTAAATAAGACTTATACAAATTTTTATAGATTTTTATGAATTAATCTTCATATTTTAATAAATAGAGGAAGTGTCTCTATAGGTCAAATATACCTATATTTTAGGGTATTTGATTTTATAAAAATAATAAATAATCTCCAAAAATTATGAAATAATTTATGGTGAAACTAGAGGATCATGAAATAATTTAGAAATTATAAAATTAAGAAAATAATAAATAAGGTGTGTTACATAAAATAAATAGCCCAAAAACCCCTTTGTCTTTTGGTCCCAAAACCGACTTTTTGCAAACGTACTCCGAATTTAGTGAAACCACCTTTATTAATTAGATAATATTATTTTATGAACTTTAAAGGTGAGTAGAGTGAAATTGGAGTTCGTATGAGGAAGTTATGATGTTCGGAATTTGAGATTTTGACAAGTTGTAAGCTGGATTTCTTAGCATATTTACAGGGTAATATTTTTAACTTATTTTTATATTTTTATTTACATTTTTATGAATAATTAGGAGAAAGATTTGATGAAAAATAAGTTAAGATGAAATAATTAAAATTCTCTGAAGTTTTGTATTTATTTATAAATAGTGAAGAGTGTGTATTCATGAGATAAATTATTTTTATTGGGTTTTCTTTCCTTATCTCCCCCTACTTATTGGTTTGTCGACCAATCCATGCTGACTTGGTCTCGGGGGTTAGGCTATAAATATACCTTACAGTTATATTTATAGTTTAAGTCATATTACATATATATACATATATTCCATATGCCTTTTTCTCTCTTTTTCTGGTTCTTTATTTATTTACATGAATTTGGTGGTTAAAAGTGAGTATTTACATATGAATGGGGTTGTGTTAAAATATGAGAATTAGTGAGTATTTACACGTGTTTGTTAAGGGTTTTAAGACAAAATGCGACAGAAAAGTTAATGAATCATGGATTCATCAAGCGACTCTCTCTAGCTCTACATGGTGGACGACCATAAGAGAGAGGGAGAGAGACGAAGTTGGCATGTAGAGAGAATGAGAGAGAGAGAGAGAGCATATGTTGTCATTGTATAAAGAAGAGCAAAGGGGGTGCCTCTCTTTTTATAATATTTTGGGATCCATGGATCTCAATCCATGGACAACATAAATCCAATGGCTCACATTGATTTGTATTTCTTTTAATAGCCATGATCTTGTTGTTAGAAACATAACAATAATTAATTTAATTAAATCAAATATATATTGAATATAATTTGATTTATATTAAATCAATCTTTATTGTAGAAATAGGAAGGAGGCAAGCCTCCTTCCATAAGGAGGGTGGACGGCCACCACATTCCTTATAGGAATTGTGGTTGTCCACTCTTCCTATTTGGAAGGTGGATCTCTCTTCCTTATTACATGAGATTATATTATCTCATGATTCTGTCCAATATTTGCAACAACTTTTGTTGCAAATTATTTCATAAATAAATCCAATTTATTTTGTGAACATTGCAATAATGCCGTTGGAAATTTGTGAATCACATTCACCGCCCAAAATAAAATGTCAATTACAATTTCAATTAGTTGTCCAATGAGAATCCAATTCACATAAACATTTAATTAACAAATGTAAGTCAAAAATTACTCTCTCTTATATATTATAAATCACATTTATAATACATATTGTTAATATGGATAGTGCTATCCACATTATTCATATCCATGATTATTAAATCACATTTAATTATCTTGGATCTCTATTCTCATGTGCCTAAATAATGTGAATCACATTCACATTATTCACATCTTTCATAATTAAATCACATTTAATTATCTAAGATAACTCTCTTTATAATATGAATCAAATTAATATTATTCATGATAATCAAATCATATTTAATTATCCAAGATAACTCTCCTTATAATATAAATCAAATTCATATTATTCATGATAATTAAATCACATTTAATTATCCATTTTCTCAATGCTCGGATACATATATCAATAATAAAATTATCCAAAGCTCTTTCAACGATAATGTACTTTCTCCGCAGATACTTGGAGATAAGGACATGGCGACTATATTGTTCTACGTATAATGACTTGGATATTGAGATCATCTCAAAACTAGATCTTACGATCCTCCCATTGAGTTTTGATTAAATCAAAGTCGTAGATCTAATCTTCTCATATCTGAATCACATTCAGATCAATGTCCAACACTTGGACCATGATTAGATCACTTCTCTACTGAGAGGAGTCACTAAAATCCAAACCGTTTCATCACTCCCTAGGAATGGAAGTGTCATGGTTATACAATCGTTTATGATCACATTACCCTCAGGTATTCCCAATACCTGTACATCCTGCATACTGGAAGACCAAGAATAAACATGAAGTATAAGACCGATTTTACACTGTCCACTTCAGAGTTTTATCATTAAGTTTCTCATTCGATCATTGGGAGTTGGTATCGATCATATACTTTCCAAAAGCATATATCATACCAAGGTGTTGATCATATACTTTCCAAAAGCATATATCAAACCTACAAATTCAGTCAAGCTTCTAAAGCGAGACGATCGTGCACGTAATTTGATTCTTCCCTATATCTCATGAGTGAGCTCATGTCTTCTGGTTCAGTAAATGAACATGTATAATCCCTTTGAGAGATCGTATTACTCATATGCCCTTGTATGCACACCAGCATGCCGGTGTATAGACCTTGATTAGGTCATCAACCTATTGGTTTGTCAAATGTACATACTCAGACATATAGTAACACATCTGTCTCCGGTCAGAGGATGCGTGCCTATATCGTGACAGTATACGTCATAGGACTTTGGTTATCTCGATCTCATTAAGTCAACTCTTTTACCTAACTAATCTGACACCTCCGAATCTCTATTCCTATGCAGAGGACTTGCATCAAGAGGTCAGTCAGGTATCAACCTAAATGAGAAAGGATTTCCATCTCCTACTCATGGTGGAGATCATCTCTTAACAATCATTTGGTGGTGCTTGATGAGTCCTCAATCTAACTCTTTAGATATTCATCCACGCACCAATCTCTATGATTCAATAATTGACTCAATAGTTGTATGATCATTAAGATGGCCATGGTACATAACCCGAATTGTACTAAGGGATCTATTATGCAAATTATTTAATCTTCATTTCAGATCAGGGAATGATATTTGCAATAACATTTATTGCATAATGGCTCGCCATGGGCTCGCATGTACAACAAAGGTAACAATTATTGCATAATGACCACCTATAAGATACAATGGTCACTTACATAATTTTTTTTCCTTTTTGTAGCATTATAACCTGCAGATCCCACATGAGAAACTAGTGTAGAATGTCCCACCGGGTGTTACCCCAGATCAGTGGAAGGAGTTTATTAATTTCTGGTCTAGTGAGGAGTTTGCGGTATGTAAATTATTTCCCTTTTGCCTTTTTCTCGATTGTACTAACTTCAAATAATAATAGGCAGTATCGATCAAAAATGCCACGAACCTTGTGAAAGGATTTAGGTCTACCCATAAGATGGGAAGAAAGAATACAAACCCGTTGAAGGATAAATTTGTAAGTTTCGACACCTTTATTTATAGAAAAAATTCGATAGATAAACATAATAAGTGATGTATGTATTTTTTAGCTCAAGGAAAACGATCAAGAGATGACTCGAATTGAGGTTTTGCGGGGTCAAAGAGCAAATATATAGGAGGAGAAGTGCAGTGGGTTAATGATGTCTACGCATCAATCCATGTATGTAAATTATGTTGTAAATTTTGAGAATGAAATATCTTATCTTAATTGTTTTTAACTAATTATTTAGGAAGAAATGATCAACCTCTCTACCACCACCTCACTATATAGCACGAGAATGAGCATGCTACCTCTATCTGCCAACGAGACCTTCATCCAATTCACATGACCGGAACACAATGGATGCATACGATATGGAGGACGTAGAGCAAAGATTCGTACGTGATACAGAATAGGTGGTGCAAGTGGGTCTCGATCATCATCTCAAGGGAGCCAAAGGGAGAGAGAGATGGAGAGAGAGAGAGAGAGTTGCGTGAGCTCAAGGCAAAGATGTCTGTGCAGGATGAGGAGATGGTCAAGATGCATTCTGACATGACAAACGTATTGGCATACATTACCCGTCTCTAGAGCGAGGCTGATCGACCAATAGAATTTGCGAAACTCGGCAACGATGAGGAATATAGTAATGAGGAGAGCGAGGGTAGCAGTGAGGAGAGCGAGGGTAGCAAAGCTACTGAGTAGATTAGGATTTATAATGTTTGTTAGAATTTAGAGTTAACTTGAACATCTGAAGTTTGTAGTATTAGAAAGCCTGTATAACATATTTACTTCTTATGCATAAAACACATTATTTTGTAGTTAATTCTTATGCGTGTTTGTTAGACATTTATTTTGTAGTGATTTCGCTGCAGCAACAGGGTATTGAAACCATTGCACCAAATCTTTTTTTGGGTTTGAAGTTTAGAGGGGACGACCGCTAACCATCCTCTATATATACTAATGGGATAGTTACGACCATCCTCTAAGACCACCAGAGGCTTACTAGTACGTTTTTTGGGGTTCAACGATCAGAGGGGACGATTTAGACCATCCCATTTGAGCTTCTGTACCCATCTCAAAAAAACTAGGCATAGGGGTGAACTGGAGGGGATGGTTGATGAGCGATCCGAGCGACTAAGGTAAATCAGGTGTCAATGGTCATTGCGACCTCAACCTCTCGGGTCTAGAGTTCAATCAAGAAAAAGAAAAGGAACCACCAATCAAAGAGAAGATAAAATCAATGGAAAAACAAAATAGCGGTCCTGACTATATTATTAACCTGGTATAACATCCAGGGTCGGTCTCAGGGAGCACGAATTGGCCTCGCAGCCTACGAAGTAGTCTAAAAATAAAATAAAATAAACACAAATATTTTTGGTGAATTTTTAATTGTTTTTATTTTTTTTGGATTTTTAATAATGTGGGAAAAAATAAGAAAAGGTGAAAATAAGCACACTCAACAAATTATTTAAACATCCAAAAATGCTCCAAAAATTCAAACAAAAATATTTTTATGTTTTTTAGGTTTTTAAATGTTTTTGGTTAATTTTTCAGTTTTTTCTAAATTTTATATACTTTTCTAAAAATCAAGAAAGCTGAAAACAGTGAGCTATTGTACAGACAAACTTGCAAGACCCATTAAAAATATAAAATGGATCTGTAAGAGGCTGGAGCTAATTTTTATGAAAAATATAAACAAAAACTAAACTTTAGAAAACGAGTTTATATTTTTTTTTGAGTTTTATATAATTTTTTAGAATTTTTATAAGATTTTTAGGGTTTTTTAATTTTTAAGGTTTTTATATATCCAAAAATCACCAAAATTGCACACAAATTAAACAAAACTAAAATCAACTAATCTTATTTTTTTTAGAGTTTTTAAAAGGGTTTTAATATTTTTCTTTGATTTTCTAAGTTAGACAGTACAAAAACCATTATTTTTTGAATTATTAAAAATATCAACTAGCCTAAAAAATATACCAAATTTTTAGGGAAATTTTTACATAGTGGCACGAGCCACATTTCCAAATTTCGCCTAAATTGGACCTAATTTGATATTTTATTTAAATAAAACAAAGGCTCACAGTGTATAGGGACCTAAATGCAAGAAAAAGTAATTTCAATGGCTAAATAATAACACAGCAAGAAAGTGCAGGGTGCCCTCATGCAAAAAGTCCACAAAACATGCGCGATGCACGCGTATCAGGCACGGAGGGGTATATATGTAAATCCTATTTTAAAGCATTTAAACAGTAACACCAGAAAAGACAGGATCAAATATGCAAATAAACCAATTCCTCATGTGTCGATGCACGTGGACCACATATATAAGGACTGAAATGCAAATAAAGGAAACATGAAGGTACACAATGCAAAATATCCAAAATAAAACAACTAAACTAAATATTTACAGGACTAAATATTAAATGCAATAAATAGAGGAGCCTACAAGAAATTTACCCCTTATTAAAAGCGGACGGCCGACGAGGCGCCATGTGTCAGATCGGACGGTGGAGATGCGTGCATGCCTCTTCACGGCTGGACGGTCCAGATCGAGCCCTAGAAGGATCTGACGGTGGCTGGCGCTCCTCAAATGGACGACGAGGATCGAATCTGAAGCGTCGAGGCTGATCGAACGACGGAGGAGGATGCTCCAAGAACAACTCCTTGGCGAACTTCACCGGCTCCGTGCGCGCGGTGGAGACCTCCTCTTCGGCTGCTGGGATGTGGAACATGAAGCTCAGAGGCTTCTGCAGCTTATGGACTCCTCCGATGAGGCCGGGGACCACCGGAGCGGCCCGGCGATGGCGGAGGAGCGAAGCTCCTGTGCTCGAGGTTTGGACCTCTAGATGAGGTCCCTTTGACCTGAAAAACCGCACAGAAAGCACACTGGGTCGAGGGTAAAGTGCCTCGACCCGGTTAGGGGTGAAGTGGATGCGCGGGTGAGTTGCGGCGAAGACCTCCGGCGAGGCGACGGTGGTGGAGGTTGAACCTTGGTTCCGGGGCGAACCAAGGGGAATGGCTGGGAGAGGAACGTGGAGAGAAGGATCATGGAGGTGACGGAGTAGTCTGATGATTGAATAGATGAGCAGAGCGACGGGAATTGATCGGCAATGGTGGATGGGCGATTTGGGCGAAATGGGAAATTAAAGGAATCTAAGGGTTATCGGAGTTACCTGATGAAGGTGGTCGACTGGGATGGATCTGGTGGAGCTCCGAGGGTTGTTGCCTCAAGGAAGCATCGGGTTCCGAGGCTCAGCGCACCTCGAGGCGGCGCACGGCGAGAAGCTTCGCCGGATCGATGGCTGGAGGCTCCTCCTCCTCTCTTCGACACTCTCCTCACTCAGCTGTCACTCTGGGGAAGACAATGGAGGTCCTAGGACGAAGGGGCGTAGCCAAAGATGGCGGGTAATGTGCGGCGGAGGTGGAGCTTTATACGGCTAGGGGTCCGGCTAGATGAGGATCGGGCGAGTGATTCGGAGCACGGATCCCTATGTAGATCCCCGAGCGAGAATCTCAGATCAATAAGGATCAAATGGAGCCTGGGGTTTGGATATTTGGAGGTCGGATCGCGTCTAGAAAAATCAGGGAATGTCGAGTCATCACGCGGATCCGGGCTAAATGGTCCAAGGGGGAGAGTTGACCGGGGTCAACAATCCCCCGTGGACCAATCACAGGCCTCCGTTTATTAAATATTTGTAAATTTAATAAAAAATAGCAAATGACTTTATCTCGAAAAACTTAAAACATGAAAAATGTTTATTTATTTTCAAATATTTTTTTAGGATATTTATTTATTTTTTTGAAATATAAAGTATGTATTTACATTATATTATTATTATTATATATAGGTATATACATATATGTATTTTTGATTTTTATTTTTAATTGTTTATTTTTATACATTTATTCCAATTTTATATTTTATTTATTTATATCATAAAATTTGGAATAAAATGGTATTTTTATTTTTATTTTTATTATCTATTTACATAGGTTAAATAAATACTTATATATACATATTTACATGGTCTATATACAATGTGGAAGTTGATTTTTATTCTTTTTCTTTTTATTTTATTTTAATTTTTCTGATTTTTATTTTATTTATTTACATCATTAAATATGGAATATGGACATATTTTTCTTGGATTTTAATTATTTATTTGCAAGGATAAAATAAATAGTTATGTTGTTCTATGTACATGGTCTATATACACTGGTGAGAGAATTTTATCTCTTTTTATTTTTCTTTAATATTTACCATTTTTATTTTAGTTTTATTTTTATAAATATGTACAAAATATTAAACACACATTTTTATTTTTATTTAGAGGGAAATAATTTATTTTATTTACGTAGGTATATGTACACATGATTGACCCTATCTCCATCTACTTGGAATCTTTTGCGGTCAGGCCCATGCTGAGCCTTCCCTTGGGATTAGGTCACTCAATATTTATTCTAAATATTTCTCTCTTTTTCTTTTATTTTTTTATTCTTTTATTTATGCACAAAAACATGCTATTTATTGTAATTTGCACAATGCATTCCTGATGGTAATTTATCCTCTTTACACATATCTACATGGTGTTTTGCATAAGTTTTTAGCTAAAATAAAAGAATAAAGAGTGATGAATGGGTATTCATCACCCTCTATACTTAACTTTGCTAGTCCCTTAACAAACACTTATTTGAAAAAGAAGTGAAAAAGAAAAGGAAAAAGAAAAAGAGGAGAAATGCATGGATCAATGCTGATTATTAAACTTGCCTTCATTGATTTGAAATATGGAGCTCGGTCAGATCTTTGGATTATTAATGCGTCAGAACCTTATTTGGACTTAGGTTTAAAACTTAACATCCTCTAAGATCCACTAATCTATAGTAAAGACTCCTCAATAATCCAGATCAGAATAAGTCTACATACACAAACCCTGAAGACCATGAATCTTTCCTTGTACAGTGTAAGTGAGGTATAGCTCTCCACCTCAGAAGTAACAAAATGACAACCCTCCCCAACAAAGTAACTCTATGACCCTAATCTGGCCACTCTTTCCTCGAGGAGCGGGGTATTCCCTTCTAAGTTCAAGTTCAACCGGCTCAAGAAGAGGGGGAAGAAGAGAATGGACCATGGCCAGTGTAGCCATGTATCCTTGGGAGCTCAACCAGTGTAGCTAAGTCTCCCTGCTGCAAGCTACATAAGATGGAACATGAGTCTCAAGCTTTGCTTATTGCACTATATACATACTCCGGTGGGATTATCATTTTCTATCAGACCCACCACTTTTTTGGAGTTATTTTCTTTTTGCATTTTTTTTGATGTGCATCTGTACAACATATTTACAAGGTGCAACATATGTACATAAGGAGTTTTTCCTCTTGAGCCAGTAGACTATTTCTCTTTTGAAGCATTATTGCAACCCACAACTCCTGTCGTTAGACCTCATGGCAACCAGACCAAGTTGAGACACACTTCCTTCACTATAAGAAGAAGAGAGGTTCCGCCTAGAATTACTACCCTCATATGCTACCCCAAGTCAAGGAAGACTACCTCCTCACTACCTCATATGTAGAGAGCTCGGTGTAAAGTGCGGGTCCAAGTCAAGCCATTGTCTATATGAGTCATGTGTGTGTTGTTAAGTGCTCTACTTAGGCTCATTGAGATGACATATGATCATAGCCTAGTGGACTCAAAGAATTAAGTCACCATGGACCTAAAAAGTCTCAACCCTAAGCCCTATAAGGTTCCTCTTATAATTAGGTGGATTAAGATCTTAACCAAGCTCCATTTTCCAATTTAATTCCAGGCTAGTTTAAATGTCAACTATAATCCAGGAAAAACTATACAAATATTTACAAAGATTCTATTTTACAAACTATTTACACACGTGCAAAATTTTTGAAAAATGTTTTGAAACCATGGATGTATGCATGAATGCAAGTTTTGCAAAATATGTACACAAATTTACACAAGGTTTTTGCAAACTTTTGATTTTCAAAACATTTTGGAAAAATTTTGTACTATATACATAATTTTGATAAGAAAATATTTACACACTATTTACACAAAAAGTTTTTACAAACATTTTTACAAAAATAATTTGTATAATAGCTATGTATGTGCAGTAAAAGAATGTTTATTTACAAGGAAAATTTTTTAATTTTTATGGATTTTTGGATTTTTAGCCATTTTTATTTATTAACATACTCACATAAAGTACGAGTTATGGCTAAAGTATATATAAAATATACACACACCCCCTATACTTAGCTCGAACGATGTCCTCAGAGTCAAGAGCGATGAAGTAGACATAACTCGTGCTTAGTATAGGGAAGTGAAAAGGAAGGCTATATACAAAGATGAATGAAAGAATAGAAATGCAAGAGGACCTCATCATTTCCCCCTATACTTAGGATCAACTAATCCTAAGTATAGCAGGCTGTACACGAAGGAAAGCCGAGTGAGAATGTACAGGGTCTACCCCCCATACTTAGGGTAAAATATCCCTAAGTATAGGCAACAAAAACAGGGGTAGAAAGAATCAAAAGAATACCCGAGAGTCCGACATCCCCCCTATACTTAGGGTAAAGTACACCCTAAGTATAACATAATCATAAGATGAGAAAAGGGATGTGGGACTAAAGAATAGAGTGATATGGACATCTAGATCTATACAAGTCAGAAGAATAGTGATAATCAGGCGTGAGATGCAATAGATGTGAGTCAAGAGACCACATCTCACGCAAAGTGAATCGAGGCAACATCAACGACCCGCGGCTCATGATCTAGATATGGCTTGAGCCGCTGGCCATTCACTCGAAAGGTACTCTCAGAAGACAACTCAGATATGTCGATACTCCCATTGTCGTGTACCTTTCTCACCAAATACGGTCCCTTCCATTTGCTCTGTAGCTTCCCTGGAAATAGACGAAGCCTAGCATCAAACAACCATACTCTCTGTCCGGGATCAAAATGCTTGTGGCTGATATGAGAATCATGCCACTCCTTCACTCTTTCCTTGTAATGTAGGCTGTTTGAAAAGGCAATATCACGAAGCTCCTCCAAGGCTGCTAACTCTGCCCTCCTCTGATCTCCTACACTCTCTGGATCCAAAAGTATCTCAGTGATAGCCCAAAGTGACCTATGCCTTAGCTCAACAGGTAAATGGCACGGCTTGCCATAAACGAGGCGAAAGGGAGACATACCCAAAGGCATCTTGAAAGACGTCCTATATGCCCACAAGACCGAGTCCAAAAGCTGTGACCAATCCTTTTGGTCAGGGCGGATGACTGTCTGCAATATAGTCTTGATCTCCCTGTTCGACACTTCAACAAGACCATTCGTCTGAGGGTGGTATGGAGTGGCAACTCGATGGTCTATGCTGAACTCGCTAGCAAGGGCCTTTACCTTGTCGTTGATGAAATGAGACCCCCCATCAGATATCAACACTCGAGGTACCCCGAACCGTGAAATGATATGCTTCCTCAAAAATCGGCAAACAGTCCTAGCATATGTGGTTCGGGCGGGGATGGCCTCAACCCAACGACTAACATAATTTACGGCCAACAGAATGTACTTGAATCCCTGACTCTTAGGGAATGGACCCATGAAATCGATGCCCCATGCGTCAAAAACCTCACAGAAGTGAATGGGCTGCATGGGCATCTTATCACGCTGTCCACAAGTGCCCATCCTCTGACAGTCAGTACACCTCTTCACGAACTCATCAGAGTCCTTGAAGAGGGTAGGCCACCATAGGCCGGATTGGAGCACTTTCTGTGCCGTCCTCCTCCCAGAGTGATGTCCTCCTGCCTCAAGCTGGTGACAGTAAGTGAGGATGCTGTGGTGCTCCTCTTGAGGAATGCACCTACGCCAGACACTATCCCCTCCTTCATGGTAAAGGATGGGATCCTCCCAGTGGTAGAACTTGGCATTCGCGAGGAAGGTCTCAAGTATCTACCTGGGCCAATCTTGTAGGACTTTCTTGGCAACAAGAAAGTTCACAATATCGGCGTACCGTGGGAGAGAGGCGATAGCAAGGATCGCCTCATCTGGGAAGGTCTCACAAATAGGCTCAGTCTGCTCAGAATCCTCAAGATGCTCTAATCGGGAGAGATGATCCGCCACCACATTCTTGACTCCAGGCTTATCCTTAATCTCTATGTCAAACTCCTGGAGTAGAAGGATCCATCTGGTCAATCTGGCTTTGGCATCCTTCTTTGCCATGAGGTACCTGATGGCGGTATGATCAGTGTATATGGTCACTCTAGATCCATGATGTAAGATCTGAACTTATCTAAGGCAAAAACTACGGCTAGCATCTCCTTCTCAGTGACAGTGTAGTTCCGCTGTGCAGCATCCAATGTACGGCTAGTGTAGTGAATAGCAAAAGGGACTCCATCCCTCCTCTATCCCAGCAAGGCCCCTACGGCAAAATCGGAGGCATCCGTCTTGATCTCGAATGGGAGAGACCAATCAGGTGGCTGGAGAACATGAGCCTCTACAACACATCTCTTGAGAGTCTCAAATGACGATAGACACTTATCATCGACAAGGAACTCGGTGTCTTTCATCAGCAGATTAGTCAACGGTCGGGCAATCCAACTGAAATCATGAATGAAGCATCGGTAAAAACTGACGTGCCCCAGAAAAGACCGTAACTGCCGCAGGTTGTACGGTGGAGCGAGTTTTCTAATGACATCTACCTTGGCCGGATCAACCTCCATGCCCCCTGTTGGAGATGATATGGCCAAGCACCATCCCCTGAGTCACCATGAAGTGACTCTTCTCCCAAGACAGCAGAAGGTGAACCTCAATGCATCGCTGAAGGACCCGGTCTAAGCAGTCAAGACAGGAGTTGAATCCGTCACCGTAGACCGAGAAATCATCCATGAAGACCTCCAAGCACTCCCCCACCATGTCCGAAAAGATAGACAACATGCATCTCTGAAATGTTGCAGGGGCGTTGCATAGCCCAAATGGCATGTGTCTGAAGGCATATGTCCCGAAGGGACAGGTGAAGGTGGTCTTGTCCTGGTCCTTGGGCGCGATGGCCACCTGATTGTAGCCGGAGTACCCATCCAAAAAATAGTAGTGGCTCTTCCCTGCCAGTCTCTCAATAATCTGATCTATAAAGGGCATGGGGAAATGATCCTTCTTGGTGGCTTGTTTGAGTCGTCTGTAATCTACGCAGACCCGCCAAGAGTGGGTACCCGGGTAGTGATCTCCTCTCCAGACTTGCTGACAACTGTGGTGATGCCTGTCTTCTTGGGCACCACATGCAACGGACTGACCCACTTGGGAGTTGGAGATGGGGTAGATAAAATCGGTGCTCCACCATTTCAAGATCTCCTTCATGACAACCTCCCAAGATTTGGGTTCAGTCGCCGCTGAAACTCACACGGCGGCTTTGCCTCATCCTCGAGATAGATATGGTGGAGCATAGGGCCGGGACTTATCCCCTGGAGATCGGCTACACTCCATCCTATCGCCTTGCGGTTCTTTTCAAGAACCCCCATCAGACGGGATTCCTGCTCTCCAGTCAAATCGGCGGAGATAATGACTGGGTACATCTCATGCTCACCCGCAAGGTACCTATACTTTGGCGACGCAGGAAGTGGCTTCAGCTCTGGACAAGTAGGTGCTGGCGGATCTGGCCTCTGAAAGCTCTGAGTGAATGCTGCCAAATTTACATGGGAGAACAGAAACTCTCGCTCACAATCAGTATCTGGAGAAGGCTGCTCTACTGGACTGTCTCTGCTCTGCATGGCATCAACCTCCTCCCTAGATATAGGCTCAGTGGATGTCAGACATGGTATAAAATCATCAAACTCTGCCCAATCAACATCTGACTCCGAGGGATCTGTATCAGACTCACATACAAAATCAGTCTCGCGGTCGGGAACCGGCTCTGCTACCTGAAAGGTATCCTGACCAGGAATGCGCTCTCCAAGCTCTCCTCTGCTGGCATCTCTGCATTAGCGAACTCTGAAGGTGAGAGGATGGCCTGTGCGACTGGATCTGCCCAAACTACCTCATCATCTGTAATCACAAAATCGCAGTCCTGGTGGATGTCTCACCCTGTCTCTGTCATCTGCTCTGAATCTGTGGTCTGCTCCAAGCAATCTGACTCTCTGGCTCTGATGTCCTCGACCGTCTCTATTTATACACTCTCGCTCTCGACGTGAAAGTATACCTTCGCGCTATCATGGTCGGTCATTGCCTTGGCTGTGGCCAAGAACGGGCGACCTAGAATGATGGGGTATCGGTCACAGACTCAGGGATCTCCATGTCCAACACAACGAAGTCCATAGGGAACTTCAGGCCCTGAATCGTGACGACAACGTCCCTCAGCAACCACTTTGGCCTCTTGACAGATCGATCAACAAACTGAAGAACTGTCCTGCTCTGTCGTAGAGTGCCCAACTCGAAGCGGTCGAGAAGGGCTGCCGGAAGTAGGTTGATCGAAGAACCGCTGTCTAATAGAGTGCGGTCGTACCTCTGCTCATGGATGTGGCATCTGACATAAGGTGCTCCTGAATCTGGCCTCTTGGCTGGCAGATGGTTCTGGATCGTGAAACAAGTGGCCCGGGTAAGCATATGGATCTCAGACTGATGGTTCCTCCTCTTCCTCCTAACTGTGGTCCTATCTCTGAGTGATCTCTGGAGTAGAGGGATGTGCTCCAAGGCCTCCTGGAGAGTCAGTTGGATATGGAATCGATCGATCATCTGCTGGCTGAACTCTACCTGCTGATTATTTTTGGCATTTTCTTTTTTCTGCCCCTTACCTAAATGGAGTGCTCTAGGAAAGGGGCTACGAGGTCCTTCTCAGATGAAGGACTAGGAGAGGGTCTAGGCTACTCAAGCACGACAGAATCCACACATACATCATCATGCACCACAGGTGGATCAGAAGAAAATAAACCTTTCCTTTATTTCCAGAAAAGTCCTGAGATACATGTATAGATGGAAAGACTACAGGACTAGCAGAAGTAGAAACGATGGCATCAGCACCACCCTCGGCATGTCGGCTTGCGGCATCAGCACCACGCTCTGGCTCAGTAAGTATGGTGGCATCAGTACCACCTCCTCTATCTGGTGAAGCGACGACCTCAGTACCATCGGTGGGATCCGCATCCACGGTGTCATCAGTACCACCGTCATCATCTCTCGCGGCATCAGTACCACGCTCCTCCTCGCTTCGCGCTCTTGAAGTGTCGTGGGGGCGTCGCTCAGACGAGGCGCCGCCTGCTGGCATCCTACCGCTCCTAAGTGTGACAAAATTAGTATCAAATAGATATGCATACATATCACCAAATGAATCACTAGGAGTGGAATACTCTGTGAAATCTACCTGCTCAGACTTCCTCTTCAGATTGTTTGGGTTCGGCTCACTCTGGGCAGGTATGGCGGCCTTCCCTCTCACTATCTCCCGCATCTCCTGGCGGAACTCATCCATCTCCCGTCTGAAAGTAGCCTGCTGCCCAGTCATGAGGCGGGCTAGATCGTCCAAGGCACGGTTCTCATAGGTCAGCCCATGAGAACCTGACGGGTGGCCTCGTTGGTAGTGAGGTTGCTGCTGTGGCTAGTGCGGGTGAGAGGGGTACTGCTGGGGATGATATTGCTGCTGAGGCTACTCTCGCCTCCAAGACTGTCCCTGTTAATAGGGACGAGGACCATACTGCTGGTGCTGCTGGGATGACTGCTGCTGCTGGTGTACTGGGGGCTGGGGCTGCTGGTGCTCTTGCTGATGGCCGTATTGGCCACCCTGAACTGGAGGTTGCTGCTGGGAACTGGCACCTTCGACTGATCAACGGAATCCGGGATGGTCTCGTCGGATACCGGACTGGGGTCGGTCGTACCAAATCCCGTTGACATCCATCAATGGCTCCTGCTCGTAGGTGGGTGGAGGGAATGCTGCTAGGGGCTGATCCGGCTGGTAGACCACCATTTGAGTGTCTGGGGATGGTGGTGACTGGTAGTATGGCTGTGGCTGCTGGTACGGCTCCGCCTGTACAAGGTGAACCTATCTAGGCTGACTGGAGCTGGAGCGCTGGGACGAGCTGCCACTGCTACTCGGATCTCCTCGTGACTGAAGACGAGGCTGAGAGGCCGTCTGTGCATCCTGGAGACATATGATCTGTGTCTTCAGATCACTCAGCGTCTGTGCCATCCGATCCATCTGAGATATGCCCTGGCACTGCTTCTGATGAGTGACCCGAGCGACTAAGGTAAATCAGATGTCAATGGTCGTTGCGACCTCAACCTCTCGAGTCTAGGAGATCAATCAATAAAAAGAATAGGAACCACCAATCAAAGAGAAGATAAAATCAATGAAAAAACAAAATAGCGGTCCTGGCTATATTATTAACCTGGTATAGCACCCAGGGTTGGTCTCAGGGAGCACGAATTGGCCTCGCGGCCTACGAAGTAGTCTAAAAATAAAATAAAATAAACACAAATATTTTTGGTGGATTTTAAATTGTTTTTAGTTTTTTGGATTTTTAATAAAGGGGGAAAAATAAGAAAAGGTGAAAACAAGCACACTCAACAAATTATTTAAACATCCAAAAATGCTCTAACAATTCAAATAAAAGTATTTTTATGTTTTTTATATTTTTAAATGTTTTGGTTAATTTTTCAGATTTTTCTAATTTTTATATACTTTTTCTAAAAATCAAGAAAGCTAAAAACAGTGAGCTACTGTACAGCCAGACTTGCAAGACCCATTAAAAATATAAAATGGATCTGTAAGAGGCTGGAGCTAATTTTTATGAAAAATATAAACAAAAAATAAACTTCAGAAAAAGAGTTTATATTTTTTTGAGTTTTATACATTTTTTTAGAATTTTTATAAGATTTTAAGGCTTTTTTAATTTTTAAGGTTTTTATATATCCAAAAATCACCAAAATTGCACACAAATTAAACGACACTAAAATTAACTAATATTTTTTTTAGAATTTTAAAAAGGGTTTTAATATTTTCTTTGATTTTCTAAGTTAGACAGTCACAAAAACCATTGTTTTTGAATTATTAAAAATATCAACTAGCCTAAAAAATGTACCAAATTTTTAGGGAAATTTTTACACAGTGGCAGGAGCCACATGTCCAAGATTCACCTAAATTGGACCTAATTTGATATTTTATTTAAATAAAACAAAGGCTCATAGTGCACATGGACCTAAATGCAAGAAAAAGTAATATCAAGGGCTAAATAATAACACAGCAAGAAAGTGCAGGGTGCCCTCGTACAAAAAGTCCACAAAATACGCGCGATGCACGTGTATCAGACATGGAGGGGCATATATGTAAATCCTATTTTAAAGCATTTAAATAGTAACACTCAGAAAAGACATGATCAAATGTGCAAATAAACCAAGTCCTCACGTGTCGATGCATGTGGCCCACATATATAAGGACTGAAATGCAAATAAAGGAAACATGAAGGCCCACAATGCAAAATATCCAAAATAAAACAAATAAACTAAATATTTACAGGACTAAGTATTAAACACAATAAATAGAGGGGCCTACAAGAAATTTACCCCTTATTAAAAGCGGACGACCGACGAGTCGTCAGATCGGATGGTGGAGATACGTGCATGCCTCTTCACGACTGGACGGTCCAGATCGAGCCCTAGAAGGATCTGACGGTGGCTGGTGCTCCTCAAATGGACAGCGAGGATCGAATCTGGAGCGTCGAGGCTGATCGGACGACGAAGGAGGATGCTCCAAGAACAACTCACCGGCAAACTTCGTCGGCTCCGTGCGCACGGTGGAGACCTCCTCATTGGCTGCTGGGATGTGGAACGTGAAGCTCAGAGGCTTCCGCAACTGATGGACTCCTCCGATGAGGCCGGGGACCACTAGAGCAGCCCGGCGATGGCGGAGGAGCAAAGGTCCTGTGCTCAAGCTTTGGACCTCCAGATGAGGTCCCTTTGACCTGAAAAACCTCACAGAAAGCACATTGGATCGAGGGCAAAGTGCCTCGACCTGGTTAGGGGTGAAGTGGATGCGCGGGTGAGTCGCGGCGAAGACCTCCGGCGAGGCGACGGTGGTGGAGGTCGAACCTTGGTTCCGGGGTGAACCAAGGGGAATGGCTAGGTGAAGAACATAGAGAGAAGGATCATGGATGTGATGGAGTAGTCCGATGATTGAATAGATGAGCGGAGCGACGGGAATCGATTGATGATGGCGGAGGGGCAATTTGGGCAAAATGGGAAATTAAAGGAACCTAGGGGGTATCGAAGTTACCTGATGAAGGTGGTCGACTAGGCTGGAGCTGGCGGAGCTTTGGGGGTTGTTGCCTCAAGGAAGCGTCGGGTTTCGAGGCTCAGCGCACCTCGCGGCGGCGCACATCGAGAATCTTCGTCGGATCGATGGCTGGAGGTTCCTCCTCCTCTCTTCGACACTCTCCTCACTCAGCTGTCACTCTGGGGAAGACAATGGAGGTCCTGGGATGAAGGGGCGTAGCCAAAGATGGCGGGTAATGTGCGGCGGAGGTGGAGCTTTATACGGCTAGGGGTCCGGCTAGATGAGGATCGGGCGAGTGATTCGGAGCACGGATCCCTATGTAGATCCCCGGGCGAGAATCTCGGATCAACAAGGATCAAATGGAGCCCGGGGTTTGGATATTTGGAGGTCGGATCGCATCTGGAAAAATCAGGGAATGTCGGGTCATCACGTGGACCCGGGCTAAATGGTCCAAAGGGGAGAGTTGACCTGGGGTCAACAATCCCCCGTGGACCAATCACAGGCCTCAGTTTATTAAATATTTGTAAATTAAAAAAAATAGCAAATGACTTTATTTCAAAAAACTTAAAACATGAAAAATGTTTATTTATTTTCAAATAATTTTTTAGTGATTTTTATTTATTTTTTTGAAATATAAATTATGTATTTACATTATATTATTATTATATATAGGTATATACATATATGTATTTTTTATTTTTAATTGTTTATTTTTATACATTTATTCCAATTTTATATTTTATTTATTTATATCATAAAATTTGGAATAAAAGGGTATTTTTATTTTATTTAATTATTTATTTACATAGGTTAAATAAATACTTATATATTTATATTTACATGGTCTATATACAATGTGGAAGTTGATTTTTATTCTTTTTCTTTTTATTTTATTTTAATTTTTCTGACTTTTATTTTATTTATTTACATCATTAAATATGGAATATGGACATATTTTTCTTGGATTTTAATTATTTATTTACAAGGAGAAAATAAATAGTTATGTTGTTCTATGTACATGGTCTATATACACTGGTGAGAGAATTTTATCTCTTTTTATTTTTCTTTAATTTTTCCCATTTTTATTTTAGTTTTATTTTTATAAATATGTACAAAATATTAAACCCACATTTTTATTTTTATTTAGAGGAAAATAATTTTATTTTATTTACGTAGGTATATGTACACATGATTGACCCTATCTCCCTCTACTTGGAATCTTTTGCGGTCACGCCCATGATGAGCCCTCCCTTGGGGTTAGATCACTCAATATTTATTCTAAATATTTCCCTCTTTTTCTTTAATTTCTTTATTATTTTATTTATGCACAAAAACATGCTAATTATTGTAATTTGCACAATGCATGCCTGTTGGTAATTTATCCTATTTACACATATCTACATGGTATTTTGCATAAGTTTTTAGCTAAAATAAAAGAATAAAGAGTGATGAATGTGTATTCATCAATGGTCGTGACCATCATATATATATATATATATATCAGATGGGACGACTGCGACCATCCCCTAGGCCACTGGTACTTTTTTGGGGCTCGATGATCGGAGGGGATGGTTTAGACTGTCCCATGTGCTCGTCTAAAAAACCTGGGCATGGGGGTGAACTGGAGGTGACAATCATAGTCATCCACTATATATAGTGGAGGGGACGGTTGCGACCATCCTCTAAGACCACCGGGAGATTAATGTTTCATTTTTAGGATTTGATGACTTAAGGGGACAGTTTAGATCATCTCATCTGAGCTTTTGTGCCTATCTCAAAAAAACTGGGCATGGGTGTGACCTAGAGGTTAGTGGAGTGCACGCTTGCCACCGTCCCCATACAAATCTTTATCGGGATGATTTCGAGCGTTGCCTCTATTAGGAAAGAAAGGGACGGTCCCGACCGTCCCGTCCAACTTCAAACATGGGACATTTGTTTTTTGCGTTCCTCATAGTCAGGTGCGACAATTTTATATGGGACGTTTGCTTGACGATGCCCTTTAAGCAAAGGATACAATTTTTTACGTTTAAGGGACAATTTTGGACCGTCTTCCAAGGTCACTCTACTTGTAGTGATGGGTGTAAGTATTGATAGTAGAACGATTACCCATGTTACTTTAGGATGGTGCCTTACACTATTCTTTAACCATCCAATCTGCTAAGGAAGACCATAGTTCTTTCACTGAGAAGTAGCTTGTCATTTTCAAATTTGGTAGTCAGAAATTTCACAAGGATTTGGACCCTAACATAGGATTCAGTTTGTGCATGTGAAGTTGTGCCCAATGTGCAACAATTAAATTCATTTCAATATGCTTATGCGAGCAACCAATTGGTGATCTCGTTTAATAGGAGAGTAGAGGGAGAGAGACCATAGCGATGAATGCAACGAGAACAAGATTATACAAATTTAATTTTTTGAATCACAGAAAAATGCAAGATACCTAGAATGCCCAAGTGTTTGAAATGATCTTATAGTGCTTATCGGTTATGATCCCAAATAATTAAAAGTTATGCTTCAATCTTCGAAAAAAGAGATTGAGAAAGAGCAGACCTCTCTTTTTTTTGTATTTTTTGTACTTAAAATAAAATATAAAAGAAATTAGTTTATAAAAACAAAACTTAAAAAATCTCGAAAATGAATCATGCAAGTTGCCGAATACTTGACAACTGAACCAAACAGAAATCACGATTTTGGTGTGTTAAAGTGTGTTTTTATGCATCGTTGCATGTACGTACAAAAATTGAGAGACTTTAGGTAAATGTATTTTAACTATAAGCCACACGATGTAAAATGATGTATAGTACAAGTAGAGGATCGATACATAAGGAATCAGACATTTTCCGTGAGTTTTATTGTATTCACCGAAGAATTTTGAACTTTATTGATTCACATCAAATCCTAATTTTGTTTCTATTCTCAAACATTAAAATCTACTAAAACCTATGTTTAGATTATATACATCATTAGGATCACACATGATTTTTTTGGATTTTTCAACTATTTTCTAGAGATTTTTGGAATTGTAAGGGGTATATTTGATTTTTTTGAGAAATACAGAGGATTGATTGAAAATAAATCTAAAAGTAACGACATAATTATCATTATGAAAAGTCACTGGACATAAGTGAAATTAATCTAATTTTTAGTATTTTGAATGGGTAAATTACGAAAAAATGGACTTTAAGAAATTATGGAAAAGTTCAACAGGATTGGAATGTAATTATAAAAACATGAAATAAAAGATGATTTTTTTGTAGGAAAAATATTTGAAATTGGAAAAATTACGTTAAACTAAATAAAGTTTCAAGAAATTGCAATTAAATCCAAAAATTTATTACTGAACGAAAAAATGTATTGCATAAGAGCCCATGATCCTCAAGATCAGGGGTTGTTGACGAAGGTGGTGCGGCAAGGGCCATGATAGAGCCCGAAAGATGGAGGCAGTTGCAGCTAAGGTGGTGATGCAGTGGGGGCTCTCCCAGAGCTCACGATTGCACGGAGCAGTGAAGAGGGCAGCTTCGCGACAAAGGTGCGATGGGTCGAAGCGAGCGTCGGCGATGGGTTCCCCCTTGTGATCAATGGTGGATAGGGCTTCATGCCCTCTTTTCTCTTCCCCATGGTTGGCCCTCATCCTCCCCCATTTATTGCCAATGAGGAAGGGGAGAAGGCACGATTTGGCAACAGTTGATGGAAGGAGAGAAGATGGGGTGCTGCCATTGGCGATTGATGAATAAGGTGTGACAACCCCACTTTCATGCGTTGCGGAGGAGGAAGAAGG
Organism: Ottelia alismoides; assembly: GCA_037367405.1. Lineage (NCBI taxonomy): Eukaryota > Viridiplantae > Streptophyta > Magnoliopsida > Alismatales > Hydrocharitaceae > Ottelia > Ottelia alismoides. The sequence continues at coordinate 184,215 of JAZKJV010010661.1, read as the reverse complement.
GGCACTGACGTTAACACCCTTTATTTTTTTCTTCACTCAAGCGCAACAATGGGCTTTGTAATGGGATGAGTTGACATGCAAAGAGAAAAATAGTAAATAAAATGCATCAAATGGTTTTTTAAAGCCCAACAAAAATAAAACATTCTATTTAGAGAGGATGTCTGCATTATAAAAAATGATTATTATAGTTTTTTTAGTTTTTCTATTATTAGTTTTTATGATAATGTATGCAAAAAGATGAAATGTGAATTATGCACAAGAATGGGATTAAAATGCGATGAATGGAACTAAAAAATCGCTTAAGTTTGACATTTTAGACTAATGAATCAATGACTCATTAGTAAGTCTTGTTAAAGTTTTATAACTTGCTAAGTGTTTCTCAAATTTGCAATAAAGAATAAAGTATTTGTTCTAAAAATTGCTTTGATGTAATAAAAGGACATACAAAAGTTTCTCTTAAAAGAGATATGTAGAAAGTATCTATACATTTAGTTTAAGTGAAAGTTGTTATTGCTTTGTAGTGGTTGATGGCTACTCATGTGTCACCCCTACCTTTAGGATCATATAATCAATAATAGACACATTCACTACATCATTACTAACATTCGGACTGTAAAACATGAAAAGAAACTAAATAAAAATGTACTCTAACAATATATTATATTCATGGTTCCCAATACTTTATATATAAAAATAAATATAAATAGAGTCCTCAAATGAATGAATTGCATTTCTTACAACTCTAAAATGCTGAAGCTATACAAAAGTTATCGGCAAGTACAATATTATACAATTGTACAAGTAATCATGTACCCTGAATGGCGAATCAACCACAAAAACAAGTCAAATACCAAATCTACTCACTTTCGTGGCAACACCTGTTGGATCATACAAAAAGGAGTACATCATGAGAGGCTCAGTATGGATGCTGGAAAACCAATGGTTTTAGCCCCACAATTTGGTTAAGTGGTAATAACCAAACGATTGCATCTCATTAGAAAATTTATGAAAAATCCAATTCTTATCAGATTGCTGAAAAACGAAAAGATGGGAGTCGCTAAGTATTGGCCTGACAATTCAGGCTCACTATCGTTGAGACGACTAGTCAAATCCTCTCGTTGATCAACAATTAATCTACATAAGCAATTAAGAGCAAGAGTTAAAATTTATTATACCCTACAAAGATTGTATAGTGGCAAGCAAGTAGGGGTCGATCACAGGAAGCAAAGGAGGAGAGAAGGTAAGATACAAAGTCAAGTACCGAAAATCTTCTCAAACACTTAGCCAAGTTGCAAGTTTTGTGGGTTATTTATTTTTTATTTTTTATTTTTATTTGATTTTTATTTTCTTTTTATATTTTATATTTTTATTTTCCCTTTTTCTTTTAAAATATATAATAAGCTATATATAAGATATATATACACAAAGGAAGCTAGGGATGCGATAAAAATTAACAAAAATAGTCAAAAATAGGAGAATAAAATTTTTTTAGGGTTTTTATAAATTTTTACTGGTTTTGTGATTTTTTTTCAGAATTTTTGCTAATTTTTAGATATTTTTAAAGTCCAAAAATACTCAAAACAGGGACTAAAAAAATATCCGAAATGAAAATGGAGATGAAAAATAGTAAATAGTAACAAAAATTCTTCAAATTAATTTTAATACAAAGATAATAATACAAAGAAAATTCAGAAATAGAAATTATATTTTTGTGATTTTTTAATGATTTTATTATATTTTTATAAAGGTTTTATGGGGTTTTCAATTTTTATGAGTTTTTTATATATTTTTTAGTGATTTTTGGTTAGAAGCTAGAAAATACTTAAATGAATATAAAGTATATTTTTTTGGAATTTTTTAAAAATGTTTTATAATTTTTATGTATTTTCTGATGCAAACTAGGATGAAAATGCAAGTTTTTGATTTTTATAAGTATTAAAATGCTTCAAAAATGCAAAATCAAAATATAACATGAATGGGCAAGGCAACAGGAACTTATGCCTATTTTTTTGAGATTTGTTAGAGGTTTATACATGTATGAAATAAATAGAGTTAACAAAGAGAAAATACAACACTAGAAGGGGTATTTTTGTAAATATATAAAAGTACGAGGGACATGTTGTATTTTTCATAAAAAATATATAACTAAATAATCAACCTTCTGGACTAAATATAAAAATCAAAACCCAGGAGGGCTTCTCTACAAAACACCCAGAACTCACGTGTGTGAACACGTGCGCCTTGTAGGGACCTGATTGTAATTTTCTGAAACCCAGGGGTTGATTTGCAATTTGTCCAAAAATAATATAACGACATAAAATAATTCTTGGACTAAACTATAATACCCAAAACTAAGAGGGTCCAAATGCAAAATGCCAACCCACGTGGCCTGGACTAATATCAAATAACAAAAGCTACGGGGGTCTTTCTATAAATTTTACAAAACTATTAAACGATAGAAGAATGATTTAGTACTATTTAATAAATACAAAAATGGTGAGGGTGTAACTGTAAAATACCCATGCACCGGGTCGATCGAACGGCGCAGCTCCCTTCACTTATCCATGTGTCAACACAAGGGATGGCGATTCCTGTTCGTGGATCGACGGTCATGATCAGAAGATCCGGGATGATCTAACGATGCAGGGATGGAATGATTTGACGACTGTTAAACGTCTGGAAGATCCGGCCTTCATCCGACGAAGGAGGAGGCAGGAGGAAGAACTAGGAGGAACACCGACGGGCCGAAGCTCTCCCGGCTGGATCTCCATCCTACGATGATCTGAAGGGCTCCAAAATGGCCGCGAAGCTTTCAGGTGTGGTCCTTTGTTTGCTGAAGGCTCCAAAAGTCTTCAGCTGACGCCTGAGGGCGCATGCGAGGCTGGTGGAGCTGGCGAGCTCCAGGAACCTCGGCGATGCTCCAAACGAGCCCCAGGTTCTTCGTACGTCCCTGGACCTACAAGAAAAAGAGTGAAAGGGTCGAGGGCAAAATGCCTCGACCCTTCAGAGAGTGAAACATGGTGTATGGCGGCTAGGCGAAGCCTCTTTGGCAGGAGGTGGAGAAGGAGAGGTGGCGAACTTGCTCTGTGCGAGAGCAAGGTGGGTTGAGATGCGTCGGGTGATGAGCGAACGGAGAGAGAAAGAATGGAGGTGCTAGGGGTGTAAGAGTGTGACTGAGGTGGTCGGAACAGTGCGGTGGAGCCGTGGCTCTGGCAGTTGAGAGATTTTAGGGATTTTTGCACGCAACGACGGAGATTTGACGCTATAAACGACCTACACTACTCTACTGTACTCTAGGGAATGCAAACTGCAAAGAAAAAGGACAAGAAACTCACTGGGGATACGTCGAAGGGGAGCTCCGACGACATCACTCTAGCGAGCTGGACCGACCTCGATTCAATGCCAATTACCAAGAGAAGAGTTGCACGGTGTTCCTGCTGTCACCAGGAAGACGGAGGCAACCTTAAGGCTGTGGAAAAATGGTGGAAGAGAGTTCAATTTCAAATGGAAGATCTGATGTATTTTTATATATGTTGACGCGCGGCTCCAAAGGACGAGGAAGATCAGCCGAATCAATGATCCATCTCCCAAGGAATCACTCGGGCGTGAATCCTCGATTGAAGGGGAGCAAAAGTAAAGAAGGGAGCAGGGTGATCCGGTGAAAGGTCAAGCCTTGAAAAATACGAGGAATCAGACAAAAACAAGGTCTTGACATGCTGCAGACCTCAGTTAGAGAGTTGACCGAGGTCAACAAAAGGGAGAAGCTGGTTGGTCCACGTGGACCAACCAGAAAAAAAGCCTTGGAAAAAGATTTATAAAATCAATTAAAAATAATTAACGATTTTATTAATTTTAGGTTATTAAATGAAAAATATTTATTATTTTCTGAGTTATTTTATTATGATTTTTATTTGTTTTTTCGAGGTTTGGAATTACAAGTTTATTATTTTATATATATTTATAACTTATTTTTATACACTAAAATATATTTTTATTTTATTTTTCTGATGTATTATATACAAGTAAATAAATAGATGTATAATCTATATAGGTTTACCTATAGGTATTTCCTCTATATGTTTTATACAAGTATTTTACTCTAATGTTTTACTTATGTTTTATTTCTGTTTTAATATGTACATATATTATAAATAATATTTAGAAAATTATAAAAATATGAAATTATAAAAATAATGAATATAAATAAAATGAATATTTTAATCAGGTAAAGTATACAATAGGGGTCCAAAACCTAACTTTTAAACCGTAACTCCAAAACATATGAAACCACCTTCACTAAATAGCTTATTAGAAGTTATATACAATTAAATTATTTTGATACATTTTGAGTTTTTATTTGAGAGATATGGGTCTGGAAAGTTGGGATTTTGGAAACTTATTCAGATCATAACTTTTTATCTGTATATTATTTTGTATGAAATTAATCTTGTATTTTTCTATATTTAATTATCTACAGCTTTCATGTTCAAATTTTTTTTATTTGAAGTATAAAAAGTGGAACTAAAAACAGGTCCCAAAAATGAAGGAAAATGAATAAAATAAAAAGGTATTTTTATTAATTTTTGGCCCTTATCTCCCCCCACTTTATTCCTTGTCGACCTAATCATCAAGATGCCTAGGTCTCGGGGTTTCAGATCATAAAATATTTACAATATTTTATTCTTTTTCTTTTCTTTTCTTTTCTTTATTCTATAATTTTGCCGTTAAATAATGTTTTATACAATATTTACACAAATATGCATGAATGATAAAATGCAGGAATTAGGCCTATTTACATGCATTTACTAGGGTTTTTAAGGCCAAAATGATAGAATAAAGATGATGAAACAAAGATTCATCATCCCCCTATACTTGCCTTTGCTAGTCCCTAACAAACACTTATGCAATAAGTGCAGAAAAGAAAAACGAAGTAAATAAAAAGAAGAAAGATGGTTTAAATTTAATTATCAAACTTGTCTTTACAAAATCAAAGTTTGGAGCCTAAGTCGGACCTTTGGAATTTTGGTGCGGGCAGAACCTTAATGGGAATTGGATTTGAAATCCAACGGCCTTCGAGAATCCCAAAGCTTCGCTCAAGTCTCCTCAATAGCCAGGTCAAAATACTCCATCTCATATGCAAACCCTTATGACTATGAATCTGACTCGTACATTATAAGTGACGGTGGCTCTCCCCAACTGAAATGACAAAGAGACTAACTTCTCCAGCATGAAAACCCAATGATTCCCTTATCCAATAACTCATTCCTCGAGGAGCGGGGTATTCCCTTCTAAGTTCAAGTGACAACCAGCGGAAGAAGAGGGTCTGAAGTGAAGAATGGACGGTAGCCAGTGTAGCTACCTATCCTAGGATGCAAGACTAGTGTAGTCAAGTCATCCAGCTGCATGCTCACATGATTTGGCTTTGATGCTCAAGCTTGATTATTTTCTATGCAACATATGCACATATATACACTCTGGTAGGCATTTTTTTTATACACGCCTGTCCACTTTTTTTTGGAGTTTTTGCTTCTTTTTTTTGAAATACTATTTACAACAACATATACATAAGGAGTTTTTCCTCTTGAGCCAGTAGACTATCCCTCTTTTGAAGCTTTATTGCAACCCACGCTCTCCTATCTTTAGAATTCCTCATCACAGGACGTGTTGGGACAAGTGTTTCCACTTGTGTGCGTCTCATATCGGCAAATCCAGTCCCCTCACCACTTCAACTGAGTTGAACCAAGTGAAAGGTGAAGGTGTCCAAGTTAGGTCATTATCAACAAGAGTCGTACATGTGCTCCGAAATACTCTACTTAGGCAGTCAAGAATCCATTGAACCAAGTCTCACAATTCTCAAAGAATTATGTCAACTAGACTTAAAGTACCTCAATTCCAGCTCCTATAAGGTTCCTATTATTAGGTAGTTTTTAAGGTCCAACCAAGCTCCAATCTTCGGATTTTACTTAGACTTGTTCAACTATCAAACTCAATCTGAAAGATGCAAATGCCATGCAAATGCTATGCAGAATGCAGAAAATATTTTTATAATGCATTTTTTTCAAAAATTTTGAACTTTTTATGGATTTTTTAAAAGGATGATGCATATGCATTTTTTGGCATTTTCAAAAAGGTTTTTCAAATGTTTTGGTATTTTTAGTTTTGCAAATATTTTTAGGATTTTTGAAAGCAAAAGATTTTGGCTAAAAACTAGGTACACATATTTACACAGGGATGCATCTTATATTCACAAAAAATAGATTTTTAGAATCTACAAGGGTAAGAGGTCGAATTTATAAGCATATATATATAATGAATTTTGGTGTGGTGTATATATTCCTCAAACTTATTTGAAACAGATTTTTCAAACAAATTTTTTGAAAACTATAGTCCAAAATAATTTTTAAAAATCATTTTTACAAACATTTACACATTTGAAAATCATTTTGCAAAGGTTCTTGAAACAATATATATAGATTTTTCAAATATTTTTGCAACCATTTTCCAAAAATTTGCAAATAGTTTTTGAAACATCACACAAAGAAAATAAATTTTCAAAATAAATTAATTTTACAAAGGTTGAAAATATTGAACAAAACGTTTTCCAAATAGTTTTCAAAATATTTTTCAAAGAGATTTTCAAACTATTTTTCAAATATTTTGCAAAAAATATTTTAACCTGATTTATTAATCACTAAACACAAAAATAATTTGAGGAACAATAACATCTTTTTGTTAAGTGTTTTTAATAGATTTAATAGTGTTTTATTAGCCATATTTAAAAATAGGAAAGTACGAGTTATGGCTAAAGTATATATGCAGTATATACAACCCCCCATTCTTATCTTGAGCTATGTCCTCATAGATCAGAGAGAAAAAGAGAAGACATAACTTGTACTGAGTATATGAAAAGTCTAAAGAATAAGGAACACATGAACGGATGAAAAGTTGACCGTCCTCCCTATACTTAAGATCAAATAATCCTAAGTATAGCAGACTGTACACAAAGCAGGGAGGGTCAAGGGTGGGAATGAACAGATTGTACTCAGACTGTCTCCCCTAATACTTAGGCTGAGATATCCCTAAGTATAGACAAGAAGAGGAGACAATGGAGAGAATCGAAAAGAATGAAAGAACTTGGGGTGCACACCCCCTTATACTTAGGACAAAGTGTGTACTAAGTATAGAAGACTGACAACAAGGGTGATACCTTTTCGGTAGAATAAGAGAGGACATAAGGAAAAGAAGAAAAGAAGAAAAGAAGAAGAGTCACTCAAAAACGTTTTGCTATGCTTTGTCTTCTACTGCAACTTCGGAAGTATTAAGTTCATCCTCATAGATCACTTGAATAGAGTCAACGACAGACATAAACGTATCATGTTCAAGGTAAGGCTTCAGAAGCTTTCCATTGACTACAAATGGCTGTGCGTCAGCTGACAAACTAGATATCAGTACGCTTCCATTATCACACACATGCCTTACTATAAACAGCCCAGTCCATTTGCTTTTCAATTTTCATGGAAAGATCTTTAATTTTGCATCAAACAACCAGACCTTCTGACCCGGCTCGGAGGATTTGCGGCGGATATGCCTGTCATGCCATGTTTGACCTTCTCCTTGTACATCAGGCTGTTGTCGTATGCATAGTCTCTGAATTCCAATAATCTGTTCAGATCCACTTTTTGATTCTTCCCGGCTTTCTCAAAATCCAAATTACAAATGTTGATGGCCCATAAAGATTTGTGAATTAACTCAACGGGCAGATGACATAGCTTGCCATACACAAAGCGGTAGGGAGACATTCCCAAGGGTGACTTGTACGCAGTTCTATAAGCCCAAAGAACTGAATCAAGCAGCTGAGACGAATTCTTGCGATCCAGACGCACAAGCTTTTGTAAAATATCTTGACCTCCCCATTTGAATACTTAGCCAAGCCATTGGATTGTGGGTGGTATGGCGAAGCAACACAATATTCTATGCAGAATTCCTAAGTTAGCTTCTTCACCTCTCTATTTATGAAATGACTACCCCCGTCAGATATTAAAATCTTGGGAATCCCGAACCCTACGATGATGTGATCTCTCAAAATCAACAGACAGCCCGACTGTCGGCAGTTCGGGTGGGAATAGCCTCCACCCAATGACTCACACAGTCGACAACAAGCAGAATGTATTCATAGCCTTGGCTGTTGGGAAATGGGCCCATAAAATCGATACCCCACGTGTCGAAGATGTCTGATATGAATGAATTTCAAAGGCATCGTGTCTCTCATTCCTATGGTTTCGTCCACTTTCTGACAGTCAGTGTAGAACTTGACATAATTTTCTACATCCTTGAATAATATAGGACACCAAAGGCCACTCTTAAGAACTTTTGCTGACGTTCGTCTGCCTGAATGATATCCTCTAAAGTCTCGATCATGGCACAATGCGAGGATACTTGGAACTTCCTCCTGAGGAATGCACCATCTCCAAATACAGTCCGCCCCTCACGAAATAGATATGGATCCTCCCACTAGTATAAATGGATTGTAGACAAGAATTTGTCTACTTTCAACTTCGTCCAATCCTGTGGGATTCTCTTGGTCACTAGATAATTCACAATATCAGCATACCAAGGGAGCGAGGTGACTGAAAGAATTGTCTCATCTGGAAATGTCTCTGTGATTGGTTGTAAGCTTTGCTCAGGAGATTCTGGTTCAGGAAGTCTAGATAAATGGTCAGCCACCACATTCTTTACCCCAGGTTTATCTTTGATTTCAAGGTCAAATTCTGGAGGAGAAGGATCCACCGAATAAGACATAGTTTGGCGTCCTTCTTCTACTGTAAATACCGGATGGCCGAGAGGTCTGTGTAAATGATCACTTTGGATCCGAGGAGATAGGATTTGAACTTTTCCAAGGCAAAGACTACCGCTAGCAGCTCCTTTTTGGTGACCGTGTAGTTTCGCTCGGCTTCATCAAGTGTTTGACTAGTGTAGTGAGTTGCAAATGGTACATTATCTTTCCTCTGTTCGAGCACAACACCAATGACATAATATGACACATCGATCATTACCTCAAAAGGCTGAGTCCAGATCAGTGGCTGCAAGACAGGGGCCTGAGTGATAAGTTCTTTCAACTGATTAAAGGCAAGGAGCACACGGTCATCCACAACGAATCATTCTCCTTTCCTAGCAACTCAATCAAAGGTCTGGCCAATTTACTGAAATCTTTGATGAATCGTCGGTAAAAACCGACATGGCCCAAGAATGACATGACCTGCTTGATTGTTGTAGGTGGCTCAAGTTTAAATATCACCTCCACCTTGGCTAGGTCAACCTCTATGCCACATTTAGAAACAACGTGACCCAGCACAATTCCTTCGGTCACCATGAAGTTGCTCTTTTCCCACGAGAGCACCAGCTTTACTTCACAGCACCTCCGTAAGACTCAGTCTAAATAATCCAGACATTGATCGAAGGAGTCCCCCTAGACCTAAAAATCGTCCAGAAAAACCTCAAGAAAGTTGCCCACCATGTCGGCAAAAACTGCTAGCATACACCTTTGAAATGTGGATGGGGCATTGCATAGCCTGAACGACATCCGTCTTAAGGCGTACGTACTGAAGGAACAGGTAAACATGATTTTCTCTTGGTCTTACGGAGCTACAGCCACTTGATTATACCCAGAGTATCCATCCAAGAAGCAGACATATTCCTTCGCGGCCAATCTATCAAGAATCTGGCCGATGAAGGGTAGAGGAAAGTGGTCCTTCTTGGTGGCAAGATTAAGTCTTCTGTAGTCTAGACACACTCATCAAGAAATGGGTACTCTGGTCGCGATCTCCTCTCCTTTGTCGTTCTTCACAATGGTGATCCCTGATTTCTTTGGCACCATATACAGAGGGCTCACCATTTGCTGTCGAAGACGGGATAAATAAATCCTGCATTGCACCATTTTTGAATTTCTTTCATAACAACCTCTCACAGATTTGGATTGAGTCTTCTTTGAAAATCTTGGGAGGGCTTGCTATCTTCCTCAAGGAAAATGCGATGCGAGCACAAGGATGGATTGATCCCATGGAGATTCAAAGTTTTCCAGCCTATCACCTTGTGGTTGCGTTCAAGAACCTCCATCAAACAAGATTCCTGGTCTTCGGTCAGATGAGCATTGATAATGACCGAGCACATGTTAGGTTCTTCTGCAAGGAAGGCATACTTCATATTGGAGGGCAATTGCTTCAACTTTGGCAGAGTCGGAGCGGCTTTAGTAGTAACTTCAGCTATTAGATCGGGTAGTGGTTCTTTCATCCACCATGCATCGTTCATCTTCAGGATCAAAAATTCACAAATTTTTTAATAATTTCCTCCTCATTGAAAGATTCTTCTGTATTCTATTTTTGGTCTTGAGGGCATATCATCCTCATAGGAGTCTCATCCAGCATATCATAAAAAACCTCATTTAGATCGACAAGGGGAAATTTGACAGCACGCTCCAATCCCTCCTCAGGATAGAGGAATTCATGGATCTCATTGTCATCCATAAAAAGGTTAGCATCTTGAATTTCGGTTAGAAAGTCACAGTCTTCAGAATAATCAATCACCCTTACACATGATGCAGATGTTCCTTCTGGCGGTCCTGCGTCAGATAGGGTCTCTATTTTGTTTTTTCGCTACCAGCGCCGAAAGTAATATCCCCAGTCCCATAATTCACCACTGCGTTTGAAGTCCACATGAATGGTCGTCCAAGTATGATTGGGGTGAGGAGCAAAGGCGCAGAGACGTCCATGTCTAATACAACAAAATCGGCTGGGAACTGCTTCCCCTGGACCGTGACTATCATGCCCTCCAACATGCCCCTCGGCTGCTTGACTGATTTATCTGTGAACTGCAGAGTCATCTTCGTGGACTTGAGCGGTCCTAACCTGAATTCCGTGAGCAGTGAGGCTAGCATCAAGTTAACATAAGACCCATTGTTTGGTAGAGTGCGTTTGAACTCCTGATTGAACATCTGACAGCGCACAAGAGCTGCTCCATTACTGGCTTCTTATCCGGGAGGTTGCTGATAGCATTGACTGTGGCCATTGTGAGAATGTGCTTTTCATACTTGCCACCCTTACTTCTGGAGTTATGAGGATGTGGTCTGTGCCTGTTTGTGCATGCATCTTTCAACCCTTTTCACAGAAGGCATATACTCAAGAGCTTTCCTCAATGGCATGTTCAAGACCAAATTCTAGATAATTTTCACAATGACAAGATCAAACAAAGCATTTTCAAATTCTTCATTTTTTGTACTTTTTCATTGTTTCTGAAAATCGAATATTTACAGAATCTTCGAAAATATCATTCAAGACTGTGTCCATATCATTGTTTACAGGTAGATGTCAGAAAGGTACAACATCATCTACAATGCATGGACCAAAAACTGAAGGCTCAGCTTCTGGTGCTGACTTTGGCTTCACTACAGGTGCAAGATTCTTCAAGGCTGAAGCTGGTTCCGGGACATGTGCAGGCGTCTCCAATGCCGGCTGATCTCCACCGAGGATGTTGTCATCTCTTAGTATTTTTGTATTTTCTTCATTTTTTTCGTGAGTTTTCTGCAGATGGTGTTCCTCCAAAAATGTTGCGTGGCCTTCGTGCTGGCTGGACTGACGACTCCTCATCAGATGCAATGTGCTTTTCCTTCGCAGCTGCTGATGGCTGCATCGCTCTACGACTCCTGAGTGTAATAGCGTTAGATATAAACAAATCGTTTCTACCTAAATCGGGTAGATCACTACAAACTACCTGCTCCTTGCATTGGAAATTATTAGGATTAGCCTCGACCTGGGCTGGTATGACGGTTTTGGCAGCCGTCAGGTCATCAATCTTTTGGGTCATCTCAGCCATAATCTTGATGAGTTGTTCCAGACAAGCGAGGGCCGGGTTTACCGGAGCAGCCTTAGAGGAATCACTCACTTGGGACTTCTAGTTCTGATAATGTGGGTGAGGTTGCTGTTGGTACCCCTATGAGAATTGTTGAGGAGGAGGGAAAGAGGAGTACTGCGAATAATGATGGGAGGGATGAGGATTTTGGTATGATGCATCCGACTGTCGCAGAGAAAAGCCCTGATGATGGTAGCCAGATTGCTGCTGGTATCCCTGCCTCCATGTGTTCCCATATTGTGGAGGCTGCTGGTTTTGAGGTTGGAAGGATTGAAAGTTTCTTCCTCCCTGCTGCTGCTGGTGGTGAGGTGGCTGGTTGACTGAGTTCTGACCTTGGGGATGTCCCTGAAGACGAGTCACCTGCGGTTCATGTTCCCACACACCATTGATCTCTTGAATTTGCGGCGGGGGAGGAGAAAATTGCTCTGGGTAAACTGGCTGCAGCTCTGGTTGATAGACAACCATCTGGTTCTGGGATTGCGGGGGTTGCTCCAGGACCTGCACGTAATATACGTGCTGAACTAGCAGAAGCTGCAGAAGACTCGACTGAGGAGGCTGTGTATGCGGTGATTCCTTCTTCTCAGCGGAGTTCTCGATAGTAGCAGGAAAAAAGTTGCAAGTGTTGGTATTCAGGGCTCGAACTAGCTGCTCCAGTTGTTGAGAAATCAAATCGAGCTTCTCTAAACCATGTGTTCTCTTCTCAATAACATACAATTTTTTGAGGTCTTGGGACCTCTTCTCAATGATGTCTACCTTAGACAAGTGGCTCCCTATAATGCTTAGATTGGAGCTCTCATCCTTTTCTTCGACATGGGTAGCCATATTGACAGGCTTGTTGATAGTGGCGGGCATCTTCATGTAGGCGCATGATGAGGACTGAGCAGCATTTCCTTCAGCCATTTCCTCAAAAATGTTCCACATGACATCCTCATCTTTATTAAAATGCGAGCCTCTACAAGCGGCATCGACGAGCCTTAGGCTTTCTAGGGTCAGCCCATCGAAGAAATGCTGCACGAGACTAGTCTTGGGAATCTTGTGGTGGGGACACCATTTTCTTGTAATTCCTTGAATCTCTCCCACGCTTCATGGACTGTCTCATGGGCTTGTTGGCAGAAGCTAGAGATGCGAGATGGACTGTCTCTCCCACAGACTGGGTTTTGGGCTCTAATACTTACGAAGCCGCTCTCTCACTGGGAAGGAGACCTTCCAATGCAACCTAAAAACAAATGAGGGTTTTACTCACCCAAAGCAATGAGTCCAAATAATCAACTTTATTTAGGTCAAGTATTTTTAGCAGTCCCTTTTTTAATTTTTTTGTGTTATCACTTGTTTTGAGTAGATTCAATACAAGCGCCTAACATTTTTGTATTTTCTTTGATTCCTAAGTGATCCCAAAAACAGAGGGAGAAGTTGGGAAAAGTAATGCAAGGTGGCACTAAGATGGAAATCTCACCTTAGTGCCTAAATGATGAATGCTTAGTTAGAAGACTTACAATGCCTTCCATCTCTCTCCATGCAGGATGCAAAAAGGAATTTGTAAACCTATACTAAATGCCGATAATCAAACAGAAATCGTCCTAAGCAGGCAATTGCTACACTTGCAGAACCAAATGTTAAGTACTCAGAATGAATCCTAAGTCCGATCTCTGATGCCGATCAGTGCCTGCCACAATGGGTCCTGCACACGCTATATACGACCTCTAGCGGCACGTGGTTTCGAGACTGAGTACTTTAGCAATTAACTAATTTTTAAGTCCAAACGTGAAGACTATAGGTACATGGAAAATAGTTAGGCATTTGGCCTTAGATTACACGATCAAGCAAGCCTAAAAAACTAAGGGCTCATTCCACAAAACAAACAGAACAAAAGCAAAAAGCTCAAATTGCGAGACACAAAATGAAAGAATGTGATAAAACTCAGAAATCCGCAATGAGCTCCCAAGTGAACAAACACTTAGAAATTGTGCCCTAGAGTCTAAAGTCTTGAGTACCTGTATTATTACAAGTTAATAGTCAAATGAATCTATCTCTCACCAAAAATTAAAAATCCTAAACTATCCTCTCTCTCTCTCTCTCTCAAGAGCCTCCTGCTCTCTCCTGCCGGCTAGGGTAGAATAGCCGACTCCGCTTCCCAAGGTTGCATAGAATCACCTAGGCGATCCTCCTCAGTCCGTAGTCCCTCGCAAGAAGACAAGAAAGAAATGTCAGACAGTTCAAAATTAATAATCAAGCAAAGCGAGATAATAAAAAATGGAAGCAAGTGAAGAGATAAAAATATACTCTACAAGCCGATGCTCCCAGGCAATGACGCCATTTGAAAAACGAAAATATAGGAGTCGCTAAGTATTGGCTTGACAATTCAGGATCACTGTCACCGAGGCGACTACTCAAATCCTCTTATTGATCAACAATTAACCCACTGATGACATGGGATCGAGCCGAGGTCGTGTCTTTCCTCAAGGCGCATCGACAGTCGCTGCGACGACCTCAGACAGAATCCTGATCGATCAACAATTAACCCACAAGACAAAAATCGAAATTGTCACCATAGACTGAGAAGTCGTCCATGAACACCTCGAGAAAACTACCTACCATCTCGGCGAAAACTGCTAGCATGTATCTCTCGAATGTCGCGGGTGCGTTACATAATCTAAAGGGAATTCTTTTGAAGGCGTAAGTGCCGAACGGGCAAGTGAAGGTAGTCTTCTCTTGATCTTCGGGAGCGATTGCCACTTGATTGTACCCGGAATACCCATCTAGAAAGCAGAAGAACTCCTTCCCTACTAGTCTTTCCAAAACTTGATCAATGAATGGCAAGGGGAAGTGGTCCTTCTTAGTTGCTGCATTAAGATGACGGTAGTCAACACACACTCGCCAGGATGTTGGTACCCGAGTGGATATTTCCTCTTCTTTGTCATTGGTAACCACGGTAAGTCCTGATTTCTTTGGAACTACATGCAGTGGGCTTAACCATTTTGAATCGGAGATGGGATAGATGAAGCTTGCGGTGCCATTTGATGACATGGGATCGAGCCGAGGTCGTGTCTTTCCACAAGGCGGATCGACAGTCGCTGCGACGACCTCAGACAGAATCCCGATCGATTAACAACTAACCCACAATAAATATCAAGCAATGACTAGCAAAAATGTGGGGTTAAAATTTATTATAACTCTACATGCAAGTGTGCATAGGCGTAAGCACAAGTAGAGGTCGAACACTGGGAGGCGAATGATTGTGTGGTGAAATTGAATGCGCATTTATTCAATTCTTGGTTCATGTCCAATTCTTATTGTTTTTGTGGGGTTTTACTTATATATATATTTATATTTTTTATTTTCTTTTTATATTTTTAATTATATAATATAGATATATAGATATATATAGGAGGGGAGAGAGAGATATTTTATATTGGTATATATATAAATACTTAAAATATGTTAAATATAATATTTTTTGGCTTTTCATATTTTTTCTATTTTTTTGTTATTTTTTGGGATTTTTCTAATTTTTATGCATTTTTAATGTCAAAAATATCCCTGAAATGGGATTAATTAAATATCTGAAACTAATTTGGGTTTTAAAAATAGCAAATAGATCCCAAAATTACCCAAACTAATTTTAATACATAAATAATAGTATATAGATAATTATAAAATAGAAAAATATTTTTTTGGGATTTTTGTTGAATTTATATATATATTTTTGTTGAATTTTGGAGTTTTCTAATTTTTTAATTTTCTTTTGCTCTTTTTATAAGTTTTTGGCTTGGGACTCAATAAATAGCAAAGCATATATATATTTTTTGTAATTTTTCAAAATCATTTTCTATTTTTTGGTATTTTATAAATTAGACAGGGATTACTTAGGCTCCATTTGAATTTTTAAAATTTGATAAAATGTAAAAAATGCAAATTAAAAATGTGGGCGTGAAAGTATACTACTTGAAGCATTTACCCATATTTTTTCGTATTTTTAGGAGCTACATAGATATTTTTAATAAATAGATAAAATGCATAAAACAAAACAGCCTGGCAGGGGCATAAATGCAATAAAAATACCATACATGGAATCAGTTGTAATTTTTCCTTCATAAAACAACATTTATTTAAATGTTAGAGGCTATTTTATAATTACAAAAACCGCCAGGGTGTTACATGCAAATTTCACGCGCCTCACGTGGGACTACACGTGAGGCGGGGAGGGACCAATATTTAATAAAGATAAGTGCAAGGGTCCTGTGGCAAAATTTCCTATTTATTTACAACATAATATTTATTTTACAGAAATAAATATTAAATACAAAAAGGCGGGGTGTAGGTTTGCAAATTATGCCTTAAGTGGGCGCCGACGGACGGCTGAATCTGATTCACTTGCCACGCGTCGCCTCCTCCACGCCCGATGACGTTTCGCCGATGAACGCACAAGATTAGATCTCGTGGGTGAGATCTACGGTGAGGGCTTCGCTCCATCGGACGGTTGGGCTTCAAACTAGGGGGCCTCCATCATTCGAGCGGCTCTGGGGCGACCTGGAAGAACTCGGAAGAAGGTCACCTGAGGCGACCTTTGATCGGTCAGTGCGTGCTCCTCCGGGCAGCTCCCTTACCGCCATCATCTCTAAATCTTACTGGAGGATCCCTTCATCCAACGACGGCTTCACTAAGGCACCTAGAGCTCCCTTGAGCTTGGGCGAGGTCGAAAAGGTGACGAGCTCCAGGTATCTGTTCTTCGTTTGAATCGAGACAAGACGGGTCTCCTGGCGCTCCGGGGCCTGCACAAGAACTCACAACACAAAAAGAAGGTTCCGGGTTGGTGGTGTAGTGGGTGAGGGTGGCTTCGGGTGGAGATCTCTGGCGATGGGTGGAAGATGGAGATCGGGTCTCGGATCTGGGTGTGCGAAGGCGCCTGGGGCGAAGGGAAATGGCTAAGGAATGATGTGGAGGTGGAATGGTGGTCGGAAGATGTTGGGAGCACCGTGAATGGATTCGTCGGAGCAACTACGGGTGACCTTTGTTAAGCTATCCTACTGTCCTAACCACTAAAATAACGACACAAATGAAATGCAGGGTATGAAAGCTACCTAGAATAATGAAGATGCGCAAATCGAACATGGTTTTTGGCCACGGAGCAGGACCGCCGGCGACGGTGGCCGTGGGTGCAACCTCCACCTCTCCTGCCCGCCCAGACCCTCCAAGGGCTTCTCCCTGTCACGGAGAAGCTCGCTAGGCCAGAGGTGGGGACAAAAAGGAGTGAAAAGCTGACCAAAATTAAAGGGGAAGCGGAGGTTGTTTATTTATGTACAGGATGCGCACCCTTATTGACTGGGCAATCGGCGGAGATTCGTGATATGTACAAGGGGATAAACAGATGGGCATGTATCTACAAGGATTAGGGAACAACTTTTGTGAAGGAAGCAATGTCAGAAGATGCTTGTGGCGAGCGGGAATTAAGGGAGAAGATGGACCGCCAAGACAGGTGGAGTCTTTTCAGCCGCCTGGAGGGACAGTTGACCAGGCGATCAACATTTGAAGGGTTGCGATTGGTCCATGTCAGCACCAAGTTGACTTATTAATTAAACATAATAAATGATTTTATTAATTTTTGCTTATAAAATAAAAAATGTTTATTAAATAATATAGTATTTATTTTTTATTTTTATTTATTTTTTGATGAATTTATTATGAGTTTATTTTAATAGTGTATTTATAGGTATATTTACATGTATTTTGTACAATTTATTTTTATTTTGTATATTTTATTTTATTATTTTATTTTCTTATTTTATATATTATAACTTTTTTTTGTGATTCTAAATATATTTTTATTTGATTTTTATGAGTTTATTTGCGTATTTAACTAAATAGGTATGTATAATATGTAGGTATACTTATAGGTATTTTACCTATATTTTATATACATTTTATTTATTTAATGAATTTTATTATGTTTTATTTTGAATTTAAATTTTTAATGGAATATAGATAATATTTACAATTTAATAAAAATATGAAAGAATAAAAGAATGAAGTCTCCTTTTTATTTATATACAAGTAATACATAGGTATTTCCCTATGTGATTACATAGACTTATTTTATTTGAGGTTTTCTCTTTGGTTTTCTTTTAATTTCAATGTGTACATGTATTATGTATATTATTTACAAAATTCTAAAAATATAAATTTATAAAAATAATGAATAATGAATAAATTGAATATTTTAATCGGGTAAACTATACAATGAGGGCCAAAAACCCAACTTTTGCACAGTAACTCCAAAAAATATAAAACCACCACCATTAAATAGTTCATGAAAAGTTATATACAATTAAAGGTAATTTTGATAGATTTTGAGTTTTTATTTGGAAGATATGGGTCTGTGAAGTTTAGTTTCTGGCTTTTTATTCTGGATATAAACTGTACACTGTGTATCATTTTTGTACAAACTAAATTTTGTATTTTTATTTACATTATTATCTACAACTTTCATGTACAAATTTCTTTATTTGATGAATAAATCATGAATAATAAAATAGGTGTTAAAAATGCATAATTAATGCATGAGGTATTTATTGTATTTTTGGCCCTTATCTCCACCTACTTTATTCCTTGTCGACCAGTTCCATTTTGGACTTGGTCTCGAGGTTTGGGTCAAAAAATATTTGCAATATTTTATTTCTTTTTCTTTTCTTCTCTTTATTCTATAAGTTTGGCATTAAAAACCTTATTTTATGTACAATAAATACAATAAATAATGAATGCTATTATAGACAAATTGATGTTATTTACATGCATTTGCTGAGGTTTTTAAGGCCAAAATGATAGAATCAAGGTGATGAAATGGAGATTCATCACCCCCTATACTTTCCTTTACTAGTCCCTAGCAAATACTTATGCAATAAGTACAGAAAAGGACAAAGAATAAGAAGAAAAGAGAAAGCAAGAATAAAGAATTTAAAGATAAATTGAATTGATCATGATTTTTAAACTTATCTGTACAAAATCCAAGTTTAGAGCTCAGGTTAGACCTTAATGTGAAAATGTATGTGGAACCTGGTTGGGAACCGAATTTAAAACACAACAGCCTCTGAGAGTCACATAACTTGGTTCAAATCACCTCAATAGCCAGGTGATAACCACGATTTATCGAGGGTCTAAATAGTCCACACAAGGCGGGACTACTATGTCGCTGTGGCGACCCACAATAAACCGTAATTAATCAACAATTAACTCACACTATAGATCAAGCAATAAGAAATAAATGTGAAGTTAAAATTTATTTTTAACTCTACATAAATGGTGTATAGAGTAAGTATGCAGAGAGTTCGAACACAGGGAGCAAGACATGGTAGATCTACAAATGTGTATGTGAGTGAATGTGAATGTGGTGTCTACACTATGCAATGCAAATATTTTTGTGGGTTTTTAATTTTTTTTAATTTTTTTAATTTTTAATTTTTTATTTTGATTTTTAATTCACTGATTTTTTTATTTTATATTATATTTTTTTCTTTTTCAATATTGGAATATATAAGCTATATAATAAAAGAGGTGCTAGAATATTTATAAAAATATGCAAAAATGCTCAAAAATTCAGAAATAAAATCTTTTTGGTATTTTTATGATTTTTTACTATTTTTGTGATTTTTGGGTATTTTTCAGAATCTTTTTGGTATTTTTAAAAGACAAAATAAATGAAAACAATGGATAAGCTACTGGCTGTGAATAAAATATGAATGAAAAAGGTCAAACTACCACCAAAAATTTCCAAACTAATTTTAAAATAAAGATAAGAAAATAAGGAATCTACAGAACCTTAATTTGCAATTTTTGGAGTTTTCTATAATTTTTTAGATTTTTTTGAAGTTTTTAGGTATTTTCAAATTTTTAAGGTTTTTCTTTTGAGATTTTTAGTGGTTTTGGGAATGACACTAAAATAGGTTAAAATACACAATAGGTGATTTTTTTGGAATTTTTAGAGGTATTTTAAAATTATTTTGGTATTTTCTAAGCTAGACAGTACTGAAATGACATGTTTTTGATTTTTAGTAAATGCTAAAATGAATAAAAACGAAAAATAAAAATAGTACGTGAACGTGCAAGTTAACAGGAGCTTAAGTTAATTTTTGTAGAATTTTTCGAATTAAAATGATGCCTTAAATAAATCAGACAAGCACACAAAAATAATTCAACCTGGCAGGGACTATTCCGTAATATTCAAAAAGTTGCAGGGCACCAATGTAATTTGTCCACACAATTTAAAACTGAAATGAAAACTTTATGGACTAATAACAAATGCCCAAAGCAGTGGGGATGCAAGTACAAAAGTCCCACAAAACGCATGCTAAACACGCGCCTATCAGGGGCAATCATGCAAAATACCCAAAAGTTTTACACTTAGTACAAAATTTAATACACCTTTACGAAATAAACAAACTAAGAAGGGGGTCCGTGCAAAATACCCGCGCCTCACGTGAACTGGTCATGTGAGGTGACGTGGCCTGGACCTCTTTGCAATTAGTGAAAGTTCAAGGGCCTACTTGTAAATATTACAAAAATTTTTACGCTTCAGACAAAAGTTTATGGACTAAATCTTAAATACAAAAATGCGAGGGGTGAGAAATGCAAAATACCCCTCGCGTGCGATCCAACGGTGTGGCGTGGGCCACTAATCCACGTGGCGCTTCCTGGTCGCGCGATGACGCTTCGGCGATGGACGACCTAGATCAGATCCTCCTTGATAGATCAAACAGTTGAGGCGATGGAAAATCGGACAGCGGCTGTGCAACCTGGAGCTCCGCCACGATCCAATGGTCGAGACGCTTGGAGCAAGAACAAAGAAGAACACCGACGGGGCGATCTTCTCCGTTCAAGATCTCCGGCCTCCGGTGACGTTTGGGCTTCAAAATGGATCTGGGGACTCCTGGAGGTCTCCTCTTCCTCCTGGGGGCTTCAAAAGACCTCGGCGATGGCCGAGGTGCTCGCGAGAGGGTGGCGGAGCTGTAGAGCCCCGTGAGCTCCGGCGAGGCTCCAAAATCGCCTCCAGGCTCGAGTCAAAGCTCTTTGACTTGCAAAAATGGTTAGAAGGCCCATGGCAAACTCCCTGGTCCTCGAGAGGGTGGAGGCGTAGCGAGAATCGTCGTGTTCGTGGTTGGCCGGAGGTGCGCTCCGGTGAGGAAGATCAATAGGGCGATTCACACGATGGAATGCAAAATTCCTAGAGGGCTTTTGTTCCTAAGGCTAAAAGAAAGAAAATGCACGAAAAATAACTGGGTGAAGTGGCAGCCTTGACGGTGTAGACCGGAGGGAAAGGTACCTCGACCGCCGGCGAAGGGGGAGGTGCTGGAGCCGCCTCAGGTGTCGCTCGACCAATCTGAAGAGCTCAAGAGCAAGCTGTCACCTTCCTCGAGCTTGAGGGCACAAGAATGGGAGCTATCCTATGGATTAAGGGGTTCGAATTCAAATCGAAAGTTGGGTGCTCAATATATTTGGTTTGACCCGGTGACTGGCGAGGCTCCTAGATCGATGGATATCTTGCGAATCTTGGGTCCAAAAGCCAAGATAAGTC
Organism: Ottelia alismoides; assembly: GCA_037367405.1. Classification (NCBI taxonomy): domain Eukaryota; kingdom Viridiplantae; phylum Streptophyta; class Magnoliopsida; order Alismatales; family Hydrocharitaceae; genus Ottelia; species Ottelia alismoides. The sequence continues at coordinate 162,752 of JAZKJV010010661.1, read as the reverse complement.
ATGGGCGAGCTAGAGAGATCAACGAGGAACAATGTTGCAGAAGGATGCAACACCAAAAGGTGAAAGGATTGGCCTCGAGAAATCCGCAAAAATGGGTCAAAAATGAGGCTGTCAGAGTCTACAGAGGCTAGGACACCTAGTTGACCGGGGTCAACTAGGGTTTGCACCTGGTTGGTCCACGTGGACCAACCAAGAAAAACCCTGGAAAATACTTTTATTAATTCATTTTAAAATATTAAATGGCAGAATTAAATTATGATAATTAAATAAAAAATATTAGTTATTTTATGTAGTATTTTATCCTGAATTTTAATTATTTTTATGAAGTGTATTTTTATAAGTTTACTTTTTAGTCCTATATAGGTATTTATACCTATGTAATTTATTAATTTATTTTTATATGGTATTTTTAATTTCTTTAATTATATTTGTTATTTTATAAAAATATAAAATACTTTTATATACTTAATTATATTTTTATTTTAATTTTCTGAATTGTTTTATATACTTAATAAAATAAATGTGTATTATATAGTTATAAATATAGGTCCTATACCTATGTGTAATATATAGGTATTTTTATTTTGTATTTTATTTAAGTTTTTATTCATGTTTTAGTGTACATAATTATTATAAATAATATTTACAAAATTTTAAAAATATAAAAATACAAAAAAATAATGAATAAATAATAAATTGAATATTTTAATCTGTGCAAGTATACAATGTGGGTCCAAAACTCAACTTTCAAACCGTAGCTCTGCCAAATGCGAAACCACCGCTATTAAATAGCTTATTTTATTCTATTTACAATTAAAGGTGAGTTTGCTGCATTTGGAGTTTTCATTTGTGAGATACGAGTCTGGGAAGTTGGGATTCTGGATTTTTATTCAAACCATAACTTTTTATCTGTGTATTATTTTTCAATGAAATCAATTTAGTATTTTTCTATATTTAATTATCTACAACTTTCATGTACAAGATTTCTTTATTTGATGTATAAAAAGTGAAACCAAAAATAGGTCCCAAAATGAATAAAGAATGAATTAAAAAGTATATATATTTGACCCTTATCTCCCCCTACTTTATTCCTGGTCGACCTATTCATCAAGATGCCTAGTTCTCGGGGTTTGGGTCATAAAATATTTACAATATTTTATTGTTTTTCTTTTCTTTTATTTATTCTATAATTTTGGCTTTAATTACAGTATTTTATACACTATTTACATGTACATGCATGCATGCTAATATGATGTATTTAATGCTATTTACACACATTTACTAGGGTTTTTGAGGCCAAAACGATAGAATAAAGATGATGAAATGTGGATTCATCATCCCCCTATACTTTACCTTTGCTAGTCCCTAGCAAACACTTATGCAATAAGTGAAAAAGAACAAGAAAGAAAAGAAAAAGAAGAAATTGGATTTAGTTTAATTATCAAACTTGTCTTCACAAAATCAAAGTTTGGAGCTTAAGTCGGACCTTTGGAATTTTAGTGCGTGCGGAACCTTAATGAGAACCGAATTTGAAATCCAACAGTCCTTGAGAATCCCAAAACTCTGTTCAAGTCTCCTCAATAGCCAAGTCAGAAATATCTCAATTCATACGCAAACCCTTACGACTATGAATCTGACTCATACAATGTAAGTGATGGTGGCTCTCCCCAACTAGAATGGCAAAGAAACTGACTTCTCCAGTACGACAACCCAATGATTCCCCAATCTAATAACTCCATCCTCGAGGAGCGGGGTATTCCCTTCTAAGTTCAAGTGGCAACCAGCTCAAGAGGAGGGGGTGAAGAGAAGAATGGACGGTAGCCAGTGTAGCTACCTATCCTGGGATGCAAGACCAGTGTAGTCAAGTCATCCAGCTGCAGGCTCACATATTTGACTTTGGAACTCAAGCTTGCTTATTGGCTTTACAACATTTGTACATACTTTGCAGGCTTTTTATTTTTGTACATGCCTGAACATTTTTTTTGAATACTATATACAACAGCATTTACATAAGGAGTTTTTCCTCTTGAGCCAGTAGACTATCCCTCTTTTGAAGCTTTATTGCAACCCACAACCTCCTGTCTTTAGACTTCCTTATCACTGGACGGGTTGGGGTGCACTTCCCTCCCTAGAGGAGGACAAATGTTTCCACTTGTGTACGTCTCATACCGGCAAATCCAATCCCCTCACCACTCCAACTGAGTTGAGCCATGTGAAAGGTGCAGGTGTCCAAGTTAGGTCATTACCAACAAGAGTCGTGCATGTGCTCCGAAATACTCTACTTAGGCAGTCAAGAATCCATTGAACCAAGTCTCGTGATCCTCAAAGAATTAAGTCAACTAGACCTGAAGTACCTCAAACCCAGTTCCTATAAGGGTTCCTGTTATTAGGTAGATTTTAAGGTCCAATCAAGCTCCAATCTCCGGATTTTACTTAGACTTGTTCAACTATCAAACTCAATCTGAAAAATGCTCATGCTATGCAATGCAATGCAGAAAATATTTTTGTGATGCAATTTTCAAAGATTTTGAACTTTTTATGGATTTTTGAAAAGATGATGATGAAGCATATGCAGATGCATTTTTTGTATTTTTCAAAAGTGTTTTTCAAATGTTTTTGGATTTTACTTTTGCAAATGTTTTTGGAATTTTTGGAAACAAAAAGATTTTGGCTGAAAACTAGGTAAAAATATTTACACGGGAGCTGCTTCTTATATATACAAGAAGTGGATTTTAAAAATTTACAAGGGTAAGTGGTCAATTTTTATAAGTGTATGTATACATAGTGGATTTTGGTGAGATGTTCATATTCCTCAAACTTATTTGAAACAGGTTTTTCAAACATTTTTGAAAACTATAGTCCAAAATAATTTTTACAAACATTTTACAAACATGTACACACATTTGAAAATTATTTTGCAAAGGTTTTTCAAATAATATATATAGATTTTTCAAAATATTTTTGCAACCATTTCTCAAACCATTTGCAAATCATTTTTCAAACATTTTATTTCACACAAAGAAAATACATTTTTACAAACCACTCATTTTACACAGGTTGAAAACATGTAACAAAATATTTTCAAAATAGCTTTCAATAGATGTTCACAAAGATTTTCAAGCTATTTTTCAACATTTTGTAAAAAAATATTTTCACCTCATTTATTAATCAGTATATACAAAAAGAATTTGAGAAACAAAACACCTTTTTATTAAGGATTTTAATGAATTTTAAAGAATTGTTAGCCATATTTATTAAGAAAATACGAAAGTACAAGTTATGACTAAAGTATATACACAGTATATACGGCCCCCTATACTTAGCTTGAGCTATGTCCTCATAGATCGGAGAGAAAAGAGAAGACATAACTCGTACTAAGTATAGACAAGTCTAAAGAATAAATGAATGAATCAATAAGAAGTTGATCGTCCCCCCTATACTTAGGATCAAAGAATCCTAAGTGTAGCAGACTGTACACAACGCAGGGAGGGTCAAGGGTGGGAATGAACAGATCGTACTCAGATTGTCTCCCCCTATACTTAGGGTAAAATATCCCTAAGTATAGACAAGAAGAGGAGACAATGGAGAGGATCGAAATGAAACTGAAAGAACTCGGGGTGCAAACCCCCCTATACTTAGGATAAAGTACGTCCTAAGTACAGGAAACTGACAACAAGGGGCGACACCTTTTTGATAGATAAAGAAAATAGAAAAGGAAAAGAAGAAAAGAAGAAAAGATATTAGCAGATGAAAGCATGATATAGGCAGATGATCTGTACAACGGAAGATGGAAGTGATCGCCATGTATGAGATGCAGATGATATGAGTCAAAGAACACATCTCATACCAGAAGAATGGGGGCAACGTCAATGGTCGACGGATCATGATCTAGATATAGTTTCAGGCGTTGACCATTGACACGGAAGGTAGAGGAAGATGATGGTTCGGATATGTCAATACTGCCATTGTCATGTACCTTCCTGACCACATATGGACCTTTCCACTTGCTATGTAATTTCCCTGGGAATAATTTCATCCTGGAATCAAATAACCATACTCTCTGATCTGGCTCAAACTGTTTATGGTTGATGTGGGAATCGTGCCATGTTTTCACTTTCTCCTTGTACTGTAGGCTGCTAGAAAAGGTTGTATCTCTCAATTCCTCCCGGGCTGCCAACTCTGCTCTTCTCTGTTCTCCTATACTCTCGGGATCTAACAGTAACTCAATGACTGCCCAAAAGGATTTATGCTTGATTTCCACTGGCAAATGTCACGGCTTGCCATAGACGAGACGAAAGGGAGATGTCCCCAATGGATTCTTGAAGGAAGTCCGATAGGCCCACAAGACCGAGTCCAAAAGTTGTGACCAATCCTTTCGGTCTGGGCAGACAACCTTCTGTAAGATAGTTTTTATCTCTCGGTTCGATACTTCGACAAGACCATTAGTCTGAGGGTAATACGGTGTGGCAACCCGATGGTCAATGCCGAACTCGTCTGCAAGGGCCCTAACCTTGTCATTGATGAAATGAGACCCCCCGTCTGAAATCAAAACTCTAGGTACCCCGAACCGTGAAATGATATTTTTCCTCAAGAATTTGCATACGGTTTTAGCATCTGTGGCTCGGGCGGGGATGACCTCAACCCATCGGCTGACATAATCCACAGCGAGCAAAATATGCTTGAATCCCTGACTCTTAGGAAATGGGCCCATGAAATCAATCCCCCATGCATCAAAAACCTCACAAAAGTGAATGGGTTGCATGGGCATCATGTCTCTCTGTCCGCAGGTTCCCATCTTCTGACAGTCAGTACATCTCTTCACGAACTCATCAGAATCCTTGAAGAGAGTAGGCCACCATAGGCCGGATTGAAGCACCTTCTGTGCTGTCCTTTTTCCAGAATGATGTCCTCCTGCCTCAAGCTTGTGGCAGTATGTGAGGATGCTATGCTGCTCTTCTTGAGGAATGCACCTCCTCCAGATGCTGTCCCCTCCTTCATGATAAAGGACGGGATCCTCCCTAAAGTAAAACTTGGCCTTCGCCAGGAAGGTCTCGAGTTTCTGCCTGGGCCAGCCTTGTGGGACCGTCTTGGCGACAAGATAGTTCACAATGTCGGCATACCACGGGAGCGAGGTGATAGCCAAGATCGCCTCATCTGGAAACGTCTCTGTGATAGGTGCGCTGGGCTCAGATTCCTCAAGATTCTCCAATCTGGAGAGATGATCCGCCACCACATTCTTTACTCTAGGCTTATCCTTAATCTCAATATCAAACTCTTGGAGCAGAAGGATCCATCTGGTAAGGCGTGCTTTGGCATCCTTCTTGGCCATTAAGTATCGGATGGCAGTGTGATCAGTGTAAATTGTCAATCTAGATCCGAGAATATAAGATCTGTACTTATCCAAAGCAAAGACTACGGCCAGCATCTCTTTCTCAGTCACAGTATAATTCCGCTAGGTGGCATCCAAAGTCCGGCTGGCGTAGTGAATGGCGGACGACAATCCATCCCTCCTCTGTCCAAGCATAGCCCCAACGACAAAATCTGAAGCATCCGTCATGATCTCGAATGGGAGAGACTAATCAGGTGGCTGAAGGACTGTCCTGCTCCTAAGAAGAGGACCAAACTCGAATCGGTCGAGTAAGGCTGCTGTAAGAAGGTTAATTGAAGAGCCGCTGTCTAACATAGTACGATCAAACTGCTGCTCCTTAATCTCGCATCTGACATAGGGAGCTCCTGCGTCTGGTCTCTTGGCTGGTAGTTTTTTCTGAATGGTGCAACAAGTGTCATGGGTGAGCATATGGATCTGATCTCTGTACCTCTTCTTCCTGCGGACAGTAGTTATCTCTTTCAAATTCTTTTTGAAGAAGGGGATATGCTCAATTGCTTCCTGTAGAGTTATCTGAATGTGGAATATATCAATCATTTGGTTGCTGAACTCTACCTGCTGGTTCTTTTTTGGATTTTCTTTTTTATTCCCCTTCCCCTTGCGGAGTGCTTCAGGGAAGGGGATGGTAGGGGCCTCCTCAGATGGAGGACTAGGAATAGGTCCCTGTGCCTGTGAAGGAATAGAATCCATACAATCATCATCATTCAACACATATGGATCCGCAATTTGAACAGAAACCTTTCCTTTATTCATATTTTTGTTTTTCTTATTACCACAGTCCATAGATACACAAGGTGGTAACATCATAGAGAGAAGCTCAAGAAAAGTAGATGTGGTGGCCTCAGTACCACCACCGGCACCTGTCTTTGCGGCATCAGCACCGCGCTCTGGCTCTGCATCCAAAATGGTGGCATCAGCACCACCGTCTGCATCTGGTATCACGACAGCCTCAGTACCGTCGTCTGGAACTCCATCATTGGTGACATCAGCGCCACCATCTTCAACATCATCAGCAGCATCAACACCGCTACTCTGCTCCTCTAGCGCTCCTGGTTTAGCCTGTGGTTGTCGCTCAGAAGAGGTGCCGTCGGCTGGCATCCTACCGCTCCTAGTAGTCACAAAATCAGCATCATACATAGAATAAGACATATTGCTCAAATAATCACTAGGAGAGGTGTCCTCTGTAAACTCTACCTGCTCAGACTTCCTTTTCAGATTGTTCGGATTCGGTTCAATCTGAGCTGGTATGGCGGCTTTGCCTTTGATGATCTCCCTCATCTCCTGCCGGAACTCATCCATTTCTTGCCGGAAGGATGCTCGCTGTTCGGAGAGCAAGCGGGCAAGATCATCGAGAGTTGGGTTCTCAAAAGTGGGGGTTTGAGAACCGGATGGGTTCCCTTGCGCGAAATGAGGCTGTTGCTGCTGTGGTTGGTACAGATAGTTCAGGGAAGGCTGGGAATAAGACTGGTGAGGCTGCTGACGCTGCCTCCACTGTTGTCCCTGATAGGTGGGACGAGGACCCTGCTGGTAATGCTGCTCGGCATACTGGGGCTGCTGCTGCTGTGGTTGCTGGCTGCTCTGCTGTCCTTGAGCTGGATTCTGCTACTGAGATGAGGAGACACCGTTGCCCCAACAGAATCCGGGGTGATTGCGACGAATCTCGGGCTGAGGGTACCGGTCGTACCAAATCCCATTGACTTCCATCAATGGTTCCTGCTCGAAGGAGGGTGGAGGAAGAACTGCCAATGGCTGCTTCGGCTGATTTATCACCATCTGAGTATCTTGAGATGGCGGCTGCGCTGGGTAGTACTGTAGCAACGAGACTGGTTCTGCCTAGATATGGTTGACCTGGCGGTACGAGGCAGAGGGTTGAGACGAGCTTCTACTGCTCGGATCAACCCGTGACTTGGGAGGCTGCTGGGAAGACATTTGTGCCTCTTGGAAGCAAAGGATCTGCGTCTTCAGGTCACTCATGGGTTTGGCAATTTGGTCCATCTGGGTCATGCCTTGCATCTGTTTCTTCTCGAGGATCTCGAGACGGCCAGTTTCTCACTGATTATGCCCATGTCGGCTGTGGCTGATTCAGCTTCGGCTTCGGCTGCCGATGAAGTGTTAGGACCGGCATCGATGCAGGCGATCCTCTAGAATGATCCCGCTCCTTGCGGGGGCTTCTGCTGTGTGTAGACGCGGGATTGGGCCATGACGGTTGAGTTCTCTGCCATGCCTTCATAGATGGCCCAAACATCGTCCTCACCCTTGGAAAAATAGGACCCACCGTAAGAGGCATTGACAAGCCCCTGCAGCTCCGGTGTCAGCCCACAAAAGAAGCTCTGAACTAGATTGGGCTTGGAGATATCGTGATGTGGACACCGGTCAATGAGCTCTCGGAATCGATCCCAAGCTTCATGAAATTGTTCGTTCGGGATCATGACGAAGTTGCTGATCATGGCTCTAGCTGCATTTGTCCAGCCGAGAGGGTAGTATTTCTTCAAATACGCGTTCCGGAGATCGGCCCAAGTATCGATGAATCGCCCCAAATGTTTGAGCCAGTATGCGGCTCTGTCAACCAAGGAGAAAGGGAAGGCGATCATCTTGATAGTGTCCTCGGTCATCAGCCTATTATAGATTGTGCTGCAGATCATTTCGAATTCTTGGAGGTGGAGGTGTGGCTCTTCGGTCGGCAACCTATGGAATTTGGGTAGAAGCTGAATGGTGTGGGGCCGAAGCTTGAAATCTCCATGGATAGGAGGGAGTCGAATCCAACGATGAGTGAGGGATGTTGCGGGATTGTGTAATTCCCTCATGATAGTCTGTGGCGGCCTCTCAGCATTGGGATCTCCTCTCTGGTTCTCTACGACTGGAATGTCACCTCCACCACCACCGCCCCTAGGTCGGTTTTCTCTCATCTGTGCTATCTCTCGCATGAGATCACCCATGAAGACTCCCTGGTCTCGGATCTGTCTCTACATTGTCTCCAAGGATGCTAGCAAGGAATTGTTTATGGCCGCTTGATCAAATAAGAAAGGAGGGTGATCATGGTCATCTGGGTGCTCTCCTCTATCAGCCATGTCTAGGTTCTCTGAAAAAGAAAAAGAACCCATCTCAGGTGCCGTCAAATATTCTGAGCTCTGCGATGCACTAAATTGTGAGACTCTTGGACTGATGGAAGGGGAATGAGAAGGGTGGTCGAGGGGGAACAGGGTGGAAGTGAACTCAGGCTCGAAGAGCGGACTCTCTGAGGTCGTCCTAGATGAATGAGGAGGAGTGCTGGATAGCGGTGCCGACAGAGTCGGCCTAAGAGATCTCCGTCCCATCATCTTGATTATTGGGTAGAGCAAGGTGAATGCAGAAGAAGAAGAAGGAAGAGAGAAGCAAAATTGCGCACAATTGTGCTGTGTTTTTGATCTTGACCTAAAGATAACTAGCAATCAAACACAAAACAGGGTGAGTTCACCAACTCAACACATGAAGCCGTGAAGGTTCAGCTTTTATCTTGTCAGTTTTAATCTTGAATTCAGGAATTTATCTTATCACGAGTCCTTAGAGCGCTACGCCTAAAGGAGAGAGAGTACTGCTGGAAAAGTGTTCCCGTACTTGTCCTCCTCCTGTGTAACCTATATCTTGCGCTTTTTAAGGTCCTTGTAACCCTTCCTGGATCCCTACTCAGTCAAAGAAGAAGAGGGAGGAAGCTGATAGGCAAAATCGATACTTCGGACCTCGCTCGCAACGGAATCACCCGTGAGCGTGCAAGATCCTACTCGGACGTGGATGGTGAGACAGACACACCCGTGAAGGTGTGGCCTATGCTCGGTACTTCGGACAAGGTCGATGCTCACATAATAGTGAGTCACCAATGGCGACCAAGCCCTACTCGCCTACGTACGATAGTAGCGCCAATACTTCGGAAATCCAGGCGATACACAAGGCAGCCACAAGCTGGGATTTAGGCTCTAATCCTTACGAAGCACTCTGCTCACTTGGAAGGAGACCTTCCCATGCAACCTGAAAACAAGTGAGGGTGTGACTCTCCCCAATCAATGAGTCCAATTACCAATTTTATTTAGGTCAAAGTTTTCTTAACAGTCCCTTTTTTAATTTTTTTGGTGTTATCGCTTCTTTTGAGTAAATTCAAACAAGCGGCTAACGGTTTTTATTTTTTCTTGATCCTACTTTGTCCAAAAACAGAGGGAGAACATAGTCAGAAAAGCCGTGCAAGTCCATCCCAAGGTGGAAATCTCACCTTTGTGCCTAAATGATGAATGCTAAGTAAGAAAACTTACAACGAATCCCAGCTCTCTCCATGCGGGATGCAAAGCAGAAATTTATAAACCTAAACTACATGCCGGTATGCAATGCGGAAATTGTCCTAAGATAGGCAATTGCTACGTGAAGAACCACAAGTTAACCACCAATCTCCAATCCTAATGTCCGGTCTAGGCTCACCCCTCCTTCTCTCGACACATCGAGATTAGGAGAAGCGCTTGGCGGGATGAGCTCGCGGCGTGCGGATAGAAGACTAATGACTAACTGTTTAATTAGACTAAGTCCAAATTCGATCTATAGGTGCATGCAAAGGTCATTAATGTGTTTGGACCTAATCTAATCGATCAAGCAAAGGCCTAAAAATCTAAGGGCTCAATCCACAAGCAAAATGTAAATGAAAACAAAACCGGAAAATGACTGTCGAAAAACGCAATGAAAACCGTGGTGAGCCCCTGGGTGAACAAACACCCGGAAATTAGGACCGAAGTGTCTGAAAGTCCAAGTCCCTGTATTATTACAAATTAATAATCACTCTCTCACTAAATAAAATGCAAACTAATCTAATCACTCTCTCACTCCTCCTGCTCTCTCCTGCCAGCTTGGCTTAAGAAAAGCCGGCTCCGCTTCACGTTGTTGCTCCGGATCCCCTAGGCGATACGCCTCGCTCCGCGGTCCCTCGCAAGAAGATAAAGAGATGGTCAGACAAGCTCAACACTATCTATCAAAAATGCAAGAGAGATAAAATGAAGCAATGGTAGATAAACAAACACAATCAAACAAAAATATGAACTACTCGCTGTTGCTCCCCGGCAACGGCGCCATTTGATAACCACGATTTATCGAGGGTCTAAATAGTCCACACAAGGCGGGACTACTATGTCGCTGTGGCGACCGACAATAAACCGTAATTAATCAACAATTAACCCACACTATAGATCAAGCAATAAGAAATAAATGTGAAGTTAAATTTATTTTTAACTCTACATAAATGGTGTATAGAGCAAGTATGCAGAGAGTTCGAATACAGAGAGCAAGACAGGGTAGATCTACAAATGTGTATGTGAGTGAATGTGAATGTGGTGTCTACACTATGCAATGCAAATATTTTTGTGGGTTTTTAATTTTTTTAATTTTTTATTTTAATTTTTAATTTTGTATTTTGATTTTTTATTTACTGATTTTTTTATTTTATATTATATATTTTTTCTTTTTCAATATTGGAATATATAAGCTATATAATTAAAGAGGTGCTAGAATATTTATAAAAAATATGCAAAAATGCTCAAAAATTCAGAAATAAAATCTTTTTGGTATTTTTATGATTTTTAACTGTTTTTGTGATTTTTGGGTATTTTTCAGAATCTATTTGGTATTTTTAAAAGACAAAATAAATGAAAAAAGTGGATAAGCTACTGGCTGTGAATAAAATATGAATGAAAAATGTCAAACAACCACCAAAATTTTCCAAACTAATTTTAAAATAAAGATAAGAAAATAAGGAATCTACAGAACCTTAGTTTGCAATTTTTGGAGTTTTCTATATTTTTTTAATTTTTTTGAAGTTTTTAGGTATTTTCAAATTTTTAAGGTTTTTCTTTTGAGATTTTTAGTGGTTTTTGGACTGACACTAAAATAGGTTAAAATACACAGTAGGTAATTTTTGGGAATTTTTCGAGTTATTTTAATATTTTTTTGGTATTTTCTAAGCTAGACAGTACTGAAATGACATGTTTTTTATTTTTAATAAATGCTAAAATGCAATAAAAACGAAAAATAAAAATAGGGCGTGAACGTGCAAGTTAACAGGAGCTTAAGTTAATTTTTGTAGAATTTTTCGAATTAAAATGATGCCTTAAATAAATAAGATAAGCACACAAAAATAATTCAACCTGGCAAGGACTATTCCGTAATATTCAAAAAGTTGCAGGGCACCAATGTAATTTGTCCACACAATTTAAAACTGAAATGAAAACTTTATGGACTAATAACAAATGCCCAAAGCAGTGGGGATACAAGTACAAAAGTCCCGCAAAACACGTGCTAAACACGCGCCTGTCAGGGGCAATCATGCAAAATACCTAAAATTTTTACACTTAATACAAAATTTAATATACCTTTACGAAATAAACAAACTAAGAAGGGGGTCCATGCAAAATACCCACGCCTCACGTGAACTGGTCACGTGAGGTTACGTGGCCTGGACCTCTTTGCAATTAGTGAAAGTTCAAGGGCCTACTTGTAAATATTACAAAAAATTTTTACGCTTCAGAAAAAAGTTTGTGGACTAAATCTTAAATACAAAAATGCGAGGGGTGAGAAATGCAAAATACCCCTCGCGCACGATCCAATGGTGTGGCGTGGGCCACTTATCCACGTGGCGCTTCCTGGTCGCGCGATGACGCTTCGGCGATGGACAACCTAGATCAGATCCTCCTTGATAGATCAAACAGTTGAGGCGATGGAAAATCGGACGGCGGCTGTGCAACCTAGAGCTCCGCCACGATCCAACGGTCGAGACGCTTGGAGCAAGAACAAAGAAGAACGTCGGGGAGGCGATCTTCTCCGTTTAAGATCTCCGGCCTCCGGTGACGTTTGGGCTTCAAAATGGATCTGGGGACTCCTGGAGGTCTCCTCTTCCTCCTGGGGGCTTCAAAAGACCTCGGCGATGGCCGAGGTGCTCATGAGAGGGTGGCGGAGCTGTAGAGCCCCGTGAGCTCCGACGAGGCTCCAAAATCGCCTCTAGGCTCGAGTCAAAGCTCTTTGACCTGCAAAAATGGTTAGAAGGCCCAGGGCAAACTGCCTGGACCTCGAGAGGGCGGAGGCATAGCGAGAATCATCGTGTACGTGGTTGGCCGGAGGTGCGCTCCGGCGAGGAAGATCAATAGGGCGATTCACACGATGGAATGCAAAATTCCTAGAGGGCTTTTGTTCGTAAGGCTAAAAGAAAGAAAATGCACGAAAAATAATTGGGTGAAGTGGCAGCCTCGACGGTGTAGACCGGAGGGAAAGGTACCTCGACCACCGGCAAAGGGGGAGGTGTTGGAGCCGCCTCAGGCGTCGCTCGACCAATCTGAAGAGCTCAAGAGCAAGCTGTCACCTTCCTCGAGCTTGAGGGCACAAGAATGGGAGCTATCCTATGGATTGAGGGGTTCGAATTCAAATCGAAAGTTGGGTGCTCAATATATTTGGTTTGACCCGGTGACTGGCGAGGCTCCTAGATCGATGGATATCTTGTGAATCTTGGGTCCAAAAGCCAAGATAAGTCATGGGCGAGCTAGAGAGATCAACGAGGAACAATGTTGCAGAAGGATGCAACACCAAAAGGTGAAAGGATTGGCCTCAAGAAATCCGCAAAAACGGGTCAAAAACGAGGCTGTCAGAGTCTACAGGGGCTAGGACACCTAGTTGACCGGGGTCAACTAGGGTTTGCACCTGGTTGGTCCACGTGGACCAACCAGGGAAAAACCCTGGAAAATACTTTTATTAGTTCATTTTAAAATATTAAATGGCCAAATTAAATTATAATTATTAAATAAAAAATATTAGTTATTTTATGTAGTATTTTACTCTGAATTTTAATTATTTTTATGAAGTGTATTTTTATAAGTTTACTTTTTAGTCCTATATAAGTACCTATACCTATGTAATTTATTAATTTATTTTTTATTTGGCATTTTTAATTTCTTTAATTATATTTATTATTTTATAAAAATATAAAATACTTTTATATACTTAATTATATTTTTATTTTATCTGAATTGTTTTATATCCTTAATAAAATAAAAGTCTGTATTGTATAGGTATAAATATAGGTCTTATACCTATGTGTAATATATAGGTATTTTTATTTTGTATTTTATTTGAGTTTTATTCATGTTTTAGTTTAAATAATTATAATAAATAATATTTACAAAATTGTAAAAATATAAAAATACAAAAAATAATGAATAAATAATAAATTGAATATTTTAATCAATGCAAGTATACAATGTGGGTCCAAAACTCAACTTTCAAACCGTAGCTCCGTCATATGCGAAACCACCACCATTAAATAGCTTATTTTATTCTATATACAATTAAAGATGAGTTTGCTGCATTTGGAGTTTTCATTTGTGAGATACGGGTCTGGGATCAGACCATAACTTTTTATCTGTGTATTATTTTTCAGTGAAATCAATTTAGTATTTTTCTATATTTAATTATATACAACTTTCATGTACAAGATTTCTTTATTTGATGTATAAAAAGTGGAACCAAAAATAGGTCCTAAAATGAATAAAGAATGAATTAAAAAGTATAGGTATTTGACCCTTATCTCCCCCCACTTTATTCCTGGTCGACCTATTCATCAAGATGCCTAGGTCTCGAGGTTTGGGTCATAAAATATTTACAATATTTTATTCTTTTTCTTTTCTTTTATTTATTCTATAATTTTGGCTTTAATTACAGTATTTTATACACTATTTACATGTACATGCATGCATGCTAATATGATGTATTTAATGCTATTTATACGCATTTACTAGTGGTTTTGAGGCCAAAATGATAGAATAAAGATGATGAAATGTGGATTCATCACCAGGTCAGAACTAGCCTACATCATACGCAAACTTTTATGACTATGAAGCAGAGTTGTACAATATAAGTGATAGTGGCTCTTCCCAACTGAAATGACCAAGAGACTGACTTCTCCAGAATGAAAACCCAATGATTCCCTAATCCAGCACTCTACCCTCGAGGAGCGGGGTATTCCCTTCTAAGTTCAAGTGGCATCCAACTCAAGAGGAGGAGGTAGAGAAAAGAATGGACGGTAGCCAGTGTAGCTACCTATCCTGGGATGCAAGACTAGTGTAGTCAAGTCATCCAGCTGCAGGCTCACATGGTATAACTTTGATGCTCAAGCTTGCTTATTTTCTACACAACGTATATACATACTCCGGCAGGCACTTTATTTTTTTATTTATTTACAAGCCTGCCCACTTTTTTGGAGTTTTTTTCAACATACTATTTACAACAACATTTACATAAGGACTTTTTCCTCTTGAGCAAGAAGACTGTCCCTTTTTTGAAGCTTTATCGTAACCCACACTCTCCTGTCATTCGACTTCATTGAAACTGGACCAGGTTGGGGTGCACTTCCCTCCCTAGACGAGGACGAATGTTTCCACCCGTGTGCGTCTCAGACTGGCAAATCCAACCCCCTCACCACTCCAACTGAGTTGAGCCAATTGAAAGGTGCAAGTGTCCAAGTTAGGTCATAGCCGACAAGAGTCATGCGTGTGTCTCGAAAAGTTCTAGTTAGTCAGTTGAGGTGACTTGAACCCAGCCCTAATTTCTCAAAGAATTAAGTCTGAATGGACCTGAAGTACCTTAAACCTAGTTCTCATAAGGTTCCAGTGCAGTTAGGTACGGTAAGGTCCAACCAAGCTCCACTCTTCGACTTGATTGGACTAGTTCAATCATCAAGCTCAATCAAACAAAATATGAATGCTATGCAAATGCTATACACAATGAATGATGCAATTTTTCACAAAGAATTTAAAAATCAAAGAATCTTTTTACACAATGAATTTAAGGAAAATCTTGACACACAAAAAGTATGTACAACTATTTACACGGGCGTGCCACTTTGCTTTACAAGATTTAAGGATTTTAAAGATTTTACAGGTTTTAATAAAGTGAGTTATTTATGGTATATTTATACAATTGATAAAGAATTTATATACAAATTTTATTCCTATTTCAATGATACATTCATTCCTCAAATTTATTTGAAAACAAATTTTGAAAACTATAGTACAAAATAATTTTGCAAACTTTTACAATCATTTGAAAGTCATTTTGTAAAGATTTTTCAAACGCTATATATACATTTTTCAAAAAATTTTATAAACATTTTCAAAATCATTTGCAAATCGGTTTTTAAACTTTTATTTCACACAAAGAAAGAATTTCTGCAATCAAAATGTTTTTACAAAGGTTGAAAACATTTCACAAAAAGTTGTCCAAACGGTTCACACCATTTTTCAAATCATTTTGCAAAAATATTTTTAACCTGATTTATTAATCAGTAAATACAAAAACAATTTGAGGAATGACTGTTGTTTATTAATTGATTATATGTTTATATATACAATATATTTAGATATATTTATTATGAAAGCATGAGTTATGGTTAAAGTATATACAGAGTATATACGACCCCCATATACTTAGCATGAGCCATGTCCTCATATATCGAGAAGAGAAAGAGAAGACATAACTCATACTGAGTATAGAAAAGTCTAACGAATGAATACATAAATAAATATAGGAAAGAATGAACGAATGAGAAGTTGATCGTCTCCCCTATACGTAGGATCGAATAATCCTAAGTATATCAGACTGTACACAAAGCAGGGAGGGTCAAGGGTGGGAATAAACAGATCGTACTCAGATTGTCTCCCCCTATACTTAGGGTAAAATATCCCTAAGCAGAGACAAGAAGAGGAGACAATGGAGAGGATCGAAAAGAATGAAAAATCAGGGTGCATAACCCCCTATACTTAGGACAAAGTGTGTCCTAAGTAGAGAAGACTGTCAACAAGGGGTGACACTTTTTTGATAGAAAAAGAAGATAGAAAAGGAAAAGAAGAAATCAGATGAATAGTTTTTGAGGTGCGGCGTCTGAATCTTCTGATGCTGATAATGTAGTGGATATCTCATCAAGGCGTAGAAGCTGGATGGAGTCGACAACGACCAAGAACGTATCAGGCTCGAGGTAAGGCTTCAGGAGTTCACCGTTGACGATGAATGGTTGTGTGTCAGCAGACAATTCTGATATGGCAATACTTCCATTGTCACGCACTTAAAAAACTCGGAATGGCTCTGTCCACTTACTCTTTAATTTGCCCGGAAAGATCCGCAACTTTGCATCATATAACCACACCTTCTATCCAACATCAAAGGTCTTTCGTCTGATGTGCCGATCATGCCAGCGTTAAACCTTTTCCTTGTACATCAATGTGTTATCGCATGCATAGTCTCGGAACTCCAAGAGTCTGTTCAGACCATCTTTTCTTTTCTGACCACTTTTCTGTGAGTCCAAATTGCACATGTTAATTGCCCATAAAACTTGTGAATTAATTCGACGGGCAAATGTCACAACTTCCCATATACAAGACGATAGGGCGATATGCCCAAGGGAGACTTGTAGTCAGTTCTATAAGCCCAAAGGACTGAGTCCAAGAGTTGAGACCAGTTCTTTCTGTCCGGCCTAACAAGTTTCTGAAGGATCGTCTTGATTTCTCTGTTCGACAATTCAGCCATGCCATTGGTCTGAGAATGATAAGGAGATGCGACTCGGGGGTCGATGCCGTACTCCTTCATTAATTTCTTGACCTCTTTGTTAATGAAATGGCTATCCCCATCTAATATGAGAATCTTCGGAATCCCGAACCGCGCAATGATGTTATCTCTCAAGAATCGGCACAATGTCCGACTGTCAGCTGCTCGAGCGGGAATAGCTTCAACCCAACGACTAACGTAATCTACGGCAAGAAGGATGTGCTCAAAACCCTGACTGTTAGGGAAAGGTCCCATGAAATCAATGTGCCATGCATCAGAAACATATGCTATCTGAATGATCTTCAGGGGCATCGAATCTTTTGCAGTGAGTGTACCCTTCAATCTCTGATAGTCAATGCATTGTTTGACAAATACTGTTGCATCCTTGAATAGGGTGGGCCACCAGAAGCCACACTGAAATACTTTGGTTGCCGTACGGTCTCCAGAGTGATGTCCACCAGATTCGAGCGAGTGACAGTGCTTGAGGCACTATAATGCTCCTCCTGAGGTATGCACCTGCGCCAAATGCAATCCGCTCCTTCCCTGAATAAGAGAGGATCTTCCCATTGATAAAAACGGATGGTCGACATGAATTTGTTCTTCTGATTTTTCGTCTAATGCGATGGTATTACCCTTGAGGCGAGGTAATTGACTATATCAACATACCAAGGGAGGGAATCTGCTGCTAAAATTAACTCATCTGGAAAGGTTTCTGTGATAGGTGCATTGTTCAGTGGAGGCTCTTGCTGCTCAATTCTGGAGAGATTGTCTGCTACCACATTCTGAACTCCAGGATTTTCCTTGATCTCCAAATCAAATTCCTGGAGGAGAAGGATCCATCTAATCACTCTAGGCTTGGCATATTTCTTCTACTGTAGGTACCGGATAGCAGAGTGGTCTGTAAAAATGGTAACTTTTAATCCAAATAGATAGGATCTGAACTTCTCCAAGGAGAAAACCACATGCAACAACTCTTTTTTTGTCATGCACTTCATCTAATGTTTTACTGGCGTAGTGAATGGCATAGGGCGCTTTTTCTTTTCTCCGTCCAAGAACATCCTCGACTGCAAAGTCTGACGCATCAGTCATGATCTCAAAGAGAAGAGACCAATCCGACGGCTATAGGACTAGAGCCTGAGTGATAAGCTCCTTCAGCTGATTGAAAGCAAGGAGAACCTGCTGATCGACATTGAACTTAATTTCCTTGCATAGAAGTTCTGTTAAAGGTCGGGCGATGCTGCTAAAATCCTTGATGAATTGTCTGTAAAAGCCCACATGCCCCAGGAATGACCTTATATTTTTGACTGACTGAGGTGGCTCTAGATTGGAAATAACATCCACCTTTGCCGGGTCGACTTCCATGCCGCGTTTGGAAACGACGTGACCCAGCACAATGCCCTCGGTGACCATGAAGTGGCTCTTTTCCCATGAAAGCACTAAATTGACTTCACAACATTTCTGAAGCACTCTGTCTAGGTGCCCAAGACAAGAATCGAAACTGTCACCATAGACTGAGAAGTCGTCCATGAACACCTCGAGAAAACTGCCTACTGATGACACGAAAATCGAGTGACTAAGGTAATCAGGTATATCTAAGATGGTCGTCGCGACCTCAATCACTCGATCGTGTCAGTCAAGAAGAATAGATCACCGATAAAAGATCAAAACAACTCAAAAATCAATAGCGGTCTTGCTATTAGTTTAACCTGGTATAGCTACTAGGGTCGAACACAAGGAGCACGGACTGGCCTCGCGGCCTACAAAGTAGTCAAAAAGAAAGGAAAAAGAAATCAAAAGATATTTTTGGTAGTTTTTAAGTCTTTTTATATTTTTTTTGGATTTTTAAGATATTGAGAAAATAATAAAAACAAGAAAACAAGGCACTCCAACAATTTATTTAATACACTAAAATCAACTAAAAATTCAAATAAAAATATTTTTGTATGTTTTATAATTTTTGTTATTTTTAGTGAATTTTTGGGATTTTTCTGATGTTTATTTAATTTTCTAAAAATCAAACAGTGCAAGGAAAAGAAGGTACTGTCCAGCAGAGCTTAAGGGACCTAGATAAAATGTCTAGAAATCCCCAACAAGCCTAGAGGTAATTTTCCTATATGGAGAATAAAACAAGAAAAATTTGAGCACCTAAATTATTATTTTTGGATTTTTAATTTATTTGTTCAAATTTTTATAAGATTTTAAGTGTTTTTCAATTTTTAGGTGTTTTAAATAACGAAAAATAGCCAAAATTGGCTAGAAAATCAAGCACAGGAAGATAAACAATAAATAATTTTTTTTCTAATTTTTAGAAGAATTTTAATATTTTTTTATGATTTTTAAAGTCAGACAGTGAGGAAAATAGATGTTTTTGAATTTTTAAAAATATCAAATCAAAATAAAAATGTCTCTAAAAATCCCAGAAAATTTTACACTATGG
Source organism: Ottelia alismoides (assembly GCA_037367405.1). Lineage (NCBI taxonomy): Eukaryota > Viridiplantae > Streptophyta > Magnoliopsida > Alismatales > Hydrocharitaceae > Ottelia > Ottelia alismoides. The sequence goes on along the minus strand of JAZKJV010010661.1, from coordinate 143,340 downwards.
CAGGGGCCATGTATCCAATTTTCGTTGGATTTGGAGTATGTTTACTTTTTTATTAAAATCAAACACAAGGGCACATTACATAGGGACCAAAACGCAAATACCTAAAGTCCTGGGGGGGTCCGGTGCAAAATACCCAGGAGGTCACGCACGTGGCGCGTGCCTGGGGCACTCAGAGACCCAGATGTAATAAAAATTAAGTCCTCGGACCTTTTGGTAACATGTGCCAAAAGTCCAAGGGCTAGTCTGCAAATAACCCACAAATTAACGCACATGCATATAAAAACAACTCACAGGGGCATATCTGCAATTAACCAAAAGTATTCATTCATTGAGTAACATCTAGAACTACAAGGCATTAAATGCAAAAAGCCCAGAGACTCACGTGTCGAAGCACGTGCTATACCATACACAGGGGCATAAATGCAAAGAAAGTAAAGTGCAGGGTCTTCTATGTAATTGTTCCAAAAACTAAACAACTAAACTAAATATTTACAAGACTAAATGCTAAATAAGATAAGAAGGAGGGCCTAAGGGTAAATTACCCTTTATTAATGGAGCCGATGGATGCGCGCCGCATGGTGCATCTGACGGTGTAGGACGACGGGCGCTCCAAGGCCGGGCTACTCGCGATGATCGAACGGTGACGGCGTAGACACGTGGAATATCTGGCGGTGGCGGTGCGTCGCTGCTACGCCTCTCTGGATCGACGGCTGGGATCAGTCCTCACTGATCGGACGCTAGCTGCAGCTCCGTGAATGAACGGTCAGGATGTGATCTGGAGCTCTGAGGCTGATCGGACGGTCGCTGAAGGTCTTTGAAGAACAGGTGGCCGGCGGACTTCGCCAGCCCAGTACGCTCGCTCCGAGCCTCCTCGCGGGGTGCTGATGGTCGGAGAAGGTTCGGCATGCGCCTCCGCGTCAGATGGGGGTCTCCGATGACCCGACCGAGCCCTGGAGGGCTCCGGCGAGGTCGGCGGAGGAACGTCTCCTGGCTCGATGTAGGAGGACCTCAGATGGCCCTCATTGTACCTGCAAGATGGTCCAGAAGGCTCGCGGGTCGAGGGAAAACTGCCTCGACCCGGTTAGGCAAGGTGAAGGTGGACGGTGGTGCGATATGGGCGAGCTCCAGCGAGGGTGTGGACGGAGGAGCTCGAGCCCCAGCTCCTGTGCGAGCTGGGTTGAATGGGAGTATGGAGAACGTGCGCGGGAGGAAGGCGGAGGTGATGGTATGGTCCAATGATCGAATGAAAGGCGGGGGTGCCCGGAATCGGAGATGAACGGTGACGACGAGATTTGGGAGTAATCTAAAATTAGCGAAAAGGAAAGGCCAAAGGGGCTACCTGGGTGGACGAAGAGACTGTGGACGAGCTGGCGATGCTCTGGGTCGTGGCCTCGAGGAGCGTCTCCCTCTGAGGCTCGAGCTCTCGCTCTGGGCGGAGCACGACGGTGGTAGCTCGCCGGATCAGTGGTATCCGGTTCCTCTCCTCGCTGCGACATCACCTAGAGTGAGCTGTCACTCTCACGCACGCACTGGAGCTCACTGGGGGTGGAACGAATGGACCAAAGATAGGAATGGAGGTGGCGGAGCTGAGACTATATACGTTGGAGGGTCCGGGAAGAAGCGTGCGGGTAGGGCAATCTGGAGCGTAGATCCCGAGACGGTGGCTCCGGCGAGGGTGGCGGATATGACGTGATCAATTCGGACCCGGGGTTTAGGCGAGGCATGATCGGGTTTGGTTGCGAAAAATCCGAGAAGACGGGTCGGGCAACCAAGACCCGTGGGAAGTGGTCCTGGGGGGGGAGTTGACCGGGCGGTCAACAATCCCCAGGGCCAATGGGTGAAGGCCACGTGTAAAAGATTTATAAATTCAATTAAAAATAACAAATGGCTGAATTATGGAAAAATCAAAACATGAAATATTTTTATTTTAATTTTTCCTATTTTTTATTGATTTTTGATTAATTTTTCAAAGTAAAAATAAGGTATGTACATAGTAGGGTTATATATAGGTATATATACAATATATAGGATTTTAATTTTGATTTTTAATTTGTTATTTTTATACAATTTTATTCCCATTTTATATTTTATTTATTTATAACATAAAATAAGGAATAAAAAGATATTTTTATTTTATTTTTATTATTTTTATACAAGGGTGAAATAAATACATATGTACATTTATATACATGGTATATTTACAATGTATTTTTATGATTTTTAATTTGTGATTTTTATTTTGTTTTTGTTTTAATTTATTTTATTTATTTACACAATATAATATAGAATATTTACAAGATTTTTTGGAAATTGATTTTATTTATTTATAGGGCTAAGTAAATATAGGTATGGTGGTATGTACAAGGTGAAAGTGATGTTTTTGTTTTCTTTTTAATTTTTCTATTTTTATTTTGTTTTTATCTTTATGAATATATACAAGTATTTACAAGCCAATTTGAGTCTATTTTTGTGAGGAAAATACTTTTATTTTATTTACATAAATATTTACACACATGAGCCCATATCTCCCTCTACTTTGGCTTTTATGCGGTCAGGCCCATGCTGAGCCCTCCCTTGGGTTAGGTTGCTCAATATTTATTCTAAATATTTCCCTCTTTTTCTTTTTAATCTTTATTCTTTTATTTTTTTGCACAAAAACATGCTAATTATAGGTTTTTACACAATGCATGCTTTTGGTAATTTTTTCTATTTACAACTATATACATGCATTTGCAAAGGTTTTTGTAGCTAAAATATAAGAATAAAGAGTGATGAATGAGTATTCATCACCCCCCTATACTTAACTTTGCTAGTCCCTTAGCAAACCTTTATTTGAAAAAGAAGTGAAAAAGAAATAAAGAAAAAGAAAAAGAGAATGTACATGGATCAAGGCTGATTATTAAACTTGCCTTCATTAAATTAAGGTATGGAGCTCGATCAGATCTTTAGATTATTAATGTGTCGGAACCTTATTTGGACTTAAGCCTAAAACTCAACAGCCTCTAAGTTCCACTAATCTATAACCAAGACTCCTCAATGCTCCAGATCAGAACAAGTCATCAATCACAAACCCTGAAGACCATGAATCTTTTCTTGTCCTGTGAATGTGAGGTCTAAGCTCTCCACCTCAGAAATGGCAACTTGACAACCCTCCTCAACAAGGTAACTCTATGACCTCAATCTGGCCACTCTTTCCTCGAGGAGCGGGGTATTCCCTTCTAAGTTCAAGTTCAACCGGCTCAAGAAGAGGAGAAAGAAGAGAATGGGTCAAGGCCAGTGTAGCCATGTACCCTTGGGAGCTTGACCAGTGTAGCCAAGTCTCCCTGCTGCAAGCTACATCAGGTGGATCATGAAACTCAAGCTTTGCTTATTGCACTCTATATATATACTCCGGTGGGATTATCATTTTCTATCAGACCCACCATTTTTTTGGAGTTATTTTCTTTTTGCATTTTTTTTCCAAGTGCATCTATACAACATATACAAGTGCAGCATATGTACAAGGAGTTTTTCCTCTTGAGCCAGTAGACTATCCCTCTTTTGAAGCTTTATTGCAACCCACAACTCCCATCATTAGACCTCATGGCAACCAGACCAAGTTGAGACGCACTTCCTTCACTAAAAGAAGAAGAGAGGTTCCGCCTAGAAGTACTACCCTCATATGCTACCCCAAGTCAAGGAAGACTGCATCCTCACCACCTCATCCGTAGAGAGCTCGGTGCATAGTGCTGGTGTCCAAGTAAAGCCATTGTCTATATGATTCATGTGTTGTTGTTAAGTGCTCTACTTAGGCTCATTAATATGACATGTGATCATAGCCTAGTGGACTCAAAGAATTAAGTCACCATGGACCTGAAAAGCCTTAAACCTAAGCCTTATAAGGTTCCTTTTAGAAGTTAGGTGGATTAAGATCTTAATCAAGTTCCATTTCTCAATTTGATTCCAGGCTAGTTTAAATGTCAAGTATCATCCAGAAAAACTATATACATATGTACAAAAGATGCTTATTTACACAAAGTTTACAAACATGCAAAATTTTTGAAAAATGTTTTGAAATCATGAATGGATGATGCATGAAGTGCAAGTTTTGCAAAAAGATATTTACACATATTTACACAAGATTTTTGCAAACTTTTGATTTTCAAAACATTTTGGAAAAATTTTGTACTCTATACATAATTTTGATAAGAAAATATTTACACAAGATTTACACAAAAGATTTTTGAAATCATTTTTACAAAAATAATTTGTACACTAGCTATTTATGTGCAAATAAAAGAAGTTTATATACATGAAAAATTTTTAATTTTTGTGATTTTTGAGGTTTTTAGCCATTTTATTTATTAACACACTCACACAAAGTACGAGTTATGGCTAAAGTATATATGAAATATATACACCCCCCCTATACTTAGCCCGAACGATGTCCTCAGAGTCAAGAGCGATGAAGAAGACATAACTCGTGCTAGGTATAAGGAAGTGAAAAGGAAGGCTATATACACAGACGAATAGATGAAATCAAGAGGATCTCGGGTCTTCCCCCTATACTTAGGATCAAATAATCCTAAGTATAGCAGGCTGTATACTAAGGGAAAACCGAGTGGAGAATGTACAGGGTCTACCCCCCCTATACTTAGGGTGAAATATCCCTAAGTATAGGTAGCAAAAACAGGGGTAGACAGAAACAAAAGAAATACCCAAAGGTCTCACATCCTCCCTATACTTAGGGTAAAGTGCACCCTAAGTATAGCATAATCAAAAGATAAGGAAAGGGATGTGGGACTAAAGAATGTAGTGATATAGACATCTGGATCTATACAAGGCGGAAGATCAGTGAAACTCAGGCGTGAGATGCATTAGATGTGAGTCAAAGACCACATCTCACGCAAAATGAATAGGGGCAAGATCAACGACCCGCGGCTCATGATCTAGAAATGGCTTGAGCCGCTGGCCGTTCACTCGAAAGGTACTCTCAGAAGACAACTCGGATATATCAATGCTACCGTTGTCGTGTACCTTTCTCACCAAGTAAGGTCCCTTCCACTTGCTCTGTAGCTTCCCTGGAAATAAACGAAGCCTCGCATCAAACAACCATACTCTCTGTCCAATCTCAAAATGCTTGTGGCTGATGTGAGAATCATGCCACTCCTTCACTCTCTCCTTATATTGTAGGCTGTTTGAGAAGGCGGTATCTCTCAACTCCTCCAAGGCTGCTAACTCTGCCCTCCTCTGGTCTCCTACACCATCTGGATCCATAAGTATGTCTATAACTGCCCATAGTGACCTGTGCCTCAGCTCAACAGGTAAATGGCACGACTTGCCATATACGAGGCGAAAGGGAGATGTGCCCAATGGTGTCTTGAAAGACGTCCTATATGCCCACAAGACCGAGTCCAAAAGCTGTGACCAATCCTTTCGGTCAGGGCGGATGACTTTCTGCAATATAGTCTTGATCTCCCTATTCGACACCTCGGCTAGACCATTCGTCTGTGGATGGTAAGGTGTAGCAACACGATGGTCTATACCGAACTCGCTAGCAAGGGCCTTCACCTGGTCGTTGATGAAATGAGACCCCCCATCTGAAATCAGAACTCTATGGACCCCGAACCGCGTGATGATGTGCTTCCTCAAAAATCTGCAAACTGTCCTCACATCAGCGGCTCGGGCGGGGATTGCCTCAACCCAACGACTAACATAATCCACGGACAACATAATGTACTCAAATCCCTGACTCTTAGGGAATGGACCCATGAAATCGATGCCCCATGCGTCAAAAACCTCATAGAAGTGAATGGGTTGCATCGACATCATATCACGCTGTCCACAAGTGCCCATCCTCTGACAGTCAGTACACCTCTTCACAAACTCATCAGAGTCCTTGAAGAGGGTAGGCCACCACAAGCCGGATTGGAGCACTTTCTGTGCCGTTCTCCTCCCAGAATGATGTCCTCCTGCCTCAAGCTTGTGGCAGTAAGTGAGGATGCTATGGTGCTCCTCTTGAGGAATGCACCGACGCCAGACGCTATCCCCTCCTTCGTGGTAAAGGATGGGATCCTCCCAGTGGTAGGACTTGGCCTTCGCGAGGAAGGTCTCAAGCCTCTGCCTGGGCTGCTGCTACTGCAGATGAACTGGATGGACCGGCGTCGACCCGTGCTATCCTCTGGTACTGCACGGGTCCTGGCTGCTGCTGGGGTCTGCCCTGAGTGTATAACCTGGTCTGGGACATCACCATATAGTTCTCAGCCATCTCCTCGTAGATGGCCCAGACCTGGTCGTGATCCTTGGCGAAGTAAGACCCGCCACAAGAAGCATTCACCAAGCCCTGGAGCTCTGGTGTCAGCCCGCTGAAGAAGCTCTGCACAAGGTTGGGCTTCGAAATATCATGGTGCGGGCATCGGTCAGTCAGCTCACGAAACCTCTCCCATGCCTCATGGCATTGCTCGTTGGGGAGCATGGAGAAGTTGCTGATGAGGGCTCTCGCTGCATTGGTCCGCCCGAGTGGATAGTACTTGTTCAAGTACTCGGTGCGGAGCTGCTCCCAGGTGTAAACAAACCTCCCCAAGTGTTTCAGCCAGGTGGCTGCTCTGTCTGCTAGGGAAAAGGGGAAGGCGATCATCCTGATCGTATCCTGGTCCACCTGACGGTCGTGGACAGTGCTGTAAATCATGAGAAACTCCTGGAGGTGAAGATGGGGCTCCTCAGTAGCGAGTCCGTGGAAGCGGGGGAGTAACTGCAAGGTGTTCGGGGGGAACTTGAAGTCCCCCACGATGGCTGGAAGTACTACCCAGTGGTGCGTCAGCGTCGATCCGGGGTTGTGTAACTCCCGCATCGGTCTCGGTGGTCCTCCTACCGTGGCTGCGGCGGCTGCTGCGGCTGCTGCTGCGGCTGCTGCATCTGCATCCTCTAGGATCCTCGGTCCCTCTCTCCTCTGCTCACGCTCTGCTCGCATCTGCTCCATCTCTCTCCTCATGTCGAGCATGAATGCTCCATGATCCCTCAACTGCTGCTGGACGGTCTCTAAGGAGGCGATCAGGGTGGAGTTGATTGCTCCCTGGTCCAATACGAAATGCTCAGGCTGACCTCGGGAACGATCCTCAGAACTACCGAAATCAAATGAGCCAAACTCAGGTGCTATCAAATCTGCTAATCTCTCCTCTGGCTCATATCTCTCAGAACCGAAAGAAAGGGGGTCGAGGGGGAACAGGGCGGAGTCATACTCGGGCTCGGAGAAACTGGTCTCGGCTCTCGCGGGCCAACCTAGATGAATGGGTAGACGTGCCCGAAAGCGGTGCAGCCAGAGGCTGCCTAAGAGAGCGTCTACCCATCATCGTGATCTGACGAGTAAGGTGGATGAGATCTGGAGAAACTATGATCGGCAACCAAACCCTCTGTTCACCAACACAACACGAGCTGAAGACCGTAAAGGCTCGGTCAAATTATCTTGTCAATTTATTAGGTGAACAATCAATCTATCAGAGCACTTACGTGACCTGTTGGGATACCCGAGCTACCCCAATTGACTGGCCCGCACGGAAGAGTCGGTAGTCAGTCAGGAATAACACCGGAGGGCTCTACCTAGGGTGCGGGTCACTCTCTAGCGCAATCAAACCAACAATGAGGGGGTTGCTCTCCCCAAGACAAATTTTTAAGTCGGGTGTCTTTTAGGGTCAATAGTTTAGCCAGTCCCAATTTTATGGTTTTTCTTTTTAATCTTTTTCAATAAAAATAAAGGCCTAACGAATTTTTCGGTTCTCCCGGTTATTTAATCAAAAATAAGGGGAGAAGTCGAAAAAGCCGATGCGCGATGAAATCAATGATGCATGCAGAGATAGAAATGCGTACCTTTCCTCCAACACTCTACATGCAAGTGATCCGCGCAGAAATGTAAAGACAGAAAATAAACTACCTAAATGATGCAACGGTGAAAGCCAAGTCCTAAACAAGCAAGTCTACTCGAAGAACCGTCTAACTGGTCACTGATCCTCCAAGCCAAAGGTTCGGTCTTGGCCTACCCCTCCTCTGCTCGACACATCGGGGGTAGGAGAAAGCGCTTTGCGGGGAAGGCTACGGCACGCAGGCTACGAAGGGGATGAATCAGTTATTTTTATTAATCAATTATTAGTAGGTCCAATTAAGCACACTATAGGAACATGCAAGCAATTAGGGGTGAGGACCCTACTAATTACGGCACAATCAAGTATAAAATCCTATGTCTAGGGGCTCGATAAAAACCGCGTAAACACCGGAAAAGGCAGCGAAAAACCAAAACCGCGAAAAAGCCGCAAAAACACCTAAGGGTCCCCCGAGCACATCGGTGCTCAGCGAAACAGACCCACTAAGAGTTCAAGTCCAAGAGTGTCTGTCCCTGTATTATTACAAATAATAATAAAATGAAAATAAAACCTAAGCTAAAACTCTCCCACTCAACCTCTCTCTCACGCTCTCCTGTGGCTCCGTGCAGAAGGGAGCCGCCTCCGAGTCTCGCAGTTGCGTCGGCTTCTCGAAATCGGCCGCCTTGGTCCTCGGGCCTCGCAAGAAAAGAGACAAGTGGTCAGACCAATAAAAATAATCAAATAATAATAAGAAAATAAATGAAAATAAATGAGGGTATATATGCAAAATGCAAAATAAAATAAATACTCAAAATCAAACAAAAGCAAAATAAAAAGAAAATAAAATAAAGCAAAATAAAGCAAAAATAAAATAAAAACAAAAAGCTGCGAAAAGTCGCGAGCTCTGAAAGAGCTGCGAAAAGCTGCGAAAGCAAAAATAAAGTAAAAACAAAACTACTAAGCCGTGCTCCCCGGCAACGGCGCCATTCTGATGACACGAAAATCAAGCGACTAAGGTAATCAGGTATATCTAAGATGGTCGTCGCGACCTCAATCACTCGATCGTGTCAGTCAAGAAAAATAGACCACCGATAAAAGATCAAAACACCTCAAAAATCAATAGCGGTCTTGTTATTAGTTTAACCTGGTATAGCGACCAGGGTCGAACAATGGGACCACGGATTGGTCTCGCAGTCTACGAAGTAGTCAAAAAGAAAGGAAAAAGAAATCAAAAGATATTTTTGATGGTTTTTAAGTCTTTTTATATTTTTTTTGGATTTTTAAGATATTGAGAAAATAATAAAAACAAGAAAACAAGGCACTCCAACAATTTATTTAATGCATTAAAAATCAATCAAAAATTAAAATAAAAATATTTTGTATGTTTTATAATTTTTACTATTTTTACTGAATTTTGGGATTTTTCTGATGTTTATTTAATTTTCTAAAAATCAAACAGTGCAAGGAAAAGAAGGTACTGTCCAGCAGAGCTTAAGGGACCTAGATAAAATATCTAGAAATCCCCAACAAGCCTGGAGGTAATTTTCCTGTATGGAGAATAAAACAAGGGAAATTTGAGCATCTAATTATTATTTTTGGATTTTTAATTTATTTATTGGAAATTTTATAAGATTTTAAGTGTTTTCAATTTTTGGTGTTTTAAATAATGAAAAATAGCCAAAATTGGCTAGAAAATCAAGCACAGCAAGACAAATAGTAAATAATTTTTTTGTAATTTTTATATGAATTTTAATATTTTTTTGATTTTTAAAGTCAGACAGTAAGGAAAATAGATGTTTTTGAATTTTTAAAAATATCAAATCAAAATAAAAATGTCTCCAAAAATCCAAGAAAATTTTACACTATGGCAGGAGCCATGTATCCAATTTTCGTTGGATTTGGAGTACGTTTACTATTTTATTAAAAATCAAACACAAGGGCACAGTACATAGGGACCAAAACACAAATACCTAGAGTCCTGGGGGTCCGGTGCAAAATACCCAAGAGGTCACGCGCGTGGCGCATGCCTGGGGCACTCAGGGACACAAATGTAATAAAAGCTAAGTCCTCAGACCTTTTGGTAACAGGTGCCAAAAGTCCGAGGGCTAGTCTGCAAATAACCCACAAATTAACGGACATGCATATAAAAACAACTCACAGGGGCATATCTGCAATTAACCAAAAGTATTCATTCATTGAGTAACATCCAGAACTAAAAGGCATTAAATGCAAAAAGCCCAGAGACTCATGTGTCGAAGCACGTGCTATACCATACACAGGGGCATAAATGCAAAGAAAGTAAAGTGCAGGGTCCTCTATGTAATTGTTCCAAAAACTAAACAACTAAACTAAATATTTACAAGACTAAACGCTAAATAAGTTAAGAAGGAGGGCCTAAGGGTAAATTACCCTTTATTAATGGAGCCGATGGATGCGCGCCACGTGGTGCATCTGACGGTGTAGGACGACGGGCGCTCCAAGGCTGGGCTACTCGCAATGATCGAACGGTGACGGCGTAGCCACGTGGAAGATCTGGCGGTGGCGGTGCGTCGCTGCTACGCCTCTCTGGATCGACGGCTGGGATCAGTCCTCACTGATCGGACGCTAGCTGCAGCTCCGTGAATGAACGGTCAGGATGTGATCTGGAGCTCTGAGGCTGATCGGACGGTCGCTGAAGGTCTTTGAAGAACAGGTGGCCGGCGGACTTCGCAGCCCAGTACGCTCGCTCCGAGCCTCCTCGCGGGGCGCTGATGGTCGGAGAAGGTTCGGCATGCGCCTCCGCGTCAGATGGGGGTCTCCGATGACCCGACCGATCCCTGGAGGGCTCCGGCGAGGGTCGGTGGAGGAACTCATCCTAGCTCGATGTAGGAGGACCTCAGATGGCCTCATTGTACCTGCAAGATGGTCCAGAAGGCTTGCGGGTCGAGGGCAAACTACCTCGACCCGGTTAGGCGAGGTGAAGGTGGACGGTGGTGCGATATGGGCGAGCTCCGGCGAGGGTGTGGACGGAGGAGCTCGAGCCCCAGCTCCTGTGCGAGCTGGGTTGAATGGGAGTATGGAGAACGTGCGCGGGGGAAGGCGGAGGTGATGGTATGGTCCGATGATTGAATGAAAGGCGGGGGTGGCCGGAATCAGAGATGAACGGCGACGACGAGATTTGGGGGTAATCTAAAATTAGCGAAAAGGAAAGGCCAAAGGGGCTACCTGTGTGGACGAAGAGACTGTGGACGAGCTGACGATGCTCTGGGTCGTGGCCCCGAGGAGCGTCTCCCTCCGAGGCTCGAGCTCTCGCTCTTGGCGGAGCACGACAGTGGTAGCTCGCCGGATCAGTGGTATCTGGTTCCTCTCTTCGCTGCGACAGCACCTGGAGTGAGCTGTCACTCTCACGCACGCACTGGAGCTCACTGGGGGTGGAACAAATGGACCAAAGATAGGAATGGAGGTGGCGGAGCTGAGACTATATACGTTGGAGGGTCCGGGAAGAAGCGCGCGGGTAGGGCAATCTGGAGCGCGGATCCCGAGACGGTGGCTCCGGCGAGGGTGGCGGATATGACGTGATCAATTCGGACCCGGGTTTAGGCGAGGCATGATCGGGTTTGGTTGCGAAAAATCCGAGAAGACGGGTCGGGCAACCAAGACCCGTGGGAAGTGGTCCTGGGGGGAGTTGACCGGGCGGTCAACAATCCCCAGGGCCAATGGGTGAAGGCCACGTGTAAAAAGATTTATAAATTCAATTAAAAATAAACAAATGGCCGAATTATGGAAAAGTCAAAACATGAAATATTTTTCTTTTAATTTTTTCTATTTTTTAGTGATTTTTTTATTAATTTTTCAAAGTAAAAATAATGTATGTACATAGTAGGGTTATACATAGATATATATACAATATATAGGATTTTAATTTTGATTTTTAATTTGTTATTTTTATACAATTTTATTCCCATTTTATATTTTATTTATTTATAACATAAAATAAGGAATAAAAAGGTATTTTTATTTTATTTTTATTATTTTTATACAAGGGTGAAATAAATACATATGTTATTTATATACATGGTATATTTCCAATGTATTTTTATGATTTTTAATTTTGTGATTTTTATTTTTGTTTTTGTTTTAATTTATTTTATTTATTTACACTATATAATATAGAATATTTACAAGATTTTTGGAAATTGATTTTATTTATTTATAGGGCTAAGTAAATATAGGTGTGGTGGTATGTACAAGGTGAAAGTGATGTTTTTGTTTTCTTTTTAATTTTACTATTTTTATTTTGTTTTTATCTTTATGATATATACAAGTATTTACAAGCCAATTTGAGTCTATTTTTGTGGGGAAAATACTTTTATTTTATTTACATAAATATTTACACACATGAGCCCCTATCTCCCTCTACTTTGGTTTTTATGCGGTCAGGCCCATGCTGAGCCCTCCCTTGGGTTAGGTTGCTCAATATTTATTCTAAATATTTCCCTCTTTTTCTTTTTAATCTTTATTCTTTTATTTTTTGCACAAAAACATGCTAATTATAGGTTTTTACACAATGCATGCTTTTGGTAATTATTTCTATTTACAACTATATACATGCATTTGCAAAGGTTTTTGTAGCTAAAATATAAGAATAAAGAGTGATGAATGAGTATTCATCACCTACCATCTTGGTGAAAACTGCTAGCATGCATCTCTCGAATGTCGCGGGTGCGTTACATAATCCAAAGGGCATTCTCTTGAAGGCATAGGTGCCGAACGGGCAAGTGAAGGTAGTCTTCTCTTGATCTTCGGAGCGATTGCCACTTGGTTGTACCTGGAATACCCATCCAGAAAGCAGAATAACTCCTTGCCTGCTAGTCTTTCCCAAACTTTATCAATGAATGGCAAGGGGAAGTGGTCCTTCTTAGTTGCTGCATTAAGACGACAGTAGTCAACATACACTCGCCAGGATGTTGGTACCCGAGTGGATATTTCCTCTCCTTTGTCATTGGTAACCACGGTAAGCCCTGATTTCTTTGGAACTACATGTAGTGGGCTTACCCATTTTGAATTGGCGATGGGATAGATGAAGCCTGCGGTGCCATTTGATGACATGGGATCGAGCCGAGGTCGTGTCTTTCCACAAGGCGGATCGACAGTCGATGCGACAACCTCAAACAGAATCCCAACCGATTAACAATTAACCCACAATAATATCAAGCAATGACTAGAAAAAATGTGGAGTTAAAATTTATTATAAACTCTACATGCAAGTGTGTATAGGCGTAAGCACAAATAGAGGTCGAACACTAGGAGGCGAATGGTTGTGTGGTGAAATTGAATGCGCATTTATTCAATTCTTGGTTTATGTCCAATTCTTATTATTTTTGTGGGGTTTTACTTATATATATTTTTATATTTTTATTTTCTTTTATATTTTAATTATATAATATAATATATAGATATATATAGGAGGGGAGAGAGATATTTTATATTGGTATATATATAAATACTTAAAATATATTAAATATAATATTTTTTGGCTTTTCATATTTTCTATTTTTTGTAATTTTTGGGACTTTTCTAATTCTTATGCATTTTTAATGTCAAAAATATCCCTGAAATGGGATTAATTAAATATCTAAAATTAATTTGGGTTTTAAAAATAGCAAATAGATCCCAAAATTACCCAAACTAATTTAATACATAAATAATAGTATATAGATAATTATAAAATAGAAAAGTATATTTTTGGGATTTTTGTTTAATTTTTGTATAATTTTTTGTTGAATTTTGGAGTTTTCTAATTTTTTTAATTTTCTTTCGCTCTTTTTATGGGTTTTTGGTTTCTGGACTCAATAAATAGCAAAATATAGCATATATATTTTTTAGTAATTTTCAAAACATTTTCTATTTTTTGGTATTTTATAAATTAGATAGGGATTACTTAGGCTCCATTTGAATTTTAAAAAATAAGATAAATGAAAAAAAATGCAAGTTAAAATGGTGGCGTGAAAGTACACTACATGAAGCATTTACCCATATTTTTTGTATTTTTAGGAGATGAATAGCTATTTTTAATAAATAGATAAAATACATAAAACAAAACAGCCTGGAAGGGGCATAAATGCAATAAAAATACCATATAGGGAATCAGTTGCAATTTTTCCTTCATGAAACAACATTTATTTAAATGTTAGAGGCTATTTTACAATTAAAAAAACTGCTAGGGTGTTACATGCAAATTTCACGCGTCTCACGTGGGACTATAGAGGCGGGGAGGGACCAATATGTAATAAAAAATAAGTGCAGGGTCCTGTGGCAAAATTCCGTATTTATTTACAACGTAATATTTATTTTTACAGAATTAAATATTAAATACAAAAAAGGTGGGGTGTAGGTTTGCAAATTACCCTTAAGTGGACGCAGATGGATGGCTGGATCTGATTCACTTGCCACGCGTCGCCTCCTCCACGCCCCGATGACATTTCACCGATGAACGCACAAGATTAGATCTCGTGGGTGAGATCTACGGTGAGGGCTTCGCTCCATCGGACGGCTGGGCTTCAAACTGGGGGGCCTCCATCAATCGAGCGGCTCTGGGGCGACCTGGAAGAACTCGGAAGAAGGTCGCCTGCGGCGACCTTTGATCGGTCAGTGCGTGCTCCTCCAGGCAGCTCCCTCGCCGCCCGCATCTCTAAATCTTACTGGAGGCTCCCTTCATCCAACGACGGCTTCACTGAGGCACCTGGAGCTCCCTTGAGCTCGGCGAGGTCGAAAAAGGTGACGAGCTCCAGGTACCTGTTCTTCATTTGAATCGAGCCAAGACGGGTCTCCTGGCGCTCCGGGGCCTGCCCAAGAACTCACAACACAAAAAGAAGGCTCAGGGGGCCTTGTTGGTGGTGTAGTGGGCGAGGGTGGCTTCAGGCGGAGATCTCCGGCGATGGGTGGAAGATGGAGATCGGGTCTCCAGATCCGATGAGGAATTTGGGTGTGCGAAGGCATCTGGGGCGAAGGGAAATGACTAAGGAATGAAGTGGAGGTGGAATGGTGGTCGGAAGATGTTGGGAGCATCGTGAATGGGTTCGCCGGAGCTCCGGTGACCTTTGTTAAGCTATCTTACTGTCCTAACAACTAAATTAACGACATAAATGAAATGCAGGGTATGAAAGCTACCAAGAATAATGAAAATGTGCAGCTCGAACCTAGTTTTTGGCCAAGGAGCAGGACCGCCGGCGACAGTGGCCGTGAGTGCAACCTCCACCTCTCCTGCCCGCTCAGATCTTCCAGCGGTTTCTCCCTATCACGGAGAAGCTCGCTAGGCTGGAGGCGAGGGCAAAAGGAGTGAAAAGCTGACCAAAATTGAAGGGGAAGCGGAGGTTGTTTATTTATGTACATGATGCGCACCCTTATCGGCTGGGCAATCGACGGAGATTCGTGATATGTACAAGGGGATAAACAGATGGGCGTGTATCTACAAGGATTAGGGAACAAATTTTGTGAAGGAAAGCAATGTCAGAAGATGCTTGTGGCGAGCGGGAATTAAGGGAGAAGATGGGCTGACAAGACAGGTGGAGTCATTTCAGCCGCTTGGAGGGACAGTTTACCAGGCGATCAACATTTGAAGGGCTGCGATTGGTCATGTCAGCACCAAGTTGACTTATTAATTAAATATAATAAATGATTTTATTAATTTTTGCTTATAAAATAAAAAATGTTTATTAAATAATAAAGTATTTATTTGTGATTTTTATTTATTTTTTTGATGAAGTTTATTATGAGTTTATTTTAATAGTGTATTTATAGGTATATTTACATGTATGATGTACAATTTATTTTATTTTTGTATATTTTATTTTATTTTATTTTATTATTTTATATATTTATAACCTATTTTTGTGATTCTAAATATATTTTATTGATTTTTATGAGTTTATTTGCATATTTAAATAAATAGGTATGTATAGTATGTAGGTATACTTATAGGTAATTTACCTATATTTTATATACATTTTATTTATTTAATGAATTTTTATTGGGTTTTATTTTGGATATACATTTTTTATGGAATATAGATAATATTTACAATTTAATAAAATACGAAAGAATAAAAGAATGAAGTCCCCTTTTTATTATATACAAGTAATACATAGGTATTTTGCCTATGTGATTACATAGACTTATTTTATTTGAGGTTTCTTTTTGGTTTTCTTTTAATTTCAATGTGTACATGTATTATGTATATTATTTACAAAATTATAAAAATATAAATTTATAGAAATAATGAATAATGAATAAATGGAATATTTTAATCGGGTAAACTGTATAATGAGGGCCAAAAACCTAATTTTTGCACAGTAACTCTAAAAATATAAACCACCACCATTAAATAGCTCATGAAAAGTTATATACAATTAGAGGTGATTTTTGATATATTTTGAGTTTTTATTTGGAAGATATGAGTCTGTGAAGTTTGGTTTCTGGCTTTTATTCTGGGTATAAACTGTACACTGTGTATCATTTTTGTACAAACTCATTTTGTATTTTTATTTACATTGTTTCTACAACTTTCGTGTACAAAATTTCTTTATTGATGAATAAATCATGAATAATAAAAATAGGTGTTAAAAATGCATAATTAATGCATGAGGTACATATTGTATTTTTGGCCCTTATCTCCCCCTACTTATTCCTTGTCGACCAATTCCATTCTGGACTTGGTCACGGGGTTTGGGTCATAAAATATTAGCAATACTTTATTCATTTTTCTTTTCTTCTCTTTATTCTATAATTTTGGCATTAAAAATCTTAACTTATGTACAATAAATACAATAAATAATGAATGCTATTATAGACAAATTGATGTTATTTACATGCATTTGCTGGGGTTTTAAGGCCAAAACGATAGAATAAAAGTGATGAAATGGAGATTCATCACCCATACAAGCAATTAAGAGCAAGAGTTAAAATTTATTATACCCTACTAAGATTGTATAGTGGCAAGCAAGTAGGGTCGATCACAGGAAGCAAAGGAGGAGAGCATGCAAGATACAAGTCAAGCACCAGAAATCTTCTCAAACACTTAGCCAAGTTGCAAGTTTTGTGGTTTTTACTTTTATATTTTTAATTGATTTTTATATTTTTATATTTTGATTTTTAATTTTCTAATTTTGTATTTTCATTTTGTATTTTATATATTTTATATTTTATTTTTCTTTTAAAATATATAATAAGCTATATAAAAGATGTATATACAAGGGAAGCTAGGGATGCAATAAAAACTAACAAAAATATTCAAAATAAGAGAATAAATTATGTTTTAGGTTTTTAATAATTTATACTGTTTTTGTGCTTTTAAGATTTTTTTGCTAATTTTAGATATTTTTAAATTCCAACAATACTCAAAACAGGGACAAAAATAAATATCTGAATTAAAAAGGAGATGAAAAATAGTTAACAGTAACAAAAATTCTCCAAATTAATTTTAATATAAAAATAATAATATAAAGAAAATTTAGAAACATAATTATATTTTTAAGGATTTTTAATGATTTTTATATTTTTATAAAGGTTTTAAGTGTTTTTCAATTTTTATGAGTTTTCTTTTATATTTTTTAATGATTTTTCGTCTGAAGTTGTAAAATACTTAAATAAATATAATATATATATTTTTGGAATTTTTCAAAAAGGTTTTATAATTTTTATGTATTTGCTAATGCAAACAGGTATAAAATGCAAGTTTTTTTATTTTATAATTATTAAATTACTTCAAAAATGCAAAAAAAATTATGGCATAAATGTACAAGGCAACATGAACTTATGCCTATTTTTGAGATTTTTTAGAGGTTTATAGATGTACGAAATAAATAGAGACAACAAAGAAAAAATACAACAATGATAGGGTATTTTTATAAATATATAAAAGTGCGAGGGCCAAATTACAATTTTCAAAGAAAATATATAACTAAATAATCAACCTTCTGGACTAAATACAAAATCGAAACGTGGGAGGGCTTCTTTGCAAAACAACCAGAACTCACGTGTGTGAACACGTGCGCCTGGTAGGGACCTGATTGTACTTTCTAAAACCCAAGGGCTGATTTGCAATTTGTATAAAAATAATATAACAACATAAAAAATTCCTGGACTAAACAAAACTAAGAGGGTCCAGGAACAAAATGCCCACCCATGTGACTCGTCCCTGGACTAATCAACAAATAGCAAAAGCTACGGGGGTCTTTCTATAAATTTTACAAAACTATTAAATGATAGTGGAATGATTTAGTACTATTTAATAAATACAAAATTGGAAAGGGTGTAGTGCAAAATACCCACGTATTGGGTTGATCGAATGGCGCAGCTCCCTTCACTTATCCACGTATCACCACGAGGGATGGCGATGGCAGTTCGTGGATCGACGACCACGATTAGAGAGATCCGGGATGATCTAACGGTGTAGGGCTGGAATGATCTGACGGCTACTAACGTTTGGAAAGATCAAACACTCATCCGACGACGGAGGTGGCAGGAGGAAGAACTGGGAGGACACCGACGAGCCGAAGTTCTCCCGGCTGGATCTCCATCCTCTAGCGATCTAAAGGGCTCCAAAATGGCCACGAAGCTTCCAGGTGTGGTCCTCTGTTTGCTGGAGGCAAAGCTGGCAAGTTCCAGGAACCTCGACGATGCTCCAAACGAGCCCCAGGTTCTTCGTACGTGCCTGGACCTGCAAGAAAAGAGTGAAAGGTTGAGGGCAAAATGCCTCGACCCTTCAGAGGGCGAAACGGGGTGTAGGCTGATGAATCTCGTATTCATCATGCTAAAATTGGTCATTTAGGCCTCTGTCCCCCATCATCCACTAGTAATTAATCATTAATAGAGCATTATTAGCCATCATGCATGTGTTAATAATATCTGCATTTTCATCTGCATAAAATTGCATTAAAAATCCCATGTGTAAATTAGCCCAAAAGGCGCTAACTTCTCACATTTTTAATTAATTCATCCTAACTCTAATTAACCCAAAACTACCTCCATTGCGTAGATATTATTAACCTTATTAAATAAAAAATACAAAAAATTACCGACCCCAATAAGTGTCAATAATCCCAAAGTCTAATTTCACATCTGACGGACTGAAATGAGCATATCTCCCACATACAGTGTTTGATTTTGGTCTACTCACTTTTAAAGTACTCCATTTTCAAATACCTTCAAAACAAGACCAATTTCATAAAATTCGGAGCTCATATGTGAAAAGTTGGGTTTTGGGCCTCTTTTGCGCATTTTAACTTTTTGCCAATTTTGACCTGAGTTTTTATGTGCATAATTAACCCTTTTAATTTTATTTCTTTTTCATTTGTGTCCTTTGATGAAAGTTTTAATAAGAAATGCAAAAATTCAAATCCAGATTAAAACTAAGATCAAAGAAACTGACCAAGTCCAAGTGTCCGTTGTCAGTCTGTGCAAAAGTTTAGCGTTTCTTACTTTTATTTTATTTTCCTATTTTCTTATTTATTAAAAATTCAAAAAAATTAGATTAATGTGTAATTAATTTTCGTGTATTTTATCATATTTTTTCTATAATTTTTATCCCCTCTAAAACCACCAAAAAAATTACAAAACTCCAAAAATCGGTTTTCTATACACATGGAAAGCCACCAAAAATACCACTTCAAACAGGTGTCCTCTTTTGCTCCTGGATCCTTCATGAAAGTTGTAGATCTCGTCGAGACAATCAACTTTTGTGAAGGAAATTTTTCGATCCGAGATTTCTTGCTATTTCTTTTCTAATTTTATTCATCTGAAATTTTGAAATTTTTTTGGGGCGCCACGTGGCAGCCCCTGGGCGTGCCACGTGGCACCCCCACTTGCTCTCTCTCCACTGCCCCTAGGTCACGTGCCTAGCACGTGACCTCCTCCACCTTCCTCTAGCCGTTCCCACGACCCCCCCCCCCCCCCCCCCCCCCGCCGCCGGCCGTTACGAGGCTAGCCATTAAGCCCCTCCGTGTAACGGCCCTGCGATCATCCTATAAGAACACTTCCTCCGACGCCGCCGAAATCCATCCGCCATCTCCTAAACGACCGGTGACAGTGGCCTTGACGGGCGCGATCCAGAGGCGCAGCCGCCCTCTGTAGCCGCTCTACCTCCGACGAGCAGCGAAGCTTCAAGATCTCACGCCGGATCTCTGAGGCCAACAACCAGGAGTTGGCCATCGCCACTCCAGCTTTCCCAGGCTCCGCCTCCATTTTTTTCGTTTTTCTTCCTTTGCAGGTTTACCGTCCTTGTCACCGCCCCCCGCCTCCGCTCGGCCGTCCTCCATCTCCGCCTTGCGGCTTCACCTCCTCCACCACGCCTCCGCCTCGACCGCCCTCCTCCGGTCGTGTATCGACCGGCTGAGGGCGTCTCGCCGGAACCCCCACCGCCTCTGCGCCTCGCCGCGACCACCGCCTCCGCACCTCGCCCTGTTCGCCACCAGGAGTGCCAATCCCGCCATCCTACAGCCGCTGTTGGATCGGGTCTTAGGCCCTTGATCCAATGGCCAAGGGGCTGCCACAGCCTCGCCCCCGAGCCTCGCCCCCGAGCCACCGCCACTTAGGCTCGAGAGCCCCGAGCCTGAGGCTTTCCAACCGAGCCTTAGGTTCGGCCCCCGAGCCTCTGCCTTGGTATCCGAGCCATTGGTTTGGCTACCGAGCCTTTGGTTCGGAGCCCGAAACTCACGCTCGGCCACCCGAGCCTGTGCCACCGACCCAAGCCTCCTGGGCGCACGTGCTCCGCACGTGCGCATTCGGGAAAATTGCAACAATACCCCTGGCACTTTCAGAATTTGCAGGAATACCCCCGCCAAGGGTAAATTACAACAAGGTCCCTTAAGATTCTATAAATTACAGATAAGTCCTCCTAGGGACCTCTTTGCAAAGAAAACTTTATTTTATTTACATTTTAGTCCCTAGAACTTAATTTTATCATATCTTTGTCATACGGACTCCGATTTTAGCGTATAATATGTCGTTTCGAAGCTAATTTCATGCTCTATCTCTTAGTATAGTTTGTGATCAGATCTGAGGGTGTTTGTTATCAATTAATATTTGAAGATCATCATTGACTTTTGCAGGTTAAATTTTGACATATTGATGCTTGAAAAATTAACGATAAATCTGTTGCAGGAGTCCGGTCGAGGATTTCAATTTGATTGACCCATTGTGATCATTGCTGATTATTCTCAATCTTTACAGGGGTTAAATCGAGGATCAATTATTTAACTTTCTATTTGGCTGATCGATGATTAATTTTGAGAGCATTTTTACAAGAAATTTTTGACAGGGTTATTCACTGATTAATATCTTTACTTGCAACTTGGAGTTGATAGAATCTTTCTGGGTGTTAATATTATTCGATCTGTGATAATATTTGAGGATTAATTGACTTTATTAATTGATGATTTAAATCATGAAAAATCACAGATCCTGAGCATAAATTTTGTTTAATTCCCTTGCATCACATTCGCATCATTGCATTGTATATTTTGCAACACATAAATTAATCGAGCATTAATTAATTATTTAATTTGATTTAATAACCACGCAACTAAAAATCACTGTTCCCTGTGTTCGACCTTGGTAGACTTGCCAAGTAAAAATACTCCACAACATTCAAAGATCGTGGTATTTTGACGACCGAAATCCGTCTCCTATACTACAATTCACGATTATTAAAGAGGTGGATTTCGTGCTCATCAAATGGCGCCGTTGCAGGGGAACGACGAATTTTTAGGGTTTTAAATCATTTTGGTAATTGATTTTTGTGAAAATTAATTTTTGTGCCATTTTTTTTCTTTTCTGCATTTTTTTTTTGCATCTTACTTCTGTTACTAACCACAAATTCTCTCTTCGCAGACTTCTGGGAGCTGGATTTCGATATTAATTCATGGATTTGCTATGAAGACCGAATTTTAATTTTGTCAGAGAGAGCTTAGCATATGTTTAATTTTTGCAATATTCTCAGGGTCCCTCTCTTTGAACCCTTGTAATAATTAAGACTGAACATTTCTGTGGTGTGTCGGGTCTGTTTCAACCCCTTCTGTGTGGTTGGGACCCGACTTGAGTGGCGTAGGACTTAGGCACATATACGCTTAATTTTCTGTCATTGATTGTGCTCGTAATTTTTAGGCCACACTTTTCACTAATTAAACGCACTGTAGATCGTTCAACATTAGCCAAAAAATTCAATAAATTCTTCCCGCTAATAGAACTATCTGTTTAGGGTGTTTTCCATCTGTGCATATCATTTAGTGTAAATTTTGATTCCTTGTCTTGCATCCCACATGAAGAACGCGAGGATTCACTGTAAGTCCTTCTATTAAGCATGCATCATTGATTTACGCTTGCATTGGCTTTTCCGATCCTCCTTTCTCAAAGTTTTACAACTTAGGATTTAAAGGAATTGGGACTGCTCGTTAGGCGTGAATTTCTGTGCTCACATAAACTACAGTGATAACCTTAACTTAAAATCGGGACTGCTAATCAAGGCGACTGTAAATAACTGACCTAAAATTAACTTGTGTTTGGTGGAGAGAAACCCACTCATTGTTTGTAAGGATCAGAACGCACACTTAGGAAAGAGCCCAAAACCGAAGTGGTTCATTCAGACTACTGATTTTAAACAATTAGCTACTTTTCAGTGAGGGTCTCGGGTAGCCGTTTACGGTCTGACTTCCCTTAACAGAGTAGGTGGTTTAGAGGACACCGTGGAAGGCTCCGTCCTCAAGTAACACGGGTAGCCGTTTATACGGTCCGTACTTACACCTATACTGGCTGAGAGTAGGTGCAACTAGTTGTATGAACTCGGGACAATCTTTGTGAAATATTTTGGTACCTAACAGCTCCGCTTAATTTGCAAGATTGTCTTGCCATTAAATTAAAATTGAAAAGATAAGCGGCCGAACCCTAACGTGCCTTCACCAGAGTTGAGTGGGTGAATCGACGTGTTTGTTTTGTGTTTGATTTGTGTGCGTCAAAGACTTTGCAATTGCAGGCAAATCGTGGTTCGTTAATTATTCCATCCTTCTTGACAAGATGTCAGCACAGTGGTCTTCTTTTCCGATCTCCACGACCTTGTCCCGATATTCTTCTTCTCACACTCCTCAAGAGAACATGTGCTTCAAATCAAATTCACCTCAGTCATCATTCTCTTCCCGCCCATACATCCCACCCTATGACCACACTTCTTCTTGGATTAGCCCTCTCTCACATTCTGACAATCGTATCGACATAAGAGAGCGACCAGAATCGAAGATGACAATTCTCTTAAGTATAACCAATTTTCCTTCGACAATCCACGACAAAACCAAAGTCAAGTAAATATAACTCATGACCAGAGCATAATGTTTATAAACAATCAATACTCTCCTCGAGGATACATGCCCAAATCACGACACATAGAGAATGATTATTCAATCACTAGTCATGAGATGTTTGAGGATGAGATTGCTCGGATTAATCATAGAGCAGACACTTTAACTATGAGAATATATGATCTCATCCAGTCAATGCAAAATTTAGATGAAATGAGGCCACCACCATGCGAACCACTGGATCATCACAATCAAACACAACCACTGACCTCTGACCCCCCGACTGACCATATTACAGAAAATACCAAAAAAATTGAAAAATTCGAAAATTCAAAAAAATTGGACAATTCTGAAATGGAAGCATTTTGCAAGAGTCTGATCTTAGAGCTTCCAATGATCAAAGCCATAGAATATGTGTCCGATCTTAAGAGATTTGTGAAGAGTCGACTGATCCCCAAAAAGACGGGCAAGAAACGATCAAGAACTGAATATCATGTCATATCTATGGCTAGTTCTTTAGTGATGAATCATAAACTCAAAAGCTGCAAAGTCAAGCGGTTGACTCGGGTCACATGTGAAATTGAGGATTCTATATTCACTCATGTTCGGTTAGACGAGGACTCAACATTAAACATCCTCCCGAAGTCCGTTTTTAATCAACTTAAATTTGGACAACTCAAAAAGACTAGGGTGATCATTCAATTACCTGATCGATCTACCAAAAGACCGCGGGGGATCGTTTCTGTCGTCGTAAATTTCCAAGGTAAAGAACATAAAGTGGACTTTATTGTCCTTGACATTGAGCACCCCGGAAGGATGTCTGAGTCTCCCATCATTTTAGGAAAGCCGTTCTTAGCCTCCGCTAAGGCGATCGTCGATTGCGAGACTCGGGAAATCAAGTTCCCGAACTCGGACCACGATGAACAAACTCCAATAACACAACCTGCTTTGAGGAAAACCAACTTGAAACCGACAGTTATACTTCACATTGTCAGACATCTCCGCATGATACACTGAGAGAAACCCTAGGAGAGTCACCTAAAAGACTAACTGTTGGACAAACTTTGGATTCTCACCACCCTATCACTGCTCCTAGGAAAAATCAAGATTTTTGAGCTTATGAAGATTTGGACCATATTAATGAAGATCATCACGATTATTTGAATGGCCCAATCTTTGAGTTGGCAGTAATTCATGACATACTTGAACCATATAAGGAACCGACTCCGGAAACATCTGATGTCACCAAAATTCATGAACATTCGGAAGTGACATCAACACCCCCAGCCATAAACCACAAGATCCGCAGGAACACTCTCCCTCGACCGAAGCAGTGCATGACCCTTCAAGAATTGGTCGACTTTTATGGAGATTCATCTGATGAGGAACTCACAAATGCCACACCGGTTACTCAAGACAGGGAGATGAAGACTGTCCAACTTCCTCAAACCGACCAAGAAAGTCACCTTTGACCTTAGACACCAGGTGATTTTTTAAGAGTCCTTGTCCGGTCCTGATATGGTTCATCAGATAAGTGCAATAGGTACAGCTCTGATCCAAGGGCACTTACCTCTGATCGATAAAAGTTGGAGATCCTCTGCGGACGACTACTATTCTCCTGAGGACGACTCCGACGATGGCTGGTCTTCTTCATCGACCCCCTCTTCATCACACTCCCCATCTCCATACTATCTCCCTCCACACTCCCGCAAGAAGGTCCGTCTCAAACCTCCTTGATCTTGTACATCCGCAAATCTACCCGATTCCCCATCTATAATTATCCGATTATACTTA
Source organism: Ottelia alismoides (assembly GCA_037367405.1). Lineage (NCBI taxonomy): Eukaryota > Viridiplantae > Streptophyta > Magnoliopsida > Alismatales > Hydrocharitaceae > Ottelia > Ottelia alismoides. The sequence goes on along the minus strand of JAZKJV010010661.1, from coordinate 118,391 downwards.
GGCTGACCTGAGCCTAAGTATAGGGGGACCGCATCCATTGTTTATACATCACTTCTCTTCTTTTTTTTTTATCCTTCTATACTTCGTACGAGCTATGTCTACATTTCACTTTGTGCCATGAGGAAGCACAAGCTAAGTATAGGGGGTGTGTTTGTATATATTTTATCTACTTTATCCATAGCTCGTACTTTAATCGTTTTTATCTAACATCAGGGATGGGTACAAGTAGTGTGTATAATACCTGTTTTCAAAAAAAAAAAACAAAAAAACAAAAGAAACAAAAAGAAACAAAAAGAAAATTGCATTAAAAAAATCAACACTCATGGTCTTGCATTTCATCAAGCATTTCATGCATTCCTTGGTTGATATATTTCTGACACATTCACTATCACTCAAGGCTGAGGATTTTTGAGGACACTTGATTTCTGAAATCTTGAGATTCTGAGTTAGCCTGCCTTAGTCATTAGGGTTTTGAACTTAATAATCCACACTTCCCTAGTTTGAAAGATTTGAGCGCTATATTGCACTCTTCATCTCTACTTCAAAAAGAATATGATCAGCACAATCACTCCCACCAACTGCATAAGTGATGAGATGAGTTGAGTTGTCACTTGAGGAACTAGGACTAGAGATTTGAGTTTAGATCCGATCTAATGATATTCGAGGATGGGATAAAGTTAATGAGGGCTTCAGAAAACCTGAGTGTCAGCAAAAACCTAGCCAGCATGTGAACAAGTTCAGATGCTATCTTTTTGATATTGACCTAAGTGCCAGGTTGTGTTGAAACTTAATGAAAAATTGTTGATCAGTGTGCGCCAACTCTTGGTAAAAGCAGTGGAGCTAGCCAAAAAAAATGTCAAAGAAAAGCTCTATCATCCAAAGTCAATTTCAAAATGAGCTTCCACCAATGGCGAGCGCTCCCAAATATTTTTAAAATGTCCACTTGGACCAATCGCTAATTAGGATCAAGGAGTCGGGCTGACACCATAAAAGGGCTCTGCATCGTAAGCGATACAAGTCTGGGTGTTGAAGGTATCTTAGATACTCAAAAGAAACACACCCCGGTGTACTCCCAGAAAAACAAGTGCAGACGACTCCAAATTCTCTTGACGTACACATTGATCAACAAAACAAAATAAAATATACTTGTGTTGAGTAATAAGGCACTCGAGAGGCACCTTGTTCCAATGTGAGGGAGAGAAAATCAGACACAATCCTATGCCCTCCATCATCTGGTCGTCCATCTACACTTTCAAGTCTGACAAACTAATGAGACGGTTGACTGAAGCAAGAATAGACTTATTCCCTAGTGTTGAGGATAAGGTCTAGAGGAGGATCTTTGGGACTGGAACTTTGAGTGATGCCCCGACTCGACTCTCATGAAATGCAGTACACTTAAAATCATATCCTTATATTATATGTACAAACAGAGAGTCTGAAAATTAGAGAAGTTGGATTCCTTTTGATTAAAGCTTGGGTGAGCTCAGAATTTTAGGATCACTAAAAGGGTCTTCTCTGAATTAAGCCTTGAAAATTCACTTACACAGTCAGGGATGTATTCAACTAAGTCATTCATTCATTCATGCTCGGGGATGAGCATAGTCTAAGTATAGGGGTATGATGAATCTCGTATTCATCATGCTAAAATTGGTCATTTAGGCTCTGTCCCCCATCATCCACTAGTAATTAATCATTAATAGAGCATTATTAGCCAGCATGCATGTGTAAATAATATCTGCATTTCATCTGCATAAATTGCATTAAAAATCCCATGTGTAAATTAGCCCAAAAAGCCGCTAACTTCTCACATTTTTAATTAATTCATCCTAACTCCGATTAACCCAAAACCACCTCCATTGCATAGATATTACTAACCTTATTAAATAAAAAATACAAAAAAATTACTGACCCCAATAAGTGTCAAATAATCCCAAAGTCTAATTTCACATCTGACGGACTGAAATGAGCATATCTCCCACATACAGTGTCCGATTTTGTTCTACTCACTTTTAAAGTACCCCATTTTCAAATACCTTCAAAACAAGACCAATTTCATAAAATTCGGAGCTCATATGTGAAAGTTGGGTTTTGGGCCTCTTTTGCGCATTTTAACTTTTTGCCATTTTGACTTGAGGTTTTTATGTGCATAATAAACCCTTTTAATTTTATTTCTTTTTCATTTGTGTCCTTTGATGAAAGTTTTAATAAGAAATGTAAAAATTCAAATCCAGATTAAATCTAAGACCAAGTCCAAGTGTCCGTTGTCGGTCTGCGCAAAAGTTGAGCGTTTTTTACTTTTATTTTTATTTTCCTATTTTCTTATTTATTAAAAATCCAAAAAAATTAGATTAATGTGTAATTAATTTTCTTGTATTTTATCATATTTTTCTATAATTTTTATTCCCTCTAAAACTACCAAAAAATTACAAAACTCCAAAAATCGGTTTTCTATACACATGGAAAGCCACCAAAAATACCACTTCTCACAGGTGACCTCCTTTACTCCCGGATCCTTCATGAAAGTTGTAGATCTCGTCGAGACGATCAACTTTCGTGAAGGAAATTTTTCGATCCAAGATCTCCTGCCATTTCTTTTCTAATTATATTCATCTGAAATTTTGAAATTTTTTGGGGCGCCACGTGGCAGCCCCTGGGCGTGCCACGTGGCACGCCCCACTTGCTCTCTCTCCACTGCCCCCAGGTCACGTGCCTAGCACGTGACCTCCTCCACCTTCCTCCAGCCGTTCCCACGACCCCCCCCCCCCCCCCGCGCCGCCGGCCGTTACGAGGCCAGCCATTAAGCCCCTCCATGTAACGGCCCTGCGATCATCCTATAAGAACACTTCCTCCGACGCCACCGAAATCCATCCGCCATCTCCTAAACGGCCGATGACAGTGGCCTTGACGGGCGCGATCCAGAGGCGCAGCCGCCCTCTGTAGCCACTCTACCTCCGACGAGCGACGAAGCTTCAAGATCTCACGCCGGATCTCTGAGGCCAACAACCAGGAGTTGGCCATCTCCACTCCAGCTTTCCCAGGCTCCGCCTCCATTTTTTTTCGTTTTTCTTCCTTTGCAGGTTTACCGTCCTTGTCACCGCCCTCCGCCTCCGCTCGGTCGTCCTCCATCTCCGCCTTGCGGCTTCACCTCCTCCACCACGCCTCCGCCTCGACCGCCCTCCTCCGGTCGTGTATCGACCGGCTGAGGGCGTCTCGCCGGAACCCCCACCGCCTCTGCACCTCGCTGCGGCCACCGCCTCCGCACCTCGCCCTGTTCGCCACCAGGAGTGCAAATCCCGCCGTCCTACACCCGCCGTTGGATCAGGTCTTAGGCCCTTGATCCAACGGCCAAGGGGCTACCACAGCCTCGCCCCTGAGCCTTGCCCCCGAGCCACCGCCACTTAGGCTCGAGCGCCCGAGCCTGAGGCTTTCCAACCCCAGCCTTAGGTTTGGCCCCCGAGCCTCTGCCTTGGTGTCCGAGCCATTGGTTTGGCTACCGAGCCTTTGGTTCGGAGCCCGAACCTCACGCTCGGCCACCCGAGCCTGTGCCACCGACCCGAGCCTCCTGGGCGCACGTGCTCCGCACGTGCGCATTCGAGAAAATTGCAACAATACCCCTGGCACTTTCAGAATTTGCAGGAATACCCCCACTAGGGGTAAATTACAACCAGGTCCCTTAAGTTTCTATAAATTACAGATAAGTCCTCCTAGGGACCTCTTTGCAAATAAAACTTTATTTTATTTACATTTTAGTCCCTGGAACTTCATTTTATCATATCTTTGTCATACAGACTCCGATTTTAGCGTATAATATGTCGTTTCGAAGCTAATTTCATGCTCTATCTCTTAGTATAGTTTGTGATCAGATTTGAGGGTGTTTGTTATCAATTAATATTTGAAGATCATCATTGACTTTTGCAGGTTAATTTTTGACATATTGATGCTTGAAAAATTAATGATAAATCTGTTGTAGGAGTCCGGTCGAGGATTTCAATTTGATTGACCCATTGTGATCATTGCTGATTATTCTCAATCTTTACAGGGGTTAAATCAAGGATCAATTATTTAACTTTCTATTTGGCTAATCGATGATTAATTTTGAGAGCATTTTTACATGAAATATTTGACAGGGTTATTCACTGATTAATATCTTTACCTGCAACTCGGAGTTGATAGAATCTTTCTGGGTTTTAATATTATTCGATCTGTGATAATATTTAAGGATCAATTGACTTTATTAATTGATGATTTAAATCGTGAAAAATCACAGATCCTGAGCATAAATTATGTTTAATTCCCTTGCATCACATTCACATCATTGCATTGTATATTTTGCAACACATAAATTAATCGAGCATTAATTAATTATTTAATTTGACATAATAACCACGCAACTAAAAATCAATGTTCCCTGTGTTCGACCTTGGTAGACTTGCCAAGTAAAAATACTCCACAACATTCAAAGATTGTGGTATTTTGACGACTGAAATCCGCCTCCTATACTACAATTCACGATTATTAAAGAGGTGGATTTCACGCTCATCAATGGCGGCTAGGCGAAGCCTCTCCGACGGGAGGCGGAGAAAGAGAGGTGGCGAACTTGCTCTGTGCGAGAGCAAGGTGGGTTGAGGTGCGTCAGGTGATGAGCGAATGGAGAGAGAGAGAGATAATGGAGGTGCTTGGGGCATCAGAGCGTGACTGAGATGGTCGGAACAGTGCGGCGGAGTCGGGGCTCCGGCAGTTGAGAGATTTTAGGAATTTTTGCACGCAACGACGGAGATTTAACGTTGTAAATGACCTACACTACTCTACTGTACTCTAAGGAATGCAAACCACAAAGAAAAAGGATAAGAGACTCACTGGGGATATGTCGGAGGGGGAGCTCCAACGATGTCACTCCAGCGAGCTGGACCGGCCTCGATTCAATGCCAATCACCAAGAGAAGAGTTGCACGGTGTTCCTGCTATCACCAGGAAGACGGAGACAACCTTGAGGCTGTGGAAAAATGGCGGAAGAGGGATCAAATTTCAAATGGAAGATATGATGTATGTTTATACACGTTGACGCAAGGCTCCAAAGGACTAGGAAGATCGGCCAAATCAATGATCCAACACCCAAGGAATCACTCGGGCGTGAATCCTCGATCGAGGGGAGCAAAAGTCAAGAAGGGAGCGAGGTGATCTGGTGAAAGATCAAGCCTTGAAAAATCCGAGAAATCAGACATAAATAAGGTCTTGACACACTGCAGATCTCGGTCAGAGAGTTGACCGAGGTCAACAAAAGGGAGAAGCTGGTTGGTCCACGTGGAATAACCAGAAAAATCCCTAGAAAAAAGATTTATAAAATCAATTAAAATTAATTAACGATTTTATTAATCTTAGGTTATTAAATGAAAAATATTTATTATTTTCTGAATTATTTTTTTTTATTATTATTATTAATTTATTTTTGAGGTTTGGAATTACAAGTTCCCTTTTAAGGGTTATACATAAGTATATTTATCTATATATTTTAATCTTTTGTTTTTATTTTGTATTTTTTATTTTATTAATTAGGTTTATTATTATATATAAAACTTAATTTTATACACTTAAATATATTTTTATTTTATTTTTCTGATGTATTATATACAAGTTAATAAATCGATGTATAATCTATATAGGTATACCTATAGGTATTTCCTCTATATGTTTTATACAAGTATTTTACTTTAATGTTTTACTTATGTTTTATTCCTGTTTTAATATGTACATATATTATAAATAATATTTACAAAATTTAAAAATATGAAATTATAAAAAATAATGAATAATAAATAAAATGAATATTTTTATCGGATAAAGTATACATTAGGGGTCCAAAACCTAACTGTCAAACTGTAACTCCAAAAGATATGAAACCACCTTCATTAAATAGCTTATTAAAAGTTATATACAATTAAAGGTTGATACATTTTGAGTTTTGTTTTGAGATATGGGTATGAGAAGTTGAGATTTTGGAAACTTATTCAGATCATAACTTTTTATCTGTATATTATTTTTGTATGAAATCAATCTTGTATTTTTCAATATTTAATTATCTACAACTTTCATGTTCAAAGTTTCTTTATTTGAATTAAAAAAAGTAGAACTAAAAATAGGTCCCAAAAATGAAGGAAAATGAATAAAATAAAAAGGTATTTTTATTAGTTTTTGGCCCTTATCTCCCCCTACTTTATTCCTTGTCGACCTAGTCATCAAGATTCCTAGGTCTCGGGGTATCGGGTCATAAAATATTTACAATATTTTATCTTTTTCGTTTTTCTTTATTCCTATAATTTTGGCATTAAAAATAATATTTTATACAATATTTACACAAATATGCATAAATGATAAAATGCAGGAATTAAGCCTATTTACACGCATTTACTAGGGTTTTTAAGGCCAAAATGATAGAATAAAGATGATGAAATAGAGATTCGTCCATTGCAACCAATAAACTTGTTGGATACGTATTGTTGTCAAGAATGCAACGCATATGAAAATTTTTAAATTGAAGATTGGATGAGGGAGATATGACCATTTTAGTGAACATGGGTCAAGTTTGGACGTTGATAGGGATTTTGAGCTGGATCCGATTAAGGATCCGCCCAAGTACGAAAAGCTTGATGATAAAATCTAAGATTAAACCCTCTTCTTCCTCATTTGCATCCTAATCCATCTCCAACCTTCCTCCACCACTAAGCTCGTGGATCTCTGTCCGAAAGCCAACGAGATCGTCGGAGTCGGATGATATCTGCCATTTTTTTAAGAGAAACATCCCTTTGCCATCCTCAAAGCGAATCTACCATTAGAAATGTAAGACTCTCTCTCTCTCTCTTGTTTCTCATATTTTTGGTAATTTTGCTTATGTGTCTATCCTAACCATAGGATTCTTATGGTTTAGAGATAACCATAATCACGAGGACATGTCGGAACTTAGTTACAACACCGGTTGCACATGGGAGGCTCTGTATAAGGCACGGTCCCTCCCCTCTTATTTTTGTGATTTGTTGAGCATGCATGCATTTCCCATGGACTTCAAACCCTACTTGCTGGATGGATTTCTTCTTGGTGTTGTATTTTGAGTTGTAGTTCATGTTGCTAATTTAAAATACTTAAAAGAGATGTGTATGCAAGTCCATTGTATGATGAGATTGTGGTAAAAAAGAAATATGAATGCCATATGAGGATAAATTGAGGTTCTTCTCATACATGAAAACTTAGGTCTAAACTAGTTCAAATCACAACACATTCTTACAAAAGTTGTAGCCTTATCAATTAGATATCATATGAATCTAAAATCATCTTATTTCATTAAGAGATTCAACAAGAATGTGAATTTTAAGATCATATGGTCTTATGAACGACTCACTGTTTCACAAATTCAATGTGGTACCTTGAGCTCGAAATTTCAAGGATCAAATGTGATGGGAATGCAAACCATCCTTCATGAAAATTGTATACGAATTAACTATTCTTCCAGAATTTTAAAAATCAAGAGATTTTGATGAGAAATGATATAGGACCTGATTTTTAAAGATTGCATGGTTATTCTGTATAGTATCAGAAACATGAAAGAAAATGCCAACTTTTGTTCTCATGAATTGAGGTTATTTCAAGATGGATTCTCATGTTTAATAGCTCTATTTAGTAGAGAATTTAAAGAGCTTTCTATAGAAATTGAAATCAAGACAAATCATGTATGGACATACTTGAAATATGATTTGGAAGATGGGGTAGTTTTAAGGTAATATGCAATTTTTAGCAGTAGAATATGAGAATGTGCCGACTTTGAGATCGGATTCCAAGGTCTAAATGACATATAGTAATAAAATTTCCTTAATGAAGTTTGTAGAGTGTCTTGAAGTCTTTCTAACACATCTAAGAACACTCAAATCCATGAAGAGTTGTAAGGGGATTTGAATTTTAAAGTGTTAGATACTTGTAATTGTGTTGTGCACAACAATACCAAGCAATAAAACTCTTACTTTAAATGATATGATATCATACTAAGTGAGGAGATAGATCTAGATATAATTTCTAAGGAAAATGAATGGAAATATGATGATGCACACCTAAGGCCTAATGAGCATAGATATATAAAAACTTTTATATATATATATATATATATCTGTGTGTGTGTATCTATGTATGTATATTAAGATGGTTATGAACCAATGAAGAACATGTACTGTTGGGAACATAGTTAAGATGCACGTACCTCACCGCGTGCCTACAGAGGCACCGCAATCCTAAGATACCAAGTACTTTGGAGTCATAGCATGAGGCTCGGTATGGGTCAAGACTACAGACTATCCATGTCGCTAAAGTAAGATAACTAAATGGATACACCATGAGAGGTCAAGTGTCAGCATCCTAGAGGATCAACGGATTAGGTTGTAGAATTCATTGATAAAGGTAGAGTTGACTTAAAGGGGGTAAATTGAATCATATGAATTCCCGCATTGTAAATCTTCTTGTACAAGATGAGATAATGAGATGTATGGTGATTCAAGGTTGACTGGTTATGAAATTCGGTGCTGGTTTCAGCTATTTGAAGGAGACAAAGGAAATCGTACTTTCCCTCCACTACTTAGGAGTGGGATTCAAATGATAAATGTGTAGGATCTTATGCCTTGACTCGTAACTGATGGACCCCGGATCTACCCTTTTAATGTTATCGAATTAACGATTCGTTGCAATCAAATAAATCCGGATCGATCAAAAACTAACTGCACGGATCGAATAATCAACGAATGAATGTAACGCGTAATTTTATGTTTGTTTAACCTGGGCAAGCCCCACGGTCGACTCAAGGAGGCAAAGGAACAACTCGGGATCAAGTTAGAAGAATTAAATCACGGTTTTCCAAGTGGATTTTTTTTTAATTTTTTTATGCAATATAAATGACAAATGCAAAATACGAGTTGGATTAAGTTAACACGAAAAGAACTGACTTAGCCAAATTTAATTTTAATGTGGAATAAATTCAAATCAGCCAAGTGATATTTTTCCTAAGAATCTAATCCAATGATTAACGCAAAATGGATTTTTTTGGATTTTTTTGGATTTAAAATGCACAAATGAAAAATGCAAACTTTTTTTGGGTTTTTATACAATTTTTCGTGCATATGATGTGCAAAAATTATGAGAAAATTACTGGAAGGGAAATATGATGAAATTAAGCTACATTGATTTTTTTGAAATTTTCTGACACTTTATGATTTTTTATGAATTTTTTACTGAAAACAGAGCGACTGTGAGTATTTAAATCCTAATAGATCCACGAAATCAAATTATCAAGAGAGCCATTTATCTCAAATAGATATTTTGACAAGGAATCCAGGAGAATAAAAATTTCTCAAAAATAATCTTCGTGGATTTAATTAAAAATTGTGAAAAAAATTGTAGATGATGCCTCTCTCTGTGCTTTAATTACTGTCCAGGTTTCATCAAAATTGGAGTTGTCGTTTGCATTAAATAAATTCTAGAGTGATTTAGGTAAATGACGTGATAGCTTAGCGTCCTCCTCGAGATAGATACGGTGGGAGCACAGGGCCGGACTTATCCCCATGAGATCAACCACACTCCATCCTATTGCCTTGCGGTTTCGTTCAAGAACCTCCATCAAACGAGATTCTTGTTCTCCAGTCAAATCTGCTGAGATAATGACTGGGTGCATATCTTGTTCACCTGCAAGGAATCTATACTTGAGCGACTGCGGTAAAGGCTTCAATTCTGGCTTGGTGGGAGCTGGCAAATCTGGCTTCTGATATGTCTGTGTAAAATCAACCAGGTCTGCATGTGAGAACTCTCGTTGTACCTGTAATTCTGACGAAGGGAACCCTGTTGGTGTGTCTATCATCTGTGACGGCTCGCTCTCCGTCCTCTCTGTCGGCTCATCGGGAAACAGACATGGCAAGTATGCATCAAAGTTCTTCCAATCAAAGTCTGCCTCCGAGGGATCTGAATCTGAACAAACATTAGTATCTCCACTCATCACACAACTGTCAGCCTCTATAGTGTCCTCAGCCAAGGGTGTGCTCTCCGAACTTTTGTCTGCCATAAAAGGTGTGTACTTTGCGTCTGCAGACAAGGCAAGGGCTCGTGCTTCTGGGTCTTCCCAAATTGCTTCATCATCAGTCATCACAAAATCACACTCCTGGTGGACGTCTAACTCTGCATCTGTCATCTGCACTGTGTCACTGCATGGTTTTGAGCAGGCTGAATCTCTCGCTCGGGTTTCATCAATCGTCTCTATTTGTATACTCTCACCCTCTACGCTAAAGTACACCTTCCCACTATCATGGTCGGTCACCGCCTTGGCTGTGGCCAAGAATGGGCGTCCTAGTATGATGGGGGTATCGGTCACCGATTCAGGGATCTCCATGTCTAATACAACAAAGTCCACGGGGAATTTCAGGCCCTGAATGGTGACGACCACGTCTCTCAACAACCCCTTCGACCTCTTGATAGACCTATCAGCAAACTGAAGGACTGTCCGACTCCGATGAAGCGGTCCGAACTCGAATCGGTCGAGTAAGGCTGCCGGAAGGAGGTTGATAGAAGAGCCGTTGTCTAATAGAGTACGATCGAATGGCTGCTCACTAGTCTGGCATCTGACATATGGAGCTCCTGCATCAGGTCTTTTGGTTGGTAGCTGGTTCTGAATGGCACAACATGTGGCACGGATCAACACATGGATTTCTCCTCTAGTGTTCTGCCTCCTCCTGCGTACAGTGGTCTTCTCTCTCAGGTTCTTGTGGAAAAGGGGGATGTGCTCAAGTGCCTCTTGTAGAGTCATCTGTATCTGAATCGGTCTATCATCTGTTGGCTGAACTCTAACTGTTCCTTCTTTTTGGGATTTTCTGTTTTATTCCCCTTTGCTGAGCGGAGTGCTTGGGGGAAGGGGATGGATGGGCCCTCCTCAAACAGAGGGCTAGGAGAAGGTTTCTGGCCCTGTGAAAGACTGAAATCCATGCAAACATCATCATTCAATACACATGGACTTGGAATTGATGAAGAAACCTTTCCTTTATTCATTTTTTTGTTCTTTTTCGTAGTGTCCAAGGATACAGAAAAATGGTAAGACATAAGGTTGGAATACATTCGGACCAAAAACGGGGGCATCAGCACCACCCAAAATATTCTCCTTTGCAGCCTCAGCACCGCGCTCTGGTTCTGCATCAAAAATGGTGGTCTCAGCACCACCGTCTGTATCTGGTTTCTCGACGGCCTCAACACCGTCGTCTGGATCGTCATCCTTGGTGGCATCAGCACCACCGTCATCATCATCATTGTTGTTAGCGGCATCAGCACCGCTTCTCTCCTTATCTGGGGCTCTAGATTCTTCATGGTGTTGTCCCTCAGATGAGGCACCGCCGACTGGTTCCCTATCGCTCCTAAGTGACACGAAGTGAGTATCAAACATAGAATGCATGTCATTCAAATAAGAACTATGAGTGGTATCCTCTCTCGACTGTACCTGCTCAGACTTTCGCTTCAAGTTATTCGGGTTTGGCTAGCTCTGTACAGGTATGGCAGCTTTTCCTTTGATGATGTCCCTCATTTCCTGTCGGAACTCATCCATTTCTCGCCGGAAGGATGTCTGCTACTCAGAGAGCAAGCGGGCGAGATCATCAAGTGCTGGGTTCTCCAAGACAGGTGCAGGAGAATCGGGAGTGTTCCCTTGCTGGAACTGAGGTTGCTGGTGAGACTGGGAGTACTGCTGTTGGTAAGGTTGCTGCCGCTGCCTCCACTGTTGTCCTTGATAGGCGGGACGAGGATTCTGCTGATAATGCTATTGCTGTTGGGAGTATTGGGGCTGCTGGTGTTGGCTACTGTGACTGCCCTGAGCTGGAGGCTATTGTTGGGATGAGGCACCTCTGGTGGTCCATCAGAATCCTGGGTGATCACGAAGAATCCCAACCTGCTTGAGGTACCGATTGTACCACATCCCATTGACTTCCATCAACGGCTCCTGCTCGAAGGGTGGAGGTGGTAGTACTACGAATGGCTGATCCGGCTGATAGACCACCATGTGAGTGTCATTAGATGGTGGTTGTTGTGAATAGTGTGGTAACTGTTGTACCGGCACCTCCTGGACATAGTGAACTTGTCTGTATGCGGGGGGTGGTGGGGTAGAACAACTACCTCTAGACTCAGCCAGTGATCAGGGAGGCGGATGTGAAGCTGATTGTGCCTCCTAAATACTCAAGTTGTGAGTCTTCAGGTCACTCATGGTCTTAGCCAACTGGTCTATCTGTGCTAGACCTTGGCCTTGCTTCTTCTCCAAAATTTCAATGCGGTCCAATTTTTCACTGATTATGCCCATATCAGCAGCTGATGATTCATCTTGTGCTGCTGCTACTGACGAAGTATGGTTTCCAGCATCGATCCTGGCAATGCGGTGATAAGAAGTGGCATGTGGTGGGACCTTGGGGTTTATGTAGATTCGGCCCTGGGACATCACTGTAGAATTTTCTACCATCTGCTCAGAGATGGCCCAGACCGCTTCTGCATCCTTGGAGAAATATGATCCCCAACAAGAGGCATTTACAAGCCCCTGCAGCTCCGATGTCAGCCCGCAAAAGAAACTTTGGAAAAGATTGGGCTGTGATATCTCATGGTGTGGACATCGGTCAATGAGCTCTCTAAAGCAATCCCATGCTTCATGGAATTGTTCGTTGGGAATCATTGTGAAATTGCTGATCATTCCTCTTGTTGCATTTGTCTGGCCGAGTGGATAGTACTTGTTCAAGTACTCTTTCTGGAGTTGCTCCCAAGTGTCGAAGTACCTCCCCAAATGTTTCAGCCAATAAGTGGCTCTATCAACCAAAGAGAACGGGAAGGCTATCATTTTGATGGTATCCTCCGTCACAAACCTGTCATGGATTGTATTGCATATCATTTCAAATTCTTGTAGATGGAGGTGAGGTTCTTCAGTGGCCAGCCCGTGAAACTTGGGCAGTAGCTGAATGGTATGTAGGCGAAGCTCGAAGTCACCATAGATGGGAGGGAGTTGGATCCATCGGTGTGTGAGGGTTGCACCAGGGTTGTGCAATTGCCTCATGGTCCTCGGAGGCGGCCTCTCCTGGTTGGGTTCTCCTCCTTCGCCCGTTGCGTCTGGTATATCACCGCCCTCGTTTCGTTCTTCTCGTCCCTCACGCATCTCCCTCATGATTTCACCCATGAATAATCCCTGGTCTCTGATCTGTCTCTGCATGGTTTCCAGGGAGGGTAGAAGTGAATTGTTGATGGCAGCTTGATCATATATGTATGGAGGTGGTCTCTACTCATCTTGGTGTTCCTCTCTGCCTTCCATTCTGGGGTTTCTGCAAAGTCAAAAGAATCCATCTCAGGTGCCGTCAAATGTTCAGAACTCTATTCTGCACTAAATTTTGACACCACTGGATTGATAGAAGAAGGGTGGTCGAGGGGGAACAGGGTGGATGCAAACTCAGGCTCGGAGAGTGGGTCTGGACTCCCCGAAGCTGACCTAGATGAATAGGGAGGAGTGCTTGATAGCGGTGCCACCAGATGTGTCCTAAGAGATCTCCTTCCCATCATTTTGATCTTGGAAAAGGGTGGATGAGATCTGGAATGCAAAGAAGATGTGAAAAACAAGCCCCCTGTTCACCTACACAACTCTTGAGCTGATGACTGTGAAGGTTTGGTCTGTTATCTTGTCAAATTTTATTAGGTGATCAGTCAATCTATTAGAGCGTTAGAGCGAGCGCTTAGGAACCCTACTTTCCTAGCCAACTGTCCCGATCCACGTTAGATCTTTCCCAGCCAGTATGAATTACGGACCGTATCCCGGTTGTTCTCGCTAATTCACTCTGCTAAGGACGTCGCGACCCGCTTGACCGGTTACTGGAGAGATCCTCACTGGAGAACGACTAACTACGATCAGTAGTCAACCAGAATTTTTTGCGTGGCTCTATCCTAGTGTCGGGTCACTCTCTCGCAACAGATAAATCAAACAAGGAGGGGTTACTCTCCCCAAGACAAAATTTTTGGTGGGATGAGTTTTAAGGTCAAGTTTGCATTAGCAGTCCCAATTTTATGATTTTTCTCTTTTTAGTATTTTTCTTAAATAAAGACAATGCCTAACGAATTTTTCGATCTCCTGGTTATTTTAAGTCCAATAAAACGGGGGAGGAAGTCAAAAAAGCTGATGCGCGATCAAAAACAATGATGCATGCATAGATAGAAATGCGTACCTTTGCTCCAGCAATCTACATGCAAGGTGATCCGTGCATAAATTAAAGACAAAAATTAAACTACATGTATGATGCAAGGAGAAATCGACCTTAGACAAGAATTTCTACATGAGAAGAACAGTAGCTAAATGGTCAAGAAGAGGAGTCGGAGTCCAGTATCTGATGTCGATCGGTGTCCGCCACAACAGATCCTGCTAGCACTGTATACGGCCTCTAGCGGCACGTGACTCCTCAAGTGACCAAGATAGCTTTTTCTTTTGTGAGTTATTAATTAGGTCCACTTATGGTCTATAGGCACATGCAAAATATTCGGTTTGTGGTCCTAATCAATTACGTCACAATCACAATAAAATCCTAAGTCTAGGGGCCAAAATCCATGTGAATCAAAATAAAAGGAAAACGAAGAAAACAAAACCAGCGATAAAATTGCGAAAATAGAAGAGGCCCCCAAGGGAACAAACCCTCGGAAATTGGGCCCAAGTGTCCTAGAGAGTCCAAGTTATTACAATTTTAAAGTCTCTCTCTCACTATAAATTGCACAAAATAGACAAATAAACAAAAATGCTCAAGATGGCGACTGTCTCCTCAGATCCTCCAAATCTCCTTTGATGCAAGGTTAGAAGTCACGCTTCGCCTTCACATGGGTGCACAGGTGCCTTGGATATAGTGCCTCCCTCGATCCGCGGTACCTCGCACAAAGTACAAAGATAGGGTGATTAGACAAGTCAATCAATATTATCAAATAAGTGGAGCTTAAAAATAGGCAAATAATCACAGTCAATAATGAATCTCAATCTAAACGATGTTGCTCCCCGGGAACGACACCATTTGATGAAGCGAGAATCACGAGGGTCTAAGATGCCTCACACAAGGCGGAGACAAAGTTGCTGCGACGACCCTCGATAATTCCTGGCTAAATCAATAATTAACCCACGACAATCAAATCAAGCAATGAAAGTAAATGTGGAGTTAAAATTTATTATACCTCTACATAATATGTGTATAGTGTAAGTATGTGTAGAGTGTCGAACACAGGGAGCATACAGGATAGAACAAGGCAATAGTGCACAAAGATGTGAAAGTGATCAAACGCATGCAAGTGCTATTTTTGTGGGTTTTTAATTTTATATATATATATATATTCTCTTTAATTTATAATTTTATATTTTGGTTTTTAATTTCTGATTTTCTATTTTCTTTTTATATTTTATATATTTTTATATTTTCTTTTTCAATAATGAAGTATATATACAATAAAAGAGAAAGGGGTACAATATATAGAGAAAAATAGATAAAAATAAACAAGATTCGGGAAAGAAAATCTTTTTGGGCTTTTTATATTTTTCTAATGTTTTGTGATTTTTCTATATTTTTCCTAACATTTTTTGGTATTTTTTAAAGTCAAAAATACTGAAAACAGGGAATAAAATAAAGAGCTGAAAATGAAATGGAGAAATAAAATATCAAACAACAACCAAAATTCTCCAAATCAATTTTAAATAAAAGATAATAAAGTAAGGAAAATTCTGAGATAAAGATTATACTTTTGGGATTTTTTTGAAATTTTTAATGTTTTTATAAAGATTTTTAGGGTTTTATAATTTTATGGGTTTGCTTTTGAAATTTTTAATGATTTTTGGATAGAAGTTAAAACACACTAAAATACACAAAATATATATTTTTGGAAATTTTTCAGGGGGTTCCATTATTTTTTTGGTATTTTCTAATGCAAACAGTAACAGAAATGCTTGTTTTTATTTTAATTATAAATATAAAAATGCAATAAAAATGCAAACTAAAAATATGGCGTTAAACTACAATGCAACAAGAGCTTAAGGTATTTTTTGGTAATTTTCGAGTCAAAATAATGCATGAAATAAATGCAAGCATCCACGTAAAAATATAATTCTAGCAAGGGCATAAACGTAAATACACAAAAGTCCAAGGTCCTACTTGAAATTTTTCTAAAAAGATATAACGTTAAACACAATTTTCTAGACTAAATATAAATACCCAAACCTGAAGGGGGGTCTCTGCAAAATGTCCAAACTCACGCGCACGGGGCACGTGACCTGGCAGGGGTATTTTTGCATTTTTACAAAGTTCCAGGGGCTCACATGTAATTTTACCAAAATATTACAACTTAAATAAAAAGTTTCTGGATTAAACTGAAATAAACAAACCCCAGGAGGGTCCTTGCAAAATGCCCACTACCCCACGTGCACGGGTCACGTGAGGTGACGTGGACTGGACCTAAATGCAAATACTGAAAGTACGGGGGCCTCGATGCAAATATTACAGAAATATTTAAACTACAAATGAAAGTTTATGGAGTAAAAATACACAAAATGGGTGGGTCGAAAGTGCAAAATACCCAACATGTGTGTGATCAAACGACGGAGAGCCGCTCACTTATCCACGTGGCGCGCACACAATGAGCGATGACGGTTTGGTGATGAGCAGCCCGGATCAGATCTGGCAAGGAGATCGACGGTCGACGCGTGTCTAGATCGGATGGCTGCTGATCGAACTGGAGTGGGCCTCTAATCGGACGGTGGAAGAGCGAGGTGGAAGAACAAGGACGAACGCCGGCGAGGCGAACTTCACCGAGCTCGATCTCGGGCCTCCGGCGGTCTGAAATCGTGCAAAATGGCCGAGGAGCTCCTGGCAGGTCAGGCTAGGTGCTGGAGTACCCAGGTTCGTCAGAGGAGCGTTGTGGTGCTAGCGTGAAGGCGGCGGAGCTTTGAGTTCCAGGTATCTCCGACGAACTACGCAAAATGGTCCCCAAGTGCTTTGAATGTGCTTTGACCTGCAAAAAGGGATAAGAGGGTCCAGGGCAAACTTCCTGGACCCCGCGGAGGCGAAGTGGGCATCAGAGATGGGCAATGGAAGCGGAGGAGATTTGGCCGGCGGTGCGCGCTGGCGATGGAGTGCGATTGGGTGAGTTAGCGAACGGAACTCAAAGATCTAAAGGGGGAAATGATCCTACAGCTATGGGGAATAAAAAGAGAAAAGTAAAATGGGAGAAAAGGGAAGACCTTGATGGTCGAAAGCCAGAGGAAGGGTACCTCGACGCCGATGGTCGACGGAGATGGTGGAGCTGCCTCAACCCTTCCTCGACCCTCCTGAAGCTTGGAATGGGGAGCTGTCACCTCCCTCTATCTCTGGAGGACAATAGGTGGGGAGAAAGCTGCACGCAAGGGGTTCAAACTGGAGCTCGAAGGTGGCGGGTCCGATATGTACCTGGTGATGACATCTCCTTCAAGCGAGGGCCACACGCGAATGATGAGGATTTTGGAAGATTTAGGTGCTTGGCGTTGCACAGTGAAGATCGCGGAAGAAGTTCCAAGAAGGAATCGAGGCCCGAGGGAAAATGGATCGAGCTCCAAAAAGGGGAGAAATCGAGCAAAATATCAGGTGTCAGAAAGCTGGCAGGCCTCGATCAGAGAGTTGACCGAGGTCAACCAACGACCGGCTCTGGTTGGTCCACGTGGACCAACCAGGAAAATGCTAGTAAATTTTTTTTTGAAAATTCGAAATAAAATAGTAAATGAATTTATTAATTTTAGGTTATAAAAAAAATATTCCTTATTTTATAAAGAATTTTATGGCGATTTCTATTTATTTTTCTGAGGTATAAAAATACGAGTTACCTTTTTAGGCCTATATAGGTACATGTATCTATGTATTTTAATGTTTTATTTTTTTATTTATTTGATTTTATTAATTTTGTTTATTATTTTATAAATTTATAAAATATTTTTATACACTTAAATATATTTTTATTTGATTTTTCTGATATACTTTGTACACTTAATAAAATATAAATAGTAACTCTATAGCTATATGTATAGGTATTATACATAGGAATGTGATATATACAAGTATTTTATTTTATGTTTTCTTTGAATTTTTATTCAGATTTTAATATACATATTTATTATAAATAATATTTACAAAATTATAAAAATAAAAAAATTATGAAAATAATGAATAAATAATAAAATAAATATTTTAATCTGTACAAGTATACAATAGGGGTCCAAAACTCAACTTTCAAACCGTGGCTCCGCAAAATGCGAGACCACCTTCATTAAATAGCTTATTTAAAATTATATACAATTAAAGTGATTTTGCTAGATTTCGAGCTTTTAATTTGAGAGATACAGGTTTGGGAAGTTGGTATTTTGGATTTTTATTCAGGTCATATCTTTTTATCTGTAAAATATTTTTGAGCGAAATAAATTTTGTATTTTTCTTTATCTAATTATCTACAACTTTCATGTACAAAGTTTCTTTATTTGAGGTATAAAAAGTGAAACCAAAAATAGGTTCCAAAATGAATAAAGAATGAATAAATTAAAAGGGAATTTTATTTGTATTATGGCCCTTATCTCCCCCTACTTTATTCCTTGTCAACCTATTCATCGAGATTCCTAGGTCTCAGGGTTTCAGATCATAAAATATTTACAATATTTTATTCTTTTTTTTCTTTTCTTTATTCTATAATTTTGTCTTTAAAAACTGTATTTTATATACTATTTATACACACATGCATGGATGCTAAAATGTATGAATTAAGGGTATTTACATGCATTTGCCAGGGTTTTTGAGGCCAAAATGATAGAATAAAGATAATGAAATGTGGATTCATCAGTTACGCGGCCTAGAGGGGAGTCGGCTGAAAGTCGGATGTGTCTCCCCTGTTTAACCTGTCGCCTTAGATACCAATACCCTTCTTTCTTCGCTCCTATCCCCAGCCGAAAGTTCAAGGACATGTCCCTATCTACCTACAGAGTAGGCGGAGGCTGACAAGGCTGTAACTTCGCCCCTATCTACCTGCAAGTGCAGGCGGAGGCTACTAGCAACTTGTCGTGGTGCACCGTAATTTCACCCCTATCTACCTACCAGAGTAGGCGGAGGCTACTTGGTGCTAGTTAGTTAAACCCAAAGCTCAGTTGTTGATATTTGCTTGGATCAGGGTATGCAATATGGAAAGCGGAGATTTTTGGCTCTGCCCTAGGGTGCTCACACACTCTAGTAACCTCACTAAGCCTGAAAACAATATCGGGGTTAATTTCCTGCAAACAAGGGTTAATTTTATTCAATTGTTTTGGTCCAATTCAATTAGCAGTCCCGATTTTAGAGATTAGTTGTCACTGATATTAATCTACACAAGCAATCACGTCTACCGTCCAGTCCCAATTCCTTTATCCTAGGTTAGAAAATCGAGAGAGAGAGAGAGAGAGAGTAGGAAAAAGCCGATGCAATCGAGAAAATGATGATGAATGCTTGAGTAAGATGACTTACAATGCCTCCAACCTACAATACAGGATGCAATACTTAATTAAAATTTTATACTAAATGAATGCAAGCGAAAAAGCCGCTCCTAGACAAGCAATTCTATTAGCGTGTGAAGAACAAATTTAATTTAGCTACAGTCCTGCGGTTTAAGTGCGTCTTTTACATATGAAGTGTGGTCCTAGAATTCTACGAGCACAAACAGATCCTAAAATAGCTCTAAGAGCCGCAAGTGCAAGTCCTATTCTATGTAAAGCAACCACACAACACACGAGGACACGTTTTATTATGACTTACATGTGCGAGAACCCAACGGGAACCACTGTAAATGCATACACTTTTTTTAAAAGTTAACAAAATTGAAAATCTTTATGGCGTCTCAACAATCGACTTGATCCACGAATCGTCGGCCTCCGATGCACTTCTAGATGTGTCAACTTTAAGATAGTTGCTCCAAGTCCACCGGACCCTCGCACAAAAAGATACAAAAATGTTAGAGAGAGAGAGAGAGAATAAAAATAGAAAAATAATTGGAAAAAATGGAATAACTACAAGGTGGTTCGGGGATCAGACTACCCGAGAGAGTGGAAAACGTAAATCGAATTTTCTAAAGTGATCCTAAGCCATTTGCCTCCCCGACAACGGCGCCATTTGATGGACCCCGGATCTACCCTTTTAATGTTATCGAACTAATGATTCGTTGCAGTCAGATAAATCTGGATCGATCAAAAATTAACCGCACGGATCAAATAACCAACGAATGAATCTATCGCGCGGTTTTATGTCTGTTTAACCTGGGCAAACCCCAGGGTCGACTCAAGGAGGCAAAGGAACAACTCGGGATCAAGTTAGAAAAGTTAAATCGTGGTTTTCCAAGTGGGATTTTTTTAATTTTTTATGCAATATAAATGACAAATGCAAAATACGAATTGGATCAAGTTAACACAAAAAAACCGACTTAGCCAAATTTAATTTTAATGTGGAATAAATTCAAATCAGCCAAGTGATATTTTTTCAAAAACTCTAATCCAATGATTAATGCAAAATGGATTTTTTTTGGAATTTTGGATTTAAAATGCACAAATGAAAAATGCAAACTTTTTTAGGGTTTTTATGCAAAATTTCATGCAGATGATATGCAAAAATTATGAAAAAATTAGTGGAAGAGAAATATGATGAAATTAAGCTACATTGATTTTTTTGGAATTTTCCGACATTTTATGATTTTTTATGAATTTTTACTGAAAACAGAGCGACTATGAGTATTTAATTCCTAATAAATACACGAAATTAAATTATCAAGAGAACTATTTATCTCAAATAGATATTTTAACAAGGAATCCAGGAGAATTAAAATTTCTCAAAAATAATCTCCGTGGATTTAATAAAAATCATTTACCTAAATCACTCTAGAATTTATTTAATGCAAACGACAACTCCAATTTCGATGAAACTTGGACAGTAATTAAAGCACAGAGAGAGACATCATTATAATTTTTTCACATTTTTTAAAGCAAGAAATATGACTGTGTGAATTTCAGAGCTTAAATGGGCAAAATATCTTTGATTTTCAATCTCTGATTTTTAATAAATAATTCGATGCTCATAAAAATGTAAATAAATAGCTAGGAGATAAAGATTTAGTTGCTCTACAATTGCTATTTTTCATTAAAATAAATGATGCTATTTTAAGGTCCTACCATGCGAAGTTAGGGGTATCAATGCAATACAGAATTGAAACTAACAAACTCAAACTATGCACAGGGACACATTTACAAATATGTAAACATGCAGGAATGAAAGTGCAATTTTCACAAAAAAATAAAAAAAAAATGGACCTTTACTTTTCTTCTCCCACAAGATAAGAGGTAAGGTCGTGGGGGCGCAGCTAGGGCGGAACTCGCGAGGAGGCACGCCTGTCGCATGGGGCGGCGCACCGCGGTGGCTGCGTGAAGGGCATGGGAGCCCGACGGTCGTGCTAGCGGCGACGTTCGGAGGGAGGCACGCCTGTTAAGTGGCGGTGGAAAAGGGGAGCGGCTACACGGCGGCTGCGGGGGCGGCGGACATGGGCTAGAAGGCAGGAGTGGTACGACGCTGGTGGGCCGTGGGCTGGAACGGTAGCGTTCCTAGAGGCGCGCTGGAGCGCGAGGCGGAGGACGGCGGGACGGGGTCCACCGCGACGGCGCGACGGTCGCGCGGGGAGGACGGTGGTGCGGTTGACCAACTGGGATGGTGTGCTGCTGGAGGACACACCAGGAGGGACGTGCGTCGGTGCGAGGAAGTCGCGCGTACTGGCGCGGGCGGCTGGTGGCAGTGGTTGAAGGACGCACGGCCAGGCGGTGCGTCGAAGGGTGGAGGGAGTCGGCGGTGCAGAGGCGCTACGGTTGTGCGCAGTAGAGGTAGGCGCTGGGGCTAGATGCGTGGGTACGAAGGCAATGACGGCGGCGTGCACTGCACGGGAGGGCAGGAGATGGCTGACGGTGTCGACACGGAGCGGAGGCGCATGGCCGGCGGTCGGTGGTGAAAGCCTGGAGTGGTTGAGGGTGGCGATGCTTTGGCTGGGCGGTGCTGCAGGTGGATTGCGGGGGCTGCTTGCGGCTGGTAGGCTGGATGGCCGCCCGTGCGGGAGAACTACGGCACCGTTGGAGGCTGCGGCCGTGCGGATGAACCTGCAGTTTATTTTTTTGTTTTTTTGCAAATTTTTGTTGTATTTTTTTGTTTAAACAGGAAATAGTAATGAAAATGAAAAGCTGGAAATGTGGCGATTTGGTGATGGTGTTGATGGTGGAGTGTAATTTTTATGTGATGATGATAAAACAACAAGGAAGAAAATTTGTTAGATAAAAATGAAATGAAAAGGAAAAATAGAGGGATTACTTACATGTTATTTGGCGAAAGTGCAGCCGCGGTGTGCGGCTTCCGTAGTGGCCTCGAGAAGGATGGCAGAGTCCTTCGAAGCTGAGCAAGTCCAATTGGATCTCGCGATGCGACAATGGTGATGCTGCGGATCTCTCCTGAAAGGTTGTCTTCGCTCAACTTGTCTCCTTCAGCTGTCACCTGTAGGATAAAGGGGCTCGACCTCTCTTCTCTCGAATCGGCGGATGATGAAAATGGAGGAGGAGATGAGAATATAAAGAGGAGGAGGAAGTTGGAAAAGAGATGGAGAAAGTGGGGAAAATGGTGGAGTTGGTAACTTGGAGTACAAGGAAAGCAAAGGAGAATAAGTAAAAGGAAAAAAATAAAATAGATAAAATAACAATATAAGTAGGCTACTAAAATAAAAGAGAAAATAAAGAAAATATAAAAAAATAATTTAAAATAAATAAATAAATGTAAATAAATAATTAATGAAAATAAAAAAATAATAAAAAATAAATAAAATGAAATCCGAAATTAATAAAATAATTAAAAAATAGGGTGACACGTGGCGGCTCCAGGAGCTACCATGTGCCGCTCCCAGAAAATTCAAAAATTAAATATAAAGAAAAATTAAAAGAAATAACAAAAGGGCTTAAATCAAAAAGTAGGCAACACAAAAGTCGCTCGTCTTGATGAGATCTACAACTTTTGTGAAGGGCCAAAAATTAAAAGAAGTTACCTGTACAAAATGTATTTTTGAGTGGTACCTTATAGATATAAAATACCGCATTTATCTTTTGAATTTTTTTGTCATTTTTATATAAAAGAAAAATCAAAATAAAAATAGAGAAAATATAAAAAATATTATTTACAACTTAATCTAGTTTTTTGAATTTTTAATAGTTAAGAAAATAAAAGGATAAAATGCAAGGGTATTTTGGTCAATATGGAAAATATGCAGTAGGGGCCCAAAACCCAAGTTTTGCATATGAGCTCCAATTTTAATGAAATTGGTCTTGTTTTGAAGGTCCTTGAATGTATATTACTTTAAGTAGACCTAAATCAGATATTGTATGAGAGAGATATGCACATTTTAAGTCTCATAGTCTCAAACTTGGATTGGGGTTTTATTGGTCAATTTTACAAGTTAGTATTTTTTGATATTTTTCTTTAATTAGTGTTAGTAATATATACACTATAGACTTGGTTTTATTGGATTTGGAGTTATTATAAAATATATAGATAAAGGGTATTTTAGCTAATATACATGTGAATATTTACAAGTGAATTTGGCTCCTTATTTAATGCAAATATGAATGCTAAAATGCAGATATTTCTTATGCATGCATGAATGTTAATTATGAAATATAAGTAGAAATATGCATCTAATTACTAGGGAACAAGGCTCTATTTT
Organism: Ottelia alismoides; assembly: GCA_037367405.1. Taxonomy (NCBI): domain Eukaryota; kingdom Viridiplantae; phylum Streptophyta; class Magnoliopsida; order Alismatales; family Hydrocharitaceae; genus Ottelia; species Ottelia alismoides. Next base: position 94,575 of record JAZKJV010010661.1, on the reverse strand, counting down.
CAACTTTTAGAGTGATGAATCACAGATTCATCAGTGACCTACACGATCGTGGACCTTCATCGATGGGTAGCAACGTTTGGGTGATTTCGTGAAAGTGTTTGCTTGACTAGTGGTTTACCTCACCTATCAGACTTAGCCAGGTGAGAGGATGAGTATATTGACGATAAAATGTGGGGTTGATTTGGCATATAGTGAAGTGTGGGGTTTCATGATTCGAATCAAAGGGCAGTTACTTGATGTGTTGGGAACTTAGTTAGGATGATGCACTCCATTGCATGCCTACAGAGGCACCCCGACCCTAAAGAACCAATGCCTTAGAGTTATAGTGTGAGGATGCACGTGAACCAATACCCAATACTATTCATGATGTTAGTGTCACAAGGAGTTAGTCCTGGTGGGTAGAAAATATCATATAAATGAAACTATGATTGTGGTCATAGACTACTTTATGAATGTTTGTCTGTATGTGTTATGCTTAGAGAAATTAGTATACTCGAGAGTGGGCCACAACTCTCATGGTCCCAGTGAGTCCTAGATGAAGTATTAGTTCTACTTCTGGGGGTATTGTCGATGTGTTCCACAACCCTATCAGTTGAACGTAGTGCTACGGTTCTGTCAGTATGTTATGCATCCCTAGTACGTGACTTATCGAGGATTCTTGCTTTGTCATTAGGGTGTATCCAGTGCGATCTTTTTTGACTATGGTGTACTTGTTCCCGGGTGTTCCCCTTGAGGTAGGTAAGCTGGAGGAAATGGGTCGAAGTTAACAGTTGGGATTTTTTTGCTTGGGTTGGTTACTTCAGCGCACAATATATGACTGTTGAGATAACATCATTATGATTTTTGAACTCAACAACTAAATGAGGAAGGATGCTTTGAATAGTACCATGGTGTGTAGATACATGTTTGTTTAACCCCAACATATCATTTAGCTAAATGTGTAACTATGAACTCATATATGTATGATAATACAAATACATTAGAGTGCAAGTAGTAAACTGCATGCAACTTACAATAATAATGTTTACACATGATTTGGGACAGTGAACAATAAGTGTAAGGATAATAATGGAACACAAACGTCCCTCTCTTTAATCTTTTACATTTATATTAATGTAGGTACTATTAGCTTGTTTTAGTTGTATTGAACTTTTTGATCATACATACTTCTTTGGAAACCCATCTAGGTTTGCAGATTGTTGAGTAGCAGTAGTGATTTGTGCCAGACCTAGGGTACGATTTCACTTGTAGAGTTGTACTAGTTGTTGTTATATTTCTACAGCTTATGTAGTTTGTGAACTCTATTGAAAATTTGTAAATTTTTGAGAACCGTGAATATATAAATATTGTTGGAGTATTTTTCTCCTTGCTTTTCCCGCTTTACATTTCGAATGTTAATCATGCCATAGAGTGTGGGTATTGCTGAGAATCTAGATCATAGGGAGATAGGTTCGATGCTCTCCCCCACGAGATGGGGTGTCACAGGTGCTAAACACCTATATAATGTAAGATGGAAACTGTAGAATGTGCAAAAGAAGCAAAGGGTAAAACCTTCCCACAACAGTGAACCACCTCGACAAAGTGTAACTCAACCAACTCTGGAATACGAATGCAACGGATGGGAAAACTGTACACGACACTAAAGCGCACAAGAGTCGCTACAAAATAGTATACGTCCAGATGCCATTGGTAAGAGTTCACAATTATGCATGGTCCTAAAACATATGGCTATCGACTTGTCATAACCCACCTCTCACCAAGTCAAACTCAAGAAAGTACAAATGAGATGTTCACGTTCTCATATTAAGTTCTCAACTCATATTATTTTCTAACCCAGCATTCTTTAATGTATATTCACTAATACAACCCACCACAAGGGTGCATCGTTTTTACTTATGATGTTCACTACTTATATTCTATAAGTGTATGTTTACCAATGTACTACACTGGGGATAAACACATACGCACACAAGAGTACAATATAAGGCACCTGTCATCCTATAATTGCCGAGTTTCAATACTTACACACAACCTCAACAACCACATACCGTGCACTCGAGAAACCAACTCAAGCGACAAAATCATATTTCCAACTTCAACCCATTTACCCAATCTTACCTGCCACACAAGGAATAACCAAGATCGAGTATACCACGACCAAATGGGACCGCACGGAGTACACCCTTATGACAAAGTACGGATCTTCGACTGAGTGCACCACCCACCGTAGCTTATACTAAAGAAGTTGTAGTCCTACAGACTAGAATAGGGTAGGCCATTTCACCATTCGGGCAGCGGGAAAAACCACGGGAGCCGTCGGACTGAGACAACATTCACCTAAGATCCACCAGGACCACGAGAGTCGCACTCCACTCTTGAGTATGCTACCCCTCTAAGCATAGCACTTAGAAACAAACACACATAATATAATTTATAATCTTAATTTCATTTAATTGCTTTTCACATCCCACCATGACAAACTCCGACAGGTGGAATCTTGCTTTTAATCTTGCATTATCTGCTATTTACATATCATTGCACTAGGTTAACTGCGATAGGTGAGGCTAAGCAACAACTCCCGTGAAAATTGTCTTGAAGTCATCCAAAACCTACCTATTGCCACGATGACATAGTATACGAGTCCATGCACAAGATCATACACACTAATTCTATCGATCTCAATCCCAAGTAGTCAAGAAAACTTACAACTGCCTTTTTTTTCTTCGGTTAAAGGAAATCGATGTCAATCTCATAACCATTTCAATATACCTTGAGTCATGGTACATATCATATTATATCATCACTTGTCCTTTCACTTACCATATAATTATCCATATGATCCAATCTTAGCTCATTAAGTCAAATCACCTTTTATCAGAGTTCTGCACAACCCGGTCACTTAGTCTTGCAGGACATTGACGCTTAACCTCACATGATGTTTCCATTTAGTTACCAAAATTTAGTATCATGGAAATGCGGTCTTGATCCATTTTCGGATCTCACACTAAGACTCCAAGGTACTTAGTATCTTAGGGTTGAAGTGCCTCCATAAGCATGCGTTGAGGTACACCCATCCTAACTAAGTTCCCAACACCCCATGTGTTTCATATCCTTTTTATTGTCGTGGTAAGTCCACAGTCTTAACCCATGTTGAGTCTCACGATATGAATCTAAAGTACTTGGTACTTTATCGCTGGGTACCACCGTAGGCATGCATTTGAAATACATGCATCCTAGTTAGTTTCACAAAACTCCCACTTGCATCCACAATACTTATACATATTTATACATATATTTCCTAGTGATTATACTTCTAGGCTCCTTAAGCACTTAATGCACATACTCACATTTTCACTCAATGTCTCCTAATATGCATATAGGTCCATTCCCTTTTTGGGAACTTAATACCCATAAAATCGTCACATTCAACTAGGTTATACTCCTATTAGTTGGGTTAACTATTCACTATCAATCTTGATTAATAGGCTAACTCACAATGAATTATAGGGTAAAGCGTCGGATTACTATCTCAATGTGTTAATGTATCTCCCAACTATTCATACGCTACTCAAGGAAAAAATCATCTAATTATAATAATAAACTGATCTAATACGAGGTATATTCTAATGCCCATGCACCATGGGAACCATATCCATGTGCCAATCATCACAAGAGCACAAAATAAAGATCAGACCTGGATAGTTTTACATTATATATGGTACTCTCTCTCATAACGCTCACCTCATGATGTGCTTTTGTTTATTTACATGTTAGGCATGTTTTCCATCACATTTATCGAATACGCACATATTTGCATTCATTTATTGCATCTCGCAAAACCCTGTATATGTCTATCATTCTTAGATTCACAAATCCTATTTATTTCATGATCTGGGTCCAAAAGGATAGGGTTATCTCTGTGAATTTTGTTGATCGATCAGCCTTGATAAATCAGTCAATTTCACTGATCGATCAACCATGATTGATCAATCAATTCCACTGATCAATCAACGAATTTGGTTGATCAATCATTTTTGGCACTTTTTCAAAAAAGTTACAGATTTCAAAAATAACTATGTGTGTTCCTCTTCTTACACTCGTCACAATGATATAAAGATTTTAATTTTGGACATGCAATGCTCTCAAAATCGATAGAAAATAGACACGATAAGTTTGTGAAAACCGTCTTTGCATGCATAAAAAACGACCACATCTGAGCCCAAAATCACATGCAAGCAAAACACACATGCGACACAGGGCGAATGCATGATCTAACAGCAGGGGAAGACTAAAAATCCATACCTTTTGGGGTTGCTCCCTAGATTTTTCCTACCATGCATAAACCGCGCCTCGACGGCGTGACCTCGTTGTCCTCTTCGTGTCGGCATTTCCAGATCCCCAATCGGACGACAAAAATATCTCCAGCTGAGCCCCGGTGAGGATTCTAGAGATAGTTTTGGTGAAGGGCAGAGCTCCAGTGATCATAACAAATTGGGTCTGACCAGCCACCCTTGTACATGCCCGAGTTCAATTAATCCGATCAGTCATTCCGGATTTGGTGACTGAACCATGAACTTCAAACACACGTAGCTTTCACATATGATGCCCAATTTTGAGGTTCTTGGGCTTGTTAGAAAGGTCTCGACAAGTATCATAAAATAGAGTACTCTTTCATCTCATTGAGATAGTAAATTAGATCGGAAAATGAGATTTATTCCAATTTGATATTTAGAGGTCTTAGAAATCATGATATGATTGAGCTTTGTATCTTATAAGCAAAAATTTAGTTTTCTCTAAGCTAAAAAGGTAGACAATAGATTCATAATGAATAAGAAATCATAATACCTAAGTTAATAAGTGATCATGATAGTGAATTCGAGAATGATGGGTTCTCGAAGTACCGTCCAAAGATTGGGATTAAGCACTAAAACCCTACAAAGGCTAGGTACATGAATGCACTCGCATTATTGATTGTTGATAATCATAGATCGTAAATTGATATAAAAGCTGAGTCGTTGTGCACAAAATATAGAAAACGAATCAATGGTAAAATTTATATCAAAAACTCAAATCAACACAATACACATGAGGTGCATGCGTATATAGTGAGAGTCAGGGGTCGAACACATGGAGGCTTGATGGATATATGCCAAGTTATCCTTCATATACAAGAAAGTTATGAATTAACAAGGGTAAGAATAATGTAATAAGATATTACTTTGAATAAATAAGAAAGATGGTTTTTACAAACATATTAATTCTTAGTCAAGTGCGCAGCTACTCAAAAAATATTGTCTAGCTTCTGATCAAGAGCAAAATGAATTAAACTATGGATTGGCTTCGAAAATGCAACTAGAGTACTACTAAGAATTGCAGCAAGGATAGAAAGATAATGGAGAGAGATGACATAAAATGTTCAAGATTGAAGCTACGAGAATTTAAACCAAATGCTAGAATAACAAAGGTGGTTTCGGTTTCTATCATGCAAATAATACACCTAGATTCACTTATTTAGCTCAAAAACCACCCATCAATCAAGGAAACTAACCGGTGATATTTACAGGGTAAAACACAATAAACTCATCATGACCTTCTATTTGTAATGAATTGTAGATCCATCAATTATGCTACGTGAATCTAACTTATCGCATTGCTTTTGGGTCAAGTCTATAAATACCATCTATTATGTCTTAAACAAAACTTTAATTCACTTTGAATTAAGAAAGACATCATTTGAGCTTCACTCTGATCGCTTACATAAAATAGGCTACTTTCGAGTTTTTAGTTGTAAATGCTACATTCTCAATATTAAGGACAATCTTAACAAGTTTGACATTTAAAATGATGAAGGTATATTTTTTTTGTCTATTCACCACAGAGCCAAATCATACATGATATTTAAAAAAATAATAACTAATATGAAGTCAGCAAATGTTTCTTTTGATGAAAAATTTTAGCACTAAGATGATATTCAAGTTCAAGACTCTTCTGAAATACCTCAAAATGAGAACCTTCATGGTTAGTCAAAGGATTTTAGCTTTACACGAGACCATCACAAAGAGCTTGTAGGTGGAGATTAAGAAGTGGTTGAATCCTCTTGATTAGAGCCTGAATCACAAACCCTCTTCTTCTTCCTTTTCCTCTTCCCCTTCTCATGTGTCGGATAATCACAATCTTGTGACCCTCGTTGTTATAGTAAAATCTTCTGTTTCAACCCCATAACTTGGACGGAATTTCAACCTTATCTCCTTTGATCTAAAATGTTAACTCTTGATTGCCAACACATAAACTTCATCATTTGTTGCCTCATTTGCCGACCTCCATCAAGACTCATTTTCTTTGTTCTTCTCCTCAAATGTGAACACGCCTGTCATAATCTTGTTGGATTTTATCCAAATGCACCATCGACTTTATCTAGTTAATCATATTATCACTATAGAGCTTCTTCTTCTACAATAACTAGTTTGTCAAATATTTGAATTCGTATCATCCCTCGATCTTCTTCCAGAGCTCATCTGGATTGTCCAAGAACAGTGTTCATGAGCTCAGCTAGCTAACCTATGACTTCTTAACGAGTGTTTCCGCCAAGAACAATTGCACTTGTTCACGAGATCCCCCACACCCTTCACATCTTCCACCATCTTCTCTATTTCTGAGAGAGCTTTTATGAGCCACTCTAACATATGTATATTCTTCAACCAACTACCATAAAAGTAAAGTCATTGTTCTTGTTGACATGTTCTACATAGAATGATGCATACTTAAATGTGAACTTCACCATCTGATATGCACAGTCTATTGTGATCTTTTTCTATAACAAATCTATGAACACATTGATTTGAATGACTTCACCATAACCTAAAAAACGATGACATTTGTCCACTTCAAAAGATCTGGAAAAAATTAAAGCAGAATTATCTTGATTCAATCCATCCAACTTGTTCAAAACTTGGAAAAGGCCGATGTTTGGACACTTGGATCTCCTAGATAAGACTTCAAATGCTTCCAATCTTAATAGTTCACCGCAATAATCAATTCTTCAAACCATCATTTTCGCTTGATATTAGTTATTAGGGGAATGAAATGGACACAAGAATCAATTACCCTCACGGAAGCGCATAAAGAAGAAAATAACACAACATGACTATGATTGGTCACCTTTCATAACTAGATGAAAATTCGCTATAAATAAACACATACTCTCTCTCTCTCTCCATTCTCGCATCCTTTTCATACTCCCTCCTCTCTCTTGACAACCCCGCAAGACCCATTATTCATGTGCTCACCATGGCTTTTAACAATTACAAAGCTACGCATCTAACGGTTGTTATGATGTTGTTATTTGTTGATATTTAAAGTATATTAAGTAAGTATTCATAATAATAGTCTTTATACAGCCATTTTACTGTTATGAAAGTTACGTTAGATGTAAAAAATTTGATCATAATAAAGCCATCTATTCACCCCGAGAATTTAAGTGAATCGAGAGAGAGATCCTCAATCTATCTAATTAAGTGTATTTAATTTGATTAATCAAACCAGAGGTATCTAATTTGAGATGCTAATATCCTCAAGATATTCGCACGTGGCACACTTTTGGGTTTGAAATCATCACTCAACCATCTAGGTAGGTTGTGGAAAGACTCTTCAAGGACCCAATTAAACATCTAACAGTTAACTAAATCCTAACCCAGAAGAATATGATTAATTCGGATGAGATGAGATATTGACTTTCAGCTGTAGTAGCTGAGCTGGGACTGGAACATGATCTTCATATCCATATCTTCTTGAGTCTAACTTAGCTTCTGGGCTTATCACTTCATCTAAGATCATTTCACCTTTTATGACAATCCAAAAACCTTTTGCTATAACCATTGTCTTTCCTCTAGCTATTGAAAGTAACCTTATTCATCTTGGGTTTTTATATTATTTATGTGTATTAAAGGGAGCACACATGGTTTTGACACAGTGTATGTCTATTATGTTCTTCAATTATCGATATTCTTTTTTTAAAAGAGTATCTTTGTAATTAACAAATTGACCATTACCCGTGCGAAGCATGCGCGTGGCATCATTAAGATGGAGCATTGCAGACATTGAATGACCCATGCCCAACCCATTTAACGTAGTGGACTTTGGGTTAGGCCCAAATCTAAATTTTCAATCAAAGTTCGGTCTAAGCCCGACCCAAAACTAATGGATCATGCTTGAGCTAGATTGGTTTAAACTATTTACACATCTAATAACAACACTCAATTATATCTCAAGTTCCTCATTGAATACTGATGCTATTCTAAATACTCGTATGCATTATTGGAAATGGTCAAGCCTTTTATATAGTTTCTAAAAATCAAGCTGTATTCTTTTGAAAATCGATATATAAATAATGGCTTTTTCTTTCGTCAGAATGACGTCTATGATTCGGCTAGGGATCTCTCGAAAATGGCCTTTCCTTCGGGGTTGTCTTCCTTTATTAAGATGTTATGGGCCGTGTGTGGTGATAATGGCCTTTCCTTTGGGGTTGTCTTCCTTTATTAAGATGTTATGGGTCGTGTGTGGTGAGATGAAGGCACATGAGTCCGTTCTAGACCGGTTTTGAAAGTAAGCATCAAAAGCCAAGAAAACTATATCAAGTCCGGCGTAAGGTTTTATGGAAGTGTTACACTTTTAACTTGTTATAAAGAAAGGCCTCATGAAGAAGTACGTTCAATACATTATAGTATATTCACAATAGCAAAGCATTTTAGAATGGATGACGAGCATTTAAACACCCATAAGGTTTTTTTATAAGAACAATTAAACCTGTATCTCAAGTATATTATCATTTCTTTAACAATGTAACTTATATCGGGCTAGCGGGCAAGCCCAACTAAGTTGGGTCAATATTTTGACCCAAACTCGTTCCATTTCAAATTTGGGCTTGGACGCCAATAGGGTCGGATTTCGAGCAGAGCTGGGCCAGTGCGACTCAGTGCTCATCTCTATTTATAAATATGCATGCTATTGTAACAATTTTCGAAATACACTTAACTGGTATGTGATGAATTTCAGATTCATCATCATTATATTGATTATTTAACCATCTATATTAGCGTATTCAATTGATTTAACCATTAACTAAATATAATTAACAATATATACCTTGTAAAGAATTAAGGCTAATTATTGTAAATAAATAAAGTCTCTAATTATTGTATTTATGTGTCTATTGTTCTCTTTTTTTCCTGCATTTTCCTTATATTTACCATCTCCTAGAAATTAGTATAATATTCTAAATAATATATTATATATTAATTTTTATTCAAAAATACAAAAAAATAAACAAAACAATTAAAATGGGTACTTTTATTTTGATAAAAATACCTACAAAAATAACACTATGTATATATTATGTAATTTGATTTGGATTCTATATGAAAATTGTAGATATTAAAAAATTATACAACTTTCATGTAGAAGATTTTTTTGATTTGACATTATTTATTATTTTGTTTTTAATTTAAATTCATTTTCTTCATTTCTTTAATTTCCGGCTAGGCCATGTGACCTCTTTTGGGATAGACACGTGGCCGATCCTTCATTAAGCCACACCTCCTCTATTAGACGTTTGATCTCTTGATCATACGGTCCTCTTCAACCCACACCTCTCTCATCTCGAGTGTTTGATCATTTGATCAGATGCTCCCAGTTCTCCCTCTTCTGCCTCCATCAGGATCGTTGGATCATCTGATCCAACGAATAACTGTCATCGTCAACCTCCTACGGTTTCTCCCCAGGTGACACAACCCTTCATCGGACAAACTTCCCTCAATTTCCGTCACTTATCCACATGCCGCTACCTCCTATCTCTGGTACCAATTTGGAGCTCGTTCGTCATTTTTCTTTGCCAACCACCGAGCCCTAGCACTCTATCTCATATCTGTTAACCATTGATGGTTGAAAGGTTGAAACCACCTCCTCCAACTGCTTGCAGCCTTCACAAAATCAAGTGATGCATGACGGCTAAGCCCCATCCACCTTTACGTGAGCGTCCTCCCGAGCATCTCCTTGCTCCCTGTGATAAAGAAAGTGAGAGAGATAGAGTGGCGACAAAGGTTGAGCTCCGGTGAGATCCATAATTGTCGAATCGTGTCGCAACCACCTACATGTGCTGCTCCGGCTTCGTATCCTAGCCATCTTCATCAAGCAATGACTGGGAGCTTCTAAAGCTCCGGCCCAGGCTCCATTTCACCCCCGATCTTCATCTCCATCTTCTAGGTAAAGCTTCAGTTCTGCCCCTTCCTAATTTCTCCAATTTTATTTTGCAATCACACACGTCCTCAGATCCATTTAATCATCTCCACACGATCGCTAGACATCACTCATCTTTGTGTAGACCTCAAATCATCTACATATTCTAGAACCCTCACCACTTCGACTCCTTTTTTTCATGCAAGGAAGAAGAAACCCTAGGGCTTCACCTCTGATCAACTTTAGACAGCCCTCCAATTCACCTCGAATAACCCCGAAATAATCCCTAGGTTCTTCGGCTATTTATTTTAACTCTTGTAGCTAGCAGAGGCTTTCATTGGTTGTAGATTCCACAACATCTACGGTCTAGAGATTTGCCTCTGACGAGCTCTCATAGATACGACTATCTGGCCACTATTGCATCTTCATCACTCATCCACCATCTTCTCAACAATCTTCCTCGATCTTCAGCCAGTCCTGACGAGCATGGAGGAGGAGCTGAAGCCTCGTTGGAGCCCCACCTTTACACCACCGAGAGTGGAGGAGCGTCGAGGGAGGAGAGCTACATGTGTTGTTAGATCAAATCATCTTGGTTTGATTCTATGGCTCAGATCAGTCCTAAGCCACATCTCTGAACCTCTAGACTCGATGGACCTGCGCCTCAAGTAAAGCAATCACAATGTCCCATGTGGCCCGAGCCACCTCACAACCCGAGCCTCACGTCGAAGCTACCCTGCATGCCCCATAGCACCTGATGCTTGAGAATTTTTCAAAAGTAGCCCGTTGGGTTCTTTAATTTCCAATTCTAGCTCCCCGAGCTTGGATAATTGTAGATATACCCCCTGCGGCTTTCTTTTATTACATTTGAGTCTATTTTGAACCTATTTGTTAACTTTTAAATATTTTTTATTATGTTTTTATTGCATAAAAGCCCATGGATTGATTTTTTGATAACTTGAGCATATGGTATCCAAAATTACTAAATTGGTCTTGTTGGAATCCTATTTTCATGCTCTACATGATTATGTTGTGTGTGTTCTAATTTAATGTATAGTTGATCATCTACTTATGAAAGTAATTGATTGATTTTGTTTCTTCCATTTGCGATTAAATTGTTTAAACTCTAAAAAGAACTTAAAAATAGGCATATTAATAGTTGGTTCATGTACTTCATGTTCATGTTTAACTGGGCTTTGTGATGTTTTGAATTATTCCACAACTCCGATTAAATAGGACTAGATGTATGTGTGAACAGAACCTAGATGCTTTAAATTAAACTTGATTCCTCATGGAAATTAGCATCTAATTTGTGCATCATTTGCATATTTAACTCTGTAGATCAATTTTAGGATATTTGATTATTCATTGAGGAGCTAATTCATGTGATATTTGTACTTGTCTTCTGCATTTCATTCTTGTCCCAATCACATTAATGAACTTGCATATAAAAAGTTAAAAAGATCATGTATGCATTTATGCTGAAGTAGATACCAATGTGCATTATTTAATCTAGATATTTAGATAGCTTAATAGCTCGTGTCATGGTGTTCCATCCTCGACTTATCTTGGTATAAATTAAGCCACACTCTCTTCACAGAGATACTTTTAGAGTGGTCTACTTGATTCACTGATCACTCATACTACACTTCGACATAATTATAGTAGTGATGTAGCAATTCATCAGTATGGTCTTTGAGCAAAGTGCTATCTGTCTCAAATAATACAATGTGTTTTCTTCTTTGTCATGGAAACCAACCTCTTATCATACATGTGTGTGATGATCCCTAAGCAACGCTCTTCATTATTCATGAATTTTCGAATCACTACAACAATATGTGATATAACACAACATACAGCGCGAAGTCATCTCTTCCACTCTCTCTTTTTTTTCCAAATGAAATATGGGTGCATAATGCTGGGTCAAATATTGATGCAACAATCCTGTAGTTCAAGCTCTTCCTCCCACGAAATATCTTCAGGGTATGGGCATGGCGGCACGCCGGAGTCAAGCTCCTGGAGCTGCGCGCAAGGCTTCGGGCTCATTTCAGTCGACACACCCGCTATGTCGGCGCACGTCCACGCCGGCTTCTTCGACTTGACGACTTCTGCGGTCACATTCGACATGCATATCCCTGTGAACGGTGCTCCTTGTATTCCCTCCAACCTGTCCAATAACATTGTGTTCAACTCATCCAAGCAAAATCCATCTTCGTGAAGATAGTAGCTCAAATCACAAGGAAACATTCCTTATACCTTGCTACCATGGTGACGTTCTCTGCCACGACATCACTATAGCTGATCCCTTGCACAACCGGCACAGCCGTCCGGTCGTACCCGTCGTCGGGGTGATCACCGTAAGCCCCAGTCATCCAGAAGATCCACTTCATGGTGTGCAGGGACATTCCACGGACGAAGATATCGCGGACATAGCCACCACGGCCAACGGCTGTCTTGATGCGGATGCCGGACTCTGAGTTCACTGCTGTGATATCCTCAGCACGGACGTCCTGGATGCCACCAGACATCTCGCTGCCCAGAGCGATTACAGCGCTGGTTGGGGAGACGCAGAATAGGCGGCGGACTGTGATACGACGACTAGGCATGCCGAAGCGGATGCCGTACTGATCCCAGCCGCTCTTGATGGCCACGCAGTCGTCCCCGGAGACGACGTAGCAGTCTTCTATGATGACGTTGGAGCATGAGTCTGCATCACACATTGATACCCAAATCAAACGCTAAGATCTGCTCGAGAATTATCATATGGATATAGAGAGATACATGGTAATTACTAAGCAACCTGATTTGAATTACCTGGATTGATGCCATCAGTGTTGGGAGAATCTATAGGCGCGAGGATGGTAACTCCAGAAACCCTCACATTGCTGCAACAGAATGTGGAGAAAATTCAGCAAATATTAACTCGGATGTTCAAATTAAAAACAACACGTCAGTATTATCCTAATTTGTTATATCTAAGATCGGGATCTACTGTGATATGAAGATGGATGAGATCACAATCTATTATGTAATTGTTCCATATATAGCAACGAGATAAAACCTGCTATAAACAGGATGGATGTTCCAAGCGGGCGAGTTGACGAATGTGAGATTAGAAATGATGACGTCGGTGGAGTAGAGGATCTCCACCAGGTAGCCTCTTGTGTTGTTGAGCTGCTTGCTGTGAAACATCGTCCACCACATGGATCCCTGGCCGTCGATCGTCCCATTGTCGCCTTAACATTGCAATATGTTAGCCACTGAAGAACATAATTTTGACATGATAATAAAGGGCATCCATTGGATTGCCCGGAACATGCACAATAAAGGAGAAATTTAATGCGACATCTATTTTGTGGGCTATCTGGTTGCCAAGAATTGAAGTTATTTTTCGAGGGGAAAGATTTTATATTGAGAATGTAATAGAACATTCCAGGCGCATTCGTAGATCTTGGTCTTTGTAACCTTGTAACTAATTTGTGAATATAAGTTTTTGGGTGTCCACCTTTACGGTTCGACACCCTTTTTCCTTCAAAAAAAAATGATAATAAAGGGCATAAGGTGCTCGAATATCACATGTTTAGCATTTTTTTGAGCGGCACGTAATTATTGTGGGTACCTGTGATGATGACATCGTTGAGATGGTATCCTTGTATGAGGCTGCTATATCTCCCACCTGGAGCATCCCTCCCTCTTCCATACGAAGGCAACGGGTCTATAAGTGGCCACTCGTTCAAATCCTGCAAAACAATATTTTTTCTGTTAGTTTTTCTTCAATATCAAAATCAACTCTCAGGGGCATGTTTCAAAGCAACTATTCGAGAACACGACTTTACTTAATTTGAACCAACATCAAAAGGATGTGAGAATGTGCCATAGATTTGCTGAATCTCGACCGTAGACAAGTCAAAAATCAGAGGGGTTGATTTTTTAGATGATTAGTTGTGTAAAATATGTTCTGAGATGCTTGTAGACGGAAGTACTTTGAGGTAATGTTTTTGAACCGAATTGGACATCGAACCAGAAACCTTACTGAAATGGTCGGATCGGGTTGAACTATGTAATCAAATTGGTTCAAGCAGATGATGATGTCATCATTATTTAAAATCGGATTAAATCAGATCAGCGAGAAAAAAGGAGTTGAACTGGATAATCAAACCGAAATGAAACAAAATGTATGTAAAATACACACCTAAATATGCTTAAAATAGAATAAAATACATATACAATGCATATATTTCACACTATACATAAAATATTTTTTCTTATGCATCATCAAATATCATACATATCATATATATATAAGACTAAATGTTCTATAACATAATAGTAATTTAATTATATTTAAAATCCATTCAATGCAAAAAGTTGTGTTAGAGTAGTTAGTTAAGAGTCTGAAATAGATAACCAAAGGCCATGTGTTCAACTTCCACTAGTAGGATTAATTTTAAATAATGTAAAAATTAAATGCAGTTCAACTTCGATTGAACCTGATTAAGCCAGGTTAAAAATGATCGGTTGAACCGATGAGTTGATTAAATTTGAACATTCAAATCGAATCGACAAGAACCGATTAACTGCACCGATCTATGCCCGATTCACCGGTCGGACCGATCGAATCGTCCGATCTGATTTTCAAAACCTTGCTTTCAAGTGTCGATCTAACGAGGGATTGATAACGAGGAGTGACAAGGGCCCATTGTTCTTCTTCGATTTGTTGGACGATAATGACGGGACAAGTATTATAGACATAAAATTAATGGATGATATTAATTATGATGTGGCTGCTTTATTTTAAAAACAGATGAACAGTATTTCTTGTTTAAATGGAGGTTCGGAGAAACTTCACGGACAGAGAAAACCATAAATAAGAAAAAAGATTTATATATTATAATAACTAAATTTTAAAATAAGATGAGGAAACATCTTCAAAGTTTCGCTCCGAATAATTGAAGGGAAAAATCTGAATATTACTCCTACTGTATACTCAGCCATTAATGTTATCAGATGTCGGTCTAATCACTTGAATACTTGGTTTTTAACATGTGGGAAAAATATTTAGGGCATGTTCGTTTGGAGAATAGGCACTGGAATAAGGGGTCTATTCTTCATCCGACACGATTTCCCATGGTACGGTTATTCCTCCTCATTCCATCTTATTTCACTCTTATTCCTATCTTTATTCCACCTTATCTACCTTTATTTCACCTTATTCTCCTTATTCCTATTCTCTAGCCGAACAAAGAATAGACCCTTATTCTCCTTATTCCCAATCTTTATTCCTGCTTATTCCCGAACCGAACGGGCCCTTAGATGCAATCGGAATGAAACCTGATAAGAAGTTGAAATCCATTTCTCTGAACTGAAAGTGGTTTAAAATCTATTTTTCACATCAATAATGTAGACTTACTATGTTTCATTTTATGTTAACATAATCAATGCTGAATTGTAAAATCATCTTTCACCCTTTGAAATTTCTAACAAATCATGTATTTGTTCATGGTTATATAACTTGCATTTTCATTACTTATGTTAAAATAATTGTCAAATTATCGAATGTTATTATAAATTTAATAAGAAAGACAATACGTATTGTCATTGTTGCAAAAAGCCAACCTGAATATGTTATTTGTTGTAAATTTTAAATATAAAGGTACCTTTGCAATTAATAACAATCAGAAATATATATGGGAAAAATGGGGCTGCCCCACCTCATTTTTCGAAATTCTTTTTGAAAAAATACCACCATGTGTATGCATCTCTATATCCCTCCTATATGTCATTCGAATTTCGTCAGAAACAGAGACTCCTACGACTTCCATCCAAACTTCATTTTTCTAACGGTCACAGGATTTTTTAAATCGACCCTGTCTCGATGGAGGCCGTATGAGTCTCTGTTTCTGACGAAATTCGAATGGCATATAGGAGGGATATAGAGATGAATATACATAGTGATATTTAAAAAAAATAAAAAAATGACAAAAAATGAGCCGGGGCAGTCCCATCAACCCCTATATATATAATGAGGGTCCAGAGTTAATTTAAACTTTAATTTATTTGCACAAGGCTGGGCCAAAAGTCCAAAAAATGTCGAAATTGTCAAAATAATATCTCTGACCTTTGGACATGATCCAAATTTTGACTTTGTAAAGTTTTGACTTGGACTGTATAACAACGTATCCATTTTCTCATTAGGCAGAGATGATAACAACATCGTTTATCATCTTTTCGTATAATTATTTCCCCTCATGAGAAAATCTTAATTATTGGGGATTATTATAAAAACAAAGCCTGATTTCAAGAAATATTTTATATATATATAAATGAGTAACTAACGTGATGCGAAACAGAGGCTCCTTCTCAAAGAAGTCCAATTAGGTGTGAACCTTGTTGCGATATTTCAAAATTGTAGCTAATCATTGCTAGATTTTGATCTAAAAAATTAGTGTTCTTTAGTTAAAATTTTGAAAATAGTAACGAATAAGTGATGTTGTATACATCACTGCTAATGATATAACAATAAATATGATATTCATTGCTAATTTCAAATCAACAACAACAACAACAAATTCTTTTCCCATATTAAGTAGGGTCGGTTATATGGATTCTTTGCCTCCATTCAGATCTATCTTGGGTCAATCTCGGACTTAAATGAAAAAAACTAAGATCCTTTCATATATTATCAATTCAACACTAGCCTCATTCCAACACTTCTTGGTCTTTACTACTCTTTTCTTAGCTGGCTCAACACCTCAAAACCCGCATCTCATAACTGGTGCATCAACCGACTTCCTTCGCTAATTTCAAATATAAAAAAATAATTTCGCAATGAGTAATATCGTTGTTATATAAGATTTAAAAAATATTATTATAAATTCATTTTGTTGTAATGCATAAAGTAGTATATTTTGGAATATTATAAAAAAGATGAAAGATAAATATATAAACTCCAGATGCTTGTGTATATACAAGACAGTTAAGAGACCAATTTGAATTACTGGTCGATGATTTTGAAATTAGTCAGGATCTTAAAAACAGATACAATGCCACCATCTCCGTACGGAATCCCACATTTAATAACTAAAAAACGACATAATATTTAAGTTTTTTTTATATAAAAAGGGACTTGGAGACGGATCTTTTGGACGGGGAACATGAAACAATTATTATATATTATTGAAAGAGTCCAATACCAACAAACGTCCAGTCCCTCTCGTGACCCCTTGTTTTCTTTCGCCGTGGAAGGACAAATACGAAATAAATACGAAATAAAAACAATAATGCATGTGAAATTTGCAAAACTTCCTCCATGTTATCGTGTGGAGTTGGACACCACAACCTCATCTAACTCGTCTTGTACTACTACTTTTGGCTTCGGTCTTTTGTTTGTGTTGAACTTAACTCTTTCTATTGAAGGTTTGGGGTTCGCTCCACTCCCTCTCGCACCTCTCATTGTCATTTCGTTAGTGTAACACATGGGCGTATTGTAATCACGAAAGAATCATGAAAGGTATCTTTGTAAATTTTGTATGAGTATACGAGTGTGTGTAATTGAAAAAGGGTTTAACGTGGCTGTCCCAAAGGGGTAGCTAACTTGGCTCCCCTGCCCCATTTTCCTCATTTTTTTAATTTTTTTGAAAATTTCTTTTGTGAATATTCATCACTATATCTCTATATTATGCTATTAAAATTTCGTACAAAATAGAAACTCCTACAGCATCCATCCATATAGTCATTTTTTAACGGTAACAGAATTGTTAAAAACGACCCCGTGAATGGAGGTTGTAGGAGTCTCTGTTTCGCACGAAATTTTAAGAGCATAATATAGGGATATATTAATGAAAATCCACGGAAGAAATTTTCAAAAATATAAAAAAATGGGGGAAATGAGGCGGGGGGAACCAAGTTAGCTCTCCTTCAAGTGGGCAGCACCATTTTACCCATTGAAAAAACGTTAAGATATAAATGTCAAGGAGATCTCGGAGGGAGGCAAGTAAATAAATCTCATAAATTTTGGACTAGAATGTTTGCAACAGTGATCATTAGCCTTCAACTTGAAGTAGGATTATTCACTCTTATATAACATTCAAAAAAAATATTTTCTTTTTTTTACATAAACAATGCGAAATTGTATAGCATCCTTTTTTCAAGGTTAAAAATGAAAAAGGGTAGATTTTTAGGAGTATATACACTTGAGATTTTCTGAAAATTTGCAATTCAAAATTTCAAATTTTATAAAAATATAAGGACACAAGTGTTATTGCAAAAAAGTAAAGATATAGTAGCAACCACATAATCTCAAAGGAGCACAACCGTTAAAGCTCTTTTTTTTATGCCATATAAATGGTTGATGGAACCTTTGTTACTACTAAGGCGTTGGAATGAAAGGATAATAAATAACTATTGATGTGATAGCCACTTTATGTAAAATGATTAGAATTAGGGTAAAATGGCCATATTTTTTATTTTTTAAATACTTCAGTGAATTTTCATCTCTATATCGCTAAATTATGTCACTCAAGTTTTATGTGAAACAGAGACTCCTATAGCCTCTATCCCATCCTGACCGAGTGGATTTCAACAATTCACGCCTATTAAAAAATGATTGTCTAGATTAAGGTAGTAGGAGTCTCTGATTCACACAAAACATGAATGTCATAGTATATGTATATAATTGTGAATTTCCACGGAAGTATTTTTAAAAAAAATAAAAAATAGGAAAAATATGATAGAAGGAGCTAAATTAGCAGTTCCATTTTATCCTTAGAATTATGATGAAATATGAAATAAGTAAATTAACGAAGATATATTAAATAATATGGCATTAGTATCTTTAATATAAAAGTAACAATAGTGTCCGCAGTTTGAAAAGTGTTTGAAGACGGTTGTGATATCTGATTGGTACATGGTAGATGATTGGGATAAGTATGAAAAGGTGACGGATATGAATCGAGTGTTATATGATCAGTCAATCAAATTATAACTTAGCCAGTAGGTAACCAAGGAGGTGAAAACTTTGAAAGGTTAAACTAATAAGATTGAGATCCAGATCTCCGCAGCTTGGAAAGTCTTCATTGCCAACTCGCGGTGCGGTTCTCTTTCTTTCACCACTTTTTATTTTAGATGCAAGGACATGATTTTCGTTTTTCGGTAATCCACATAAAAAAGATGCAAAAAAGTCACAACCAAGGAAGGAAATATCGATATCGATATCGTTTTGATACAATGTCGATACCGATATATCGCCGATATATCGGCGATATATCGACGCATATCGCCGAAACCCGGTATCCATTAGGCATTTTCTCCTGTCGATACCCGATATTGTCCATATCGGCGATATATCGGTGACCTGTCGATACCGATATATCGCCGATATATCGACGATATATCGCGATATGACGATCCCTGGTCACAACCATCGTCTCATTGACCTCGCACACGTTTTTTTCTCGCAAATAGTTGCCAGTGAAAAGGATAAGTTGCTAAATTATATGCCCAAAAAGTACCATTTGACCCAAACGCGGATAGAAGGAAAAATTAGAAATATTAAAAAGGGCTTCGATTGCAAAAAGGCCAAGGACGGATTCGGTTAAAGGAATGTGACCTGGGAGCCCAATATGACCGCATCACGATGTAGAAAGAGGGTGAAGCAGCTGGTGAGGTTGAAGCTTCCCGTCAACCACCTCCCCGCCGGCACGTACAGCAATCCCCCGCCGTCCAATTGGAACCGCGAGAGGTAATCCACGGCATCCTGGAACGCCCTCGTGTTGGACGTCACCCCGTCCCCCACCCCCCCGAAGTCCTCCACAGACGATACGTGTGCCCTGCACCTCGCCGACCTGTACTTCACCTCCTCCCCTCCCCCTCCACCTCCACCGTAGAACAGGCCACCAAAACGGCGTGCCTCGGCAGTCCGGAGGAGGATGACGGAGAGGAGGAAGAGGAGATGCGAGATCGATACCTGTACAAACGGGGCGAGATCCTGAGACCGGGAATGGATCGTAGGAAGGGGGGAGGAAAGAGGGGGTTGCTTACAGCGGAGGTGGAGAAGGTCCTTCTTCTGGTCGAGGCTCCGACGGTGCTGTCGAATTGTTGCGCGGCCGATGGCGGATTCGTTGGAGAGCGCATTCTCAACTTGGGGAAAATTCTCTCGCTGTTTGGGTTTACGGATGTGACGGGGCTTTTCGCAGGAGTCGTTTGGAGGTATTTGTAGGAGTAGCAAGGATCCTCTGCTGGCTGCTGTGCCACGTGGGCCGCTCGATCATGATCGAGCGGTTCACACGCAAAGGGCCACTTTAACTCTGAATTCGTGTGAACCGCTCGATCTTGATCGAGCGGCCCACGTGGTACAGCAGACTCTGCTGGCCAGCAGAGGAGCTGCTCTCTTTGTAGGAGTTGTGTGGAGGTCCACATCATCGGTCTCACTGCATCACGTTGATCAACCTTGGGTTAACTTAACTACCTCTAAATACAAGATCTTAAATGTGATAGTTAACTGTAATAGTTTTATCACATTTCCCTTCTTAACTTCTATAATATCAATTATGTTACTCTCTTTTTTGAAATATTAGTTATGTCCTTATGTCACTGAGTTATTGCAGAAGTTAAGAATTGCACAAGTGATAAAAAAGTATCTAAATGTAAATAGGATAGCTCCACAAGCCTTCTCACACTAAATAATTACAATCCATATTTGTATGGACTCCTTTTTATTCTTCCATGACCATCAAGACCCTTCCACGTGTCACATTCTCCGAGGTAGTTTTCTTCCCCTCTCCTCGTTCTTTGCATTTACGAAGTACCATGGTATTTTCCACAAGAGTGTGATTTATCAATTCAGAAATTTATTGTAAAGGTTCTATTTATCCAACCGTACAGAATAATAGAGTGTACTCAAATTGACTAATTCTAAAACAGGTAATAAAAGCTTACTTTTGCCGTTTATGTGATTATGCATTATATGTATGGAGAATTAATATGATATTCAATATGCATAATTTTTTTCCAACAATACACAATTTTGAGTAAACATCTTACTAATCCACTTGTATCAATTAATAGAATCTATTAAATTAACAAGGATATGAAATTTCATTTTAATCTACCTTAACATGCAAAAATATATACTTAAATACCTTTTCATTAGGGATTTTATCGCTTGTGCTCATCTTAGATATCGCAATAGCATTTATATCCAACTTTTTTGGAATATCAGTTATGTCCATACCTTTTTGCAACTTTATCGATTGTGCCCCTTGAGTTAGTTGTCGTTCGTCTATGTCCCAAACATACGTTAACTTTCGGAAATAGGGGTAGTTAAAAAAATTATATAGGGCAATCATGCATGCCTCACAAAAAAGGGAAGCTCGCCTGAGATTATGTGTGTAAGGCTCTGGCATCGATCAGTTGGCGTCGGAGCAAGAAGGCTAGTCACATGACCTTGCGGCTGTGCACAATGAGGGAGACAATCCCAGATCGACAAAGCAACGTAGGAGGAAGGGGTTGGAGTGGATCTGCACCGATCTGGTGGTGGTTGTCGAATAGGGGAGTAACCGTGGATGGGTTTTCCTCCTTCGCCTCCCACCTCCACCTTCCACCTCATCATTCCCTCCACCCAACCATCTTCCCTGAGCTCCCCCTCTACCCTCCTTCTCCCAAGCCACCTTCCCCGACCTCCTTCAATACCCTAGCCCCTAAACCCTCCCTCTTCTTAACCACCTTCCCCGACCTCCTCCAACGCCTTAGCCCTTCCTCCGCACACCTTCCCCGACCTTCTCAAATGCCCTAGCCCCTCCGCCCTCCCTTCGCCAAACCACCTTCCTCGAGATCCTTCTCCACCCTCTCTCCACTCAACCACCTTCCCCAACCTGCTCTTCCGCTCTTCCTGTGCCCAACCACTTTGCCCGACCTCCTCCTACGCCCAACTACCTTCCCTGACCTCCTCCTTCGCTCTCCCTGTGCCCAACGGCCTTCCTCAACCTCCTTCCCCGCTCTCCAAGCCACTTTCATATCTTAGATCATAGCTTTAGATCGACTTGAGTTGACCACACCATCACTTGGAGCTTTCGAATTAGGGAAGAACATGGTCCCATCCTAGGAAGTACAATTACCATTCGATCATCTTGTAAGAAGAAATGGGAGCCGTCTAATCAAGTCTCCTTACAACCATTAAAACCATATTATTAGAACCATGATGTGGCAAGTTGAGGAACCGTGGATTTAACCTCTTCATGAGGGGTTAGATTTGATTTTTATTGTTATGCCCCTCCTACTCCAACCATTGTTCAGTTTAACTTATTGACAGTCGGATTATATATATAGAGAGATGAAAAAGGACTGATGACATGAAAATCGGGAACTGCTAAGATGGAAAAATAATCAAAGGTCGTTGTTCTCAACCAATCACTTCGGTTAATCAAGAAAAATCAAAACCACTCAAATGAAACAATCACGACACAAAATCAATGTTAGCGGTCTCCGTTATTTTATTTTAACATGGTATAGCGACCAGGGTCGAACTCAAGGAGCACGAGTAAACCTACGAAGTAGTCGGTTTTCAGACAAATAAAAGCATATTTTTATTTATTTTGATTTTGCATTTTTTTTATATTTTTAAACTAAGAAGAAAGCACACAATGGAGACAACAAGTACAATCTCTTGAATTTTTATTAAGTCTAAAAATAATCAAAAATTAAGGATAAAAATATTTTTATATTTTTCAAATATTTAGATGTTTTTGGTGATTTTATGGGATTTTTCTAATTTTTAAATGATTTTATAAAAATCAAACAAAGGTAAAAAGGGAAAACAGTGTACAACCTGGACTAAAAGGGAAATTAAAAATACTAAAAATGCTTAATGTCTTGGTTGTGATTTTTATAAAAAACTAAATAAAAATATCTAACAACAGAAACCGAAATCCATTTTTTAGAATTTTTTAATGATTTTTATAAGTTTTTAAGGGTTTTGATATTTTTAAGGTTTTTATAACGATTTTTCAAACCAAAATAGTACTGGAAATGAAGCATACAAAAATAAACACAGGCCATTTTTTTGGAATTTTTAACATAGTTTTATAATTTTTATGTATTTTATAAACTAGAGAGAATAATTTTTGATGGTTTTTTATTTTTAGAAAATAAAACACGTAGCAAAATTAATTCCAAAATTTATGATAAATAACACATGTTAGCAGGAGCTTAAATATTATTTTCATAATCTTTGTACTTAATTTGATAATTATTTAATTAAAGACAAGACACGTAGTGCACATGGACCTAATTGCAATTACTGTAAAGTTCACAGGCCAAAAAGTATCATAGATAAAAAACTTAGGGCTACAGTTGCAAATTGTCCAATAAAAATACACACATGCTCAATGAACTACGCACATGGGTATAAATGCGAATAATAGAAAAGTTTCATTCATCAATGAACAATTCACAAGCTCAGGATAAATCGTGCAAATAACCCACAAAATCTCATGAACATGCACGTGTCTCAGATTTGGAAGGACTAAAATGCAAATACTGAAAATATGAGGTCCAAACTGCAAAATATTTGAACTACAACTTTATTTTATTGGACTAAATAGCTACGTATAAAAGTGCAAGGGTAAAAGAGAAATATACCCCTGCAAAGGCACGTGGCGCACGCTGGAGATGTTGTGGTTATACGGCTCTGATCACTACCTCAGGTTCATTAGACGGTGCAGAGGCTGTCGCGGATGTGCGGCTGGATCTGACGGTATTGTGTTGATCTAACGGTCGCAACAGCCTTATTGTTGGGCGGCGGTGATGTGATCTGGCAAAAGGGGGGCCAATCCGACGGTAGACGAGGATGCTGGAAGAACAACCTGTGGGAGAACTTCTATCAGCCACTTGAGGCAATCCACCGGTCCGATGAGTCCACCGAGAGGCTCTGTAGCGTCATGGAGGTGCTCCGCGTGTGATGGAGTGTTTCGATGGAGGCGGCAACAGTGAGATGGTCGTGATGGATAAGTGAAACCTAGGGGAGCTCCTCTTGAGCAGCAGGGGGCCCAAAGGGCTTCCTTCGCGTGAACTAGGACCTGCAGAGGATAGAAGAGACTTAGAGCGTAGTTCCAATCGACTTTATTGCAAAGATAGGTACGAGAAGCATGGGGGAATGGAGTTTGACTCCCAGTGGAGGTGAAGGAAGGGAGTCGCGACCTTAATCCCGACCTGAGGATCGATGTTAAAGGGGATCAGACTGTGGTGCAAGGTGGGGCATTCGTAGATAGGTCGATCAATACAGACATGAAGATGAAATGGGGCTCTGACCAGGGTGGTTGGAGCAACTGAATTGTGGCGGAGGGTAAATGAAAGATGCGATGGAAAGGGAAAGTAGGGTCAAAAGATAGGTTACCTGAGGGTGCAGGTGCTGATAAACTCATTAAGGTCAGGCGGAGCGGAGAGGCGAAGTCATGGCCTCGACCGTGCTGTGGCAGACAGGGAGGCTGGATGCGGTGGAGGACTCTGGCCACGTAGCTGTGCTGTGTGATTACACCACCAAGCCTTGATCCAGAGACGTCCTCTGGTTGCTGTCACTCTATTGAAGACACCTAGGGATGAGAGAAGGAGCAAGGTACGAGCTATTGAGCTGCGGAGGTAGAGGCGATACTTTATAGGCTTCCCAGGAGGTTAGAATGATCAGGAGAGAGTGCGCAACCCTAGGAAGATTTGCACTTTCCTAGGGATCTGTGAAGGTCATGGATCCTAGGAGGAAGCTCAAGCGAGAAATCGGGTCGAGAGCAGGCCTGACACGATCAAGGAAAATAAGAGCAGAGGCTCCAGCGAAGAGAATCAGGCAGGTCAGCCTGGAAGGAGAAGTTGACCTGGGTCAACATTCTGACGGGGCCCAATCAGAAGGGGCATGGAAAAGGACAAAACACGCTACAAGACAAAACCATAGAGAAAAATAAAGATAATTACATTAAAATAATAAATGAATTTAAATTAAAAATGAATAAAATGAAAAATGTTTATTATTTTCAAGGAATTTAGCTGTGATTTTTTATTATTTTTTTCAAAAATAAATTAGTGTTATATACAATATATAGTGTTATATATAGGTATAATATACCTATGTATTATGTACAATTATTTTTATTTTATTATTTTTACATAAATACCCCCAATTTTATATTTTATTTTATTTTCAACATATTTTTTGGAGTACAAAATAATTTTTATTTTATTTTTACAAATTATTTACAAGTATGAAATAAATAATGGATGTTGCATATATACATGTGTTTTGTACAATGAAAGTGGAATTGTTATTTTATTTTATTTAATATTTCTCATTTTTATTTTATCTTTATATTATTAATAGAAATATATACAAGGAGGTAAAAAGAATGATTTGATTTTATTTTTTCAAAAATACTTATTTATATACATAGGTAATATGTACAATACAAAGTAGGCTCTATCTCTCTCTACTTATTTTGTTTGGCGATCAGGTCAAGGCTTGCCCTTCTCTTGGGGTCCGGGCCACTCTGTATTTATTTTAAATACCTTATTCCCTTTTCTTTTCATTTATTCTTTTATTTTTGCACAAATACATGTTAATTATGCAATATTAACATATGCATGTATAATGCTATGTTATTGTATTTACAGGTATTTATATGATGTTTTGCCAAGATAAATAGCTAAAATAAAAGAATAAAGAGTGAGAATCAGGTATTCATGTCCCCCTATAATTTACCTTTGCTAGTTCCTTAGCAAATACTTATTTGAAAAAGAAGTGAAAAGAGAAGAAAAGAAAAAGAGGGAGAATCAAGGTTGATTATTAAACTTGTCTTCATTAAATAGAAGTATGGATCTCAGTCAGACCTTTGGATTATTAGTTTGTCGGAATCTTATTGGGATCTAGTTTTAAGACTCAACAGCCTCTAAGTTCCACTATTGTCTGATCAAGACTCCTCAATAATCCATATCAGAACAAGTCTACATACGCAAACTCTAATGATCATGTATCTTTCCTTGTACGGTATAAGTGATATGTAGCTCCCCACCTCAGAAATGACAAAGAAACAACCTCCCTCAACAAGGTAACTCTAATTCCTCAGTATAGCGGCTCTTTCCTCGAGGAGCGGGGTATTCCCTTCTAAGTTCAAGTTCAACCGGCTCAAGAAGAGGGGGAAAGAAGAGAATGGACCGTGGCTAGTGTAGCCATGTATCCCTGGGAGCCCAACCATTGTAGCTAAGTCTCTCGCTGCAAGCTTCATGAGATGAGAAGGTGTAATAGATAAGCTTTGCTTTATTTGACTATATACACTCCGGCAGGAATTTTTTTTTCAATAAGGCATGTCCATTTTTTTGGATATTTCTTGATTTTTGCACCTTTTTTTTTATATGCATATGTACAACATATCTACATCGTACAACATATACATAAGGAATTTTTCTTCTTGAGCCTTTAGACTATCCCTCTTTTGAAGCATTATTGCAACCCACAACTTCTGTCTTTAGACCTCAATGCTACTAGACCAAGTTGAGGTGCACATCCCTCCCTAAGGAAGACGAGAGGTTCTGACTGGAAGTACTACCCTCGTATGCTACTCCAAGCCAAAGAAAACTGCCTCCTCATCACCTCATCCGTAGAGAGCTATGTGTAAGGTGATGGTCTAAGTAAAGCCATTGTCTCTAGGAGTCATGCATGCGTTGTTAAGTGTTCTACTTAGGGTCATCAAGATGACATGTGAACATAGCCTAGTGGACTCAAAAAATTAAGTCACTAATGGACCTGAAAAGTCTTAACCCCAAATCCTATAAGGTTCTTCTAAGAGTAAGGTGGATTAAGGTTTTAACCAAGCTCCATTTTCTAATTTTATTCCAGGAAAAATTAAATGTCAACTATGATTTAGAAGAATAGACAAAACATATACACAATTTTATGTACTTTTCACAATATGCAAATTTTTGAAAATGTGATTTTTTTTGAAAATGTTTGCATGCATGCATGAATGCAGAAGTTTTGCAAAATATTTACAAAGATTTACACACGGGTTTTTGCAAACTTTTATTTTTCAAATATTTTTCAAAAATTTTGTACTATATACATAATTTTGATACAAAAATATTTACAAACTTTTCACAAGCAAACATTTTTTACAAACATTTGTATAAAAATAGTCTTTACAAATACCTATTTACAAACATTTATGTGCAAGAAAGAATTTTATATACAAGGAAAAATTTTAAAATTTTTGTGATTTTTAGCTTTGTGATTTTTAGCCATTTTATTTATTAACACACCCACACAAAGTACGAGTTATTGCTAAAGTATATATACAATATATATGACACCCCCATATACTTAGCTCGAATGATGTCCTCAGAGTGATCAAAGAGCGATGAAGATGACATAACTCGTGCTTAGTATAAGGAAGTGAAAAGAAGGGCTATACTACAATGATGAATGAAAGAATAAAATCAAAAGAATTCGGTGATTTCCCCCTGTACTTAGGATCAATCAATCCTAAGTATAGAAGATTGCACACAAGGGAAACCGATGGTTAGAATATACAAGGTCTACCTCCCCTATACTTAGGGTAAAATATCCCTAAGTATAGGTAGCAAAACAATGGTAAAAAGGATCAAAAGAATAATCGAAAGTCTGACACCCCCTATACTTAGGGTAAAGTACACCCTAAGTATAGCATAATCATAAGTGGAGATAGGGTGTTAGACAAGGAATGCACGATATGGACATCTGCATCTATAAAAGGGCAGAATATAGTGATAATCAGTCATGAGATGCAAATGATGTGAGTCAAAGACCACATCTCATGCAAAATGAATAGGGGTGGCGTCAACGATCAACAGATCATGATCTAGATATGGTTTGAGGTGCTGACCACTAACACGAAAGGTGGACTCAGATGACATCTCAAATATGTCGATACTACCATTGTCATGAACCTTTCGGACCAAGTATGGTCCTTCCACTTGCTCTGCAATTTCCCCAGAAATAATCTCATCCTGGCATCAAACAATCATACTCTCTGGTTCGGCTCAAATTATTTATGGCTGATATGAGAATCATGCCATATCTTGACTCGTTCCTTATATTGTAAGTTGCTCGAAAAGGTTGTATCTCTAAGCTCCTCCAGGGTTGCTGATTCTACCTTCCTTTGATCACCTATACTCTCTGGATCCAATAATACCTCGGTGACAACCCAAAGTGACTTGTGCTTTATCTCCACAGGACATGGCTTGCCATAAACGAGACGAAAGGGAGACGTACCCAAAGGTGTCTTGAAGGAAGTCTGATATGCCCACAAGACCGAGTCCAAAAGCTATGACCAATCCTTTCAGTTTGGTAGGACTACCTTCTGCAGTATCGCCTTGATTTTCTTGTTCGATACTTCAGTAGTACCATCGGTCTGAGGATGATATGGAGTGGCAAATCGACAATCTATGTTGAACTCATTAGCAAGGGCCTTTACCTTGTTATAGAAAATGAGATCCCCTGTCAGATATCAAAACTCTAGGCACCCCGAATCGTGAAATGATATTCTTCCTCAAAAATCTGCAAACAGTCCTAGCATCTGCGGTTCGGGCTAGAATGGCCTCAACCCAATGACTCGCATAATCAACAGCCAACAGAATGTACTCAAACCCCCTGACTCTTAGGGAATGGACCCATGAAATTGATGCCCCATGCGTCAAAAATCTCACAGAAGTAAATGGACTGCATCGGCATCATATCACATTGTCGACAAGTGCCCATCCTCTGACAGTCAGTACACCTCTTCATGAATTCATCAGAATCCTTGAAGAGGGTAGGCCACCATAGGACGAATTGGAGCACTTTCTATGTTGTTCTCCTCCCATAATGATGTCCTCCTGCCTCAAGCTTGTGGCAGTAAGTGAGGACGCTTTGGTGCTCCTATTGAGGAATGCACCGACGTCAGATGCTATCCCCTCCTTCGTGATAAGGGATGGGGTCTTCCTAATGGTACGACTTGGCCTTCACAAGGAAGGTCTCAAGTTGCTGTCTGGGCCAACCTTGTGGAGCTTTCTTGGCAACAAGATAGTTCACAATATCAGCGTACCAAGGAAGCGAGGCGATAGCAAGGATCGCCTTATCTGGGAAGGTCTCTGTGATAGGCTCAATCTGCTCAGATTCCTCAAGATTCTCCAATCGGTAGAGATGATCTGCCACCACATTCTTGACTCCAGTTTATCCTTAATCTCAATATCAAACTCTTGGAGTAGAAGGATCCATCTAGTCAATCTCGCTTTAGCATCCTTCTTTGCCATGAGGTACCTGATGGTGGTATGATCAATATAGATAGTTACTCTAGATCCAAGAATATACGATCTGAACTTATCCAAGGCAAATACTACGACTACCATCTTTTTCTCCATGATTGTGTAGTTCCGCTGAGAGGCATCCAATGTTCGCCTAGCATAGTGAATGGCAAATGGTAATCTGTCCCTCCTCTGTCCTAGCTCAACTCCTATGGTAAAATCAGAAGCATCCTTCATGATCTCGAAAGGGAAAGATCAATTAGGCGGCTGGAGGACATGAGCCTCAACAACTAAATTTTTAAGAGTCTTAAACAACGAAAGACACTTATCATCTACAATGAACTTGATGTCTTTTTTCAACAGATCAGTAAGCGGTTGGGCAATCCTGCTGAAGTCCTGAATAAAACGTTGGTAGAAACCGACATGCCCAAAAAAAGACCGCAACTGTCGTAGGTTGGACGGTGGATTGAGTTTCCTAATGATATCCACCTTGGTCGGATCAACCTCCATGCCCCTGTTGGAGATGATATGACCAAGCACCGTCCCCTGAGTCACCATGAAGTGACTCTTCTCCCAAGATAAAATAAGATGCACCTCAATGCAACGCTGGAGCACTCGGTATAGGAAATCAAGACAAGCAATAAACCCGTCGGTGTAGACCGAGAAATCATCCATGAAGACCTCTAAGAAGTTAACCACCATGTCCAAAAAGATGGACAATATGCACCTTTGGAATGTCGCTGGGGTGTTACATAGACCAAGGCATCTGTCTGAAAGCATAAGTCCCAAAAGGACATGTGAATGTTGTCTTGTCCTGGTCTTCAGGCGCTATGGCCACCTAATTGTAACCGAAGTACCCATCAAGGAAACAGTAATGACTTTTCCCAGCTAGCCTCTCTATAATCTGACCAATAAAAGACAACGGGAAATGATCCTTCTTGGTGTCCTAATTCAATCGTATGTAGTCCATACAGACCCTCCAAGAAGTGGGTACCCAGATAGCGATCTCCTCTCCAAACTCACTCACAATTGTGGTGATCCCCATCTTCTTGGGCACCACATGCAATGGACTAACCCACTTGGGCGGGAGATGGACGAGTTTTGCTAGGAGATGAGGGAGATCATAAAGGACAAGGCTACGATACCCGCTCAGATCTAGCCCAATCCTAACAACCTCAAGAGGAAATCTAAGCAGGTACAATTCACAGAGACCACCACTCCTAGTGAGTCATTGGGTGATATTTCTTCATAGACATTTTATGCTGATTTTATGTCACTTAGGAGCGGTAGGATGCTAGTTGGCGGTGACTCGTCTGAGCACGACCCCATGATGATCCAAGAGCGCCAGACGAGGAGGATAGCTGTGCTAATTCCGCTAATTATGATGTTGATGAGGGTGGTGTTGAAGCCACCAAGGATGATGATTCAGTCGACGGTGCTGAGGTCGCCGCTTCTCCAGATGCAGTCGGTGGTACTGATGCCTCCATTCCAGTTGATGCTGACCTAGAGAGCGGTGCTGATGCCGAGAAGACCAATGTTGTGGGTGGTACTGACGCCACCGGTTCTATTCCTGTTGTATTTCCATCAGTTTCTGTATCTCAGGACTATTCTAAAAAGATCAAAAAAATTAATAAAGGAAAGGTCTCTTCATCTTCGAGTCCATATGTGATGCACGATGACCCTTGTATGGATTCCTTTCCTTCACGGTAGCAGGAACCTATTCCTAGCCCTCTATCTGAAGAGGTGATGAATACTCATTCATCACTCTTTATTCTTATATTTTAGCTACAAAAACCTTTGCAAATGCATGTAGATATGTGTAAATACAAATAATTACCAAAAGCATGCATTGTGTAAAAACCTATAATTAGCATGTTCTTGTGCAAAAATAAAAGAATAAAGATTAAAAAGAAAAAGAGGGAAATATTTAGAATAAATATTGAGTAACCTAACCCAAGGGAGGGCTCAGCATGGGCCTGACCGCATAAAAGCCAAAGTAGAGGGAGATAGGGGCTCATGTGTGTAAATATTTATGTAAATAAATAAAAAGTATTTTCCTCAAAAAAATAGCTTAAGATATGCTTGTAAATATTTGTATATAGTTATAAGTATAAAAACAAGATAAAAATGAAAGAAAATAAAAAAGAACAAAAACATCAAACATCTTGTATATAGACCGCTATACCTATATTTATTTAACCTTATAAATAAATAAAGATAATTTCCAAAATTCTTGTAAATATCCTACATTATATAGTGTAAATAAATAAAATAAAAACAATTAAAACAAAAACAAAATAAAAATAACAAAACTAAAAACACAAAAATATATTGTAAATATACCATGTATATAAATGTATATATGTATTTATTTCACCTATGTAAATAAATAATAAAAATTAAATAAAAATATCTTTATGCCCTAACTACGTCGCCCAGATCAGTGTAAGGGCCTTAGCACTCTCGTTAGGGGCCTAGCTTTGTTGTCTGGAGCCGTTTTCCTTATTTTATAATATAAATAAATAAAATATAAAATGGGAATAAAATTGTATAAAAATAACAATTAAAAAAATCAAAAATTAAAATCCTATATAGTGTATATATACCTATATATAACATATTATGTATATACCTTATTTTTATTTTGAAAAATTAATTAAAAATCACTAAAAATAGAAAAAAAATAAAATAAAAATATTTCATGTTTTAAGTTTTCACTAATTCGGCCATTTGCTACCTTTAAATTCATTTTCAAAATCCAGACACGTGGCCTTTTCTTATTGGTCCTGGGGATTGTTGACCGCCCGGTCAACTACCCCCCGAGGACCACTTCGCACGGGTCCTTAGCGGGTACCCATCTTCTCGGATTTTTCCCCGCTAAACCCGATCGCCTACCACCGAAACCCCGGGTCCGACTCCTTAATGCTACATCCGAGACCCTCGCCGGGGTATCCACATCGGGATCCGCGCGCCTCCACGCCCTAACCGCGCCTGTCTTCCCGGACCCTCGCCCATATTTAGCTCGAGCTCCGCCTCCTCATTTCTCATCTTTGGCCATTCGAATCCACCTCCCGTGAGCTCCATTGCGTAGGCGAGAGTGAGAGCTTGTCCCCCGTGGTGTCGAAGCGAGGAGAGGGAGCGAAACCACTGATCCGGCGAGCATCGCCGCCTTGCTCCGCCACCAGCAGGAGCATCGAGCCTCGGAGGGAGACGCTCCTCGAGGCGAAGACCCAGAGCATCCTTAGCTCATCCCTAGTCTCATCAGCCACCCAGGTATCCCCGTCGTTCATTCTTTTTCTTTAATTTCTAGTTACCCCCAAATCGCCGCTCCGCCGTGTTACTTCGATTCCGACCACTCCATAGCTATATTCGATCATCGGAATCCACAGTCATCTTCGCCTTCCTCCTACGCGCTTTCTCCATCCAGCCATCCAACCCAGCTCGCACAGGAGCTGGGATTCGAGCTCCTCCGTCTACCCCCCTCGTCGGAGCTCGCCCATATCGCCCCACAGACCACCGTCACCCGCCTAACTGGGTCGAGGCAGTTTGCCCTCGACCCGTGAGTCTTTTGGTCTACTTTGCAGGAGCTTCCCAGCTCGTCTGAGGTGTTGGGCCATTCGGACCAGAAGGCTTCCTCCGCCGGTCTCGTCGGAGCCCTCCTGGGCTCGGCTGGATCATCGGAGTTCACCAGCAGCTGCGGGACGTCATTGCGGTGCTTCTCCGACCTTCACGAGCAGCAGGGGAGGTCTACAGTGCACGCACTAGGCCGGCGAACTTCGCCGGCCAACGGTTCTTCCGATACCTTCCCCGTCCGTCCGATCAGACCTCCAGCTCCAGTTCGCATCCTGGCCGTCCGTTCAGGAGCAGCAGCCACCGTTTGATCTGAGGAGGAGAGATCTGAACCGCCCGATGCACGAGGGTTAGCCACCTGCGCCCAACACCGTTCGATCATCCACGTAGAGGAACCCCCGCCGTCGGATTCGCTCGAGGAGCCCAGCTGTGGAGCGCCCGTTGTTCCCAACCGTCAGATGCTCTACGTGGCCTCCATCCAGCCGCTCCATTAATAAAGGGTAAACTACCCTTAGGCCCTTCTGTTTATTTAATTTCGCATTTAGTCCTATAATTAGTTAGCGTAGTTGTTTAGTTTTTGGGATATTTGCATAGAGGACCCCATACTCTGTTTAGTTTGCATTTATGCCCCTGTGTATGGTCTGACACGTGCATCGACACGTGAGTTTCTGGTGTATTTGCAATACATGCCCTTGTAGTTCTGGTTGTTCCTTAATGAATGAAAGTTTTTGATTATTTGCATTCATACCCCTGTGCGTGATACATTTGAGCATGTGCGGATATTTTTCGGTATTTTGCGAATAGGTCCCTAGACTTTTGGTACCTGTTACCAGAAAGCCCTTGGAACTTATTTTTCTTACACTTGGGTCCCTGAGTGCCCCAGAAACGCGCGCAGCACGTGTTTCGCTGGGTTAATTGCATCAGACCCCCCCAGACTTTCGGGTATTTGCACTTTGGTCCCTGTGCACTGTGCCCCTTCTTTATTTTTGGATAAAATAGCAAAATACCTCCAAATCCAACGAAAATTGGACACATGGCTGGCTCCTGCCATAGTGTAAAATTTTCGAGGATTTTTGAGGACATTTTTGTTTTCATTTGATATTTTTAAAAAATTAAAAAACCTCCATTTTTGCTACTGTCTAACTTTTAAAACCACAAAAAATATTAAATAGTGTCTAAAAATTACAAAAAAATTGTCTACTGTCTATTTTGTTGTGTTTGATTTTCTAGCCAATTTTGGTTATTTTTCATTACTGAAAACCACTAAAAATTGAAAAACACTCAAAATCTTATAAAAATTCTAGTAAATCAATTAAAAATCAAAAAATAATAAATTAGGTGCCTAAATTTTCCTTGTTTTATTCTCGTTACAGGAACATTACCTCCCAGCTAATTTGGGGCCTTTAGGTATTTTATCTAGGCCCTTTTAGCTCGGCTGGACAGTACCCACTGTTTTAGTCACTTTTTGATTTTTAGAAAATTAAATAAATATCAGAAAAATCCCAAAAATTCACCAAAAACACTAAAAATTATAAAACACATAAAAATATTTTTGTTAGAATTTTTGGTTGATTTTTAGTGTGTTTAATAATTTGTTGAAGTGTGTAGTTCCTTAGCCTTTATTATTTTCTTAATTCACTAAAAATCCAAAAAAATATAAAATATTCAAAACCACCAAAAATATTTCTTTTATATTCTTTTATCTCTTTTTTGACTACTTCGTAGGCCAAGAGGCCAACCCGTGCTCCTTGTGTTCGACCCTGGTCGCTATACCAGGTTAAATTAATAGCAAGACCGCTATTTCGTGTTTGATTGATTTTATCTCTTTATTGGTGGTCTATTTTTCTTGATCGACATGATCGAGTGACCGAGGTCGCGACGACCCTCGTAGAGATACCTGATTGCCTTAGTCGCTCGGTTTTTTCGTGTCATCAGAATGGTGCCGTTGCCGGGGAGCACGGCTTAGTAGTT
Source organism: Ottelia alismoides (assembly GCA_037367405.1). Lineage (NCBI taxonomy): Eukaryota > Viridiplantae > Streptophyta > Magnoliopsida > Alismatales > Hydrocharitaceae > Ottelia > Ottelia alismoides. The sequence continues at coordinate 59,517 of JAZKJV010010661.1, read as the reverse complement.
TTTGTTTTTGCTTTATTTTTATTTTCGTGGCTTTTCGCGGCTCTTTCAGAGCTCACGGCTTTTTGTTTATATTTTATTTATATTTTATTTTTGTTTTATTTTCTTTTCTTTTATTTTTGTTTTTGTTTAATTTTTGTTTGTTTATTTTATTTTGCATTTTTGCATATATACCCTAATTTTCCTTTCATTTATTTTTCATTTGTTATTTGATTATTTTTATTTGGTCTGACCACTTGTCTTCTTTCTTGCGAGGGCCCGAGGACCGAGGCGGCCGATCTTGAGAAGCCGGCGCAACCACGAGATTCGGAGGCGGCTCCTTTCTTTACGGAGCCGCAGGAGAGAGCGAGAGAGAGTTGAGTGGGAGAGGTTTTATTTTTTATTTTTGATTATTATTGTAATAATACAGGTACTCAGAGACTGGACTCTTGGACTTGGTTGACTTAGCGGGTCTGTTTCGCCGAGCACCGGTGTGCTCGGGGGACCTTTAGTTGTTTTCGCGGCTTTCTCGCGGTTTTCTTTTCTTTTCTTTTTAGCTGCCTTTTCCGGTGTTTGCGCGGTTTTTATCGAGCCCCTAGACTTAGGATTTTCTGCTTGCTTGTGCCGTAATTAGTAGGGTCCCAACACTTAATTATCTGCATGTTCCTATAGTGCGCTTAATTGGACCTACTAATAATCAATTAATAAAAATAACTGCTTCATCTCCTTCGTAGCCTACGTGCCGCAGCCTGCCCCGTAAAGCGCTTTCTCCTACCCTCGAATTTGTCGGGCAGAGGAGGGGTGGGCCAAGACCGGACCCTTTGGCTTGGAGGTTGGTGAGCAGTTAGACGGTTATGCGAGTAGAATTGCTCATCTAGGACTCGGTTTTCATCGCTGCATCATTTAGGTAGTTTATTTTCTGTCTTTACATTTATGCACGGATCATATTGCATGTAGAGTGCTGGAGACAGGTACGCCTTTCTGACTTTGCATGCATCATTGATTTATCGTGCATCGGCTTTTTCGTCTTCTCCCCCCTGTTTTGGATTAAATAACCAGAATAACCGAAAAATTCGTTAGGCCTTTGTTTTTATTTGAAAAATATTAAAAAGAAAAACCATAAAATTGGGACTGGTTAAAACTATTGACCCTAAAAGATACTTCACCTAAAAATCTGTCTTGGGGAGAGCAACCCCCTCATTGTTTGGTTTGCTTGCGCGAGAGAGTGACCAGCACCCTAGGTAGAGCCCTCCGGTGCTATTTCCAGCTGATTACTGACTCTTCCGTGCGGGCCAGTCGGTTGGAATAGCATCGGGTATCCCAACAGGTCACGTAAGCACTCTGATAGACTGATTGTTCACCTAATAAAAACTGACAAGATAATTTGACCGAGCCTTCACGGTCTTCAGCTCGTGTTGCGTTGGTGAACAGAGGGGTTTGCATTTTGATCATAGTTTTTCCAGATCTCATCCACCTTACTCGACCAGATCACGATGATGGGTAGACGCTCTCTTAGGCAGCCTCTGGCTGCACCGCTTTCGGGCACGTCTACTCATTCATCTAGGTTGGCCCGCGAGAGCCAAGACCAGTTCTCCGAGCCCGAGTATGATTCCGCCCTGTTCCCCCTCGACCCCCTTTCTTTCGGTTCTGAGAGATATGAGCCAGAGGAGAGACTCACAGATTTGACAGCACCTGAGTTTGGCTCGTTTGATTTTGCAGACGCCATGGCCGACAGTTCTGAGGATCGCTCCCGTCAGCCTGAGCACTTCGTATTGGATCAGGGAGCGATCAACTCCACCCTGATCGCCTCTTTAGAGACCGTCCAACAGCAGTTGAGAGATCAGGGAGCTTTCATGCTCGACATGAGGAGAGAGATGGAGCAGATGCGAGCAGAGTGCGAGGAGCGCAGAGAGGGACCGAGGATCCCAGAGGATGCAGATGCAGCAGCCGCAGCAGCAGCCGCAGCAGCCGCCGCAGCGGCAGCAGCCGCCGCAGCTGCGGCAGGAGGACCACCGAGACCGATGCGGGAGTTACACAACCCCGGATTGACGCTGACGCACCACTGGGTAGTACTTCCAGCCATCGTGGGGGACTTCAAGTTCCCCCCGAACACCTTGCAGCTACTCCCTCGCTTCCACGGGCTCGCCACTGAGGAGCCCCATCTCCACCTCCAGGAGTTTCTGATGATTTGCAGCACTTTCCACGACCGTCAGGTGGACCAGGATACGATCAGGATGATCGCCTTCCCCTTTTCCCTAGCAGACAGAGCAGCCACCTGGCTGAAGCATTTGGGGAAGTTTGTTTACACCTGGGAGCAGCTCCGCACCGAGTACTTGAACAAATACTATCCACTCGGGCGGACCAATGCAGCGAGGGCCCTGATCAGCAACTTCTCCATGCTCCCCAATGTGCAATTCCATGAGGTATGGGAGAGGTTCCGTGAGCTCATAGACCGATGCCCGCACCATGATATCTCGAAGTCGAACCTTGTGCAGAGCTTCTTCAGCGGGCTGACACCAGAGCTCCAGGGCTTGGTGAACGCTTCTTGTGGCGGGTCCTATTTCGCCAAGGATCACGACCAGGTCTGGGCCATCTACGAGGAGATGGCTAAGAACTACATGGTGATGTCCCAGACCCGATTGTACACTCAGGGTAGACCCCAGCAGCAGCCAGGACCCGTGCAGTACCAGAGGATAGCACGGGTCGATGCCGGTCCATCCAGTTCATCCGCAGTTGCAGCAGCACAGGCAGAGTCGTCCGCTGCGGATATGGGTATCATCAGTGAGAAGTTGTACCGTATGGAGCTGATTGAGAAGAAGCAGTGCCAGGGCATCACGCAGATGGAGCAGATGGCACAGACTCTGAGCGACATGAAGACCCAGCTCATGTGTCTCCAGGAGGCACAGACGGCTTCCCAGCCCTGTCTTCAGTCGCGAGGCGATACCGGCGGCAGCAGCAGCTCGTCCCAGCGCTCCAGCTCCTTTCAGCAGCCTAGACAGGTTCACCTTGTACAGGCGGAGCCGTACCAGCAGCAGTAGCCCTCTTACCAGTCCCCACTATCTCCAGACTTGCAGATGGTGGTATACCAGCCGGATCAGCCTCTGGCAGTACTCCCGCCAGCCCAGTACGACGCAAAGCCGTTGATGGATGTCAACGGGATTTGGTATGACCGCGCTCAACCTGGGATCCGACGAGACCATCCCGGATTCAGGTGGGGGAGTGGAGGTACCCAGCCCCAGCAGCAGTCATCCGATCAGGGAGGCCAGTATAGCCAGCAGAGGGATCACCAGCAGCAGCAGCCCCCAGCTTACCAGCCACACCAGCAGTCGTCCTTCGTTCCTCGTCCTTATCAGCAGCAGGGACAGTCTTGGAGACGTGAGCAGCAGGCTCACCAGCCACACCAGCAGCAGGCTCACCAGCCACACCAGCAGCAGCATCCTTCCTCCTACCCCTCTCAGCAGCAGCAGCATCAGTTCCAGCAACCTCAGCACCAGAGAGGCTACCCGTCGGGCTCCCATGAGAGCCCCGCCTTGGACGACATAGCCCGCCTCCTCACGGACCAGCAGGCTACCTTTAGACGGAAGATGAACGAGTTCCGCCAGGAGATGCGGGACCTGATGAGAGGGAAGGCCGCCATCCCTGCACAGATAGAGCCGAATCTGAACAGCCTGAAGAGGAAATCTGAGTAGGTAGTTTCCACTGAGCATGCCACTTCTAGTGATCCATTTGATGATATGTCTTCAGATCTGTTTGATGCTGATTTTGTTACACTTAGGAGCGGTAGAGCACCAGCAGGAGGCGCCTCACCTGAGCGACGACTCGAGGATCCACCCAGGGCGCCAGATGAGGAGGCGGAGAGCGGTACTGAGGCTGCACACGATGATGATGGTGGTGCTGATGCCACCAAGGATGCTGATTCCACCGGCGGTACTGAGGCCGCCGCTTCACTAGTTCGAGGAGGTGGTACTGACGCCACCAGAGTAGCCGAGCCAGCACGCGGTACTGAGGCCACGAGACGTCTAGCAGAGCCAGCCCAAGGTGGTACTGAGGCCACCGGTGTTCGTTTTGAGAGAGATGTTGCTTTTCCTTCTGTTGATGTATCTCAGAACACTGTTTTGAATAAAGGAAAAGGTTTAGTTTCTTCTGGTCCCACTGTGGTGATTGATGTATGTGCGGATCCGGCCGTCGAGCCGTCTAGACCTGTTCCTAGTCCTTCATCTGAGAAGGACCCTGTGATCCCCTTCCCTAGAGCCCTTCAGATGGGGAAGGGGAAGAAAAGAGAAAAAGACCCAAAAAAGAGAGAGCAGGAGGAGTTCAGCCAGAGCATGATCGATAGATTTCACATACAGCTGACCCTTCAGGAGGCTTTGCAGCACATCCCCCTTCTTCAGCGATCTTTGAGAGATAGGACCACAGTCAGGAGGAGGAGGAGGAGGAACCATCATTCCGAGATACATGTGCTGACGAAAGCCACATGCTTCACAATCCAGAACCGTCTGCCGACCAAGAGGCCAGATTCAGGAGCCCCGTATGTCAGATGCCAGATTAGTGAGCAGAGGTTCAACCGTACTCTATTGGATAGCGGATCGTCTATCAACCTCCTTCCGGCAGCCCTTCTCGACCGCTTCGAGTTGGGCACTCTTCGACAGAGCAGGACAGTCCTTCAGTTTGCTGATCGATCTGTCAAGAGGCCGAAGGGGTTGTTGCGAGACGTTATCGTCACTATTTAGGGCTTGCAATTCCCCGTGGACTTCGTAGTGTTGGACATGGAAATCCCTGATTCAGTGACCGATACCCCCATCATCCTCGGTCGTCCGTTCTTGGCCACAGCCAAGGCGGTGACTGATCATGATAGCGGGAAGGTATACTTTCGCGTCGAGGGCGAGAGTGTACAAATAGAGACGGTCGAGGACTACAGAGCCAGAGAGAGAGAGCATGCTCAGATGCCAGCACAGACACAGAGCAGCCGACAGATGCCGGGTTAGACATCCACCAGGACTGTGATTTTGTGATCACAGATGATGAGGCAGCATGGGAAGATCCTTCAGCACAGGCCATCCTCTCATTTCCAGACACCACTGATGCAGAGATGACAGCAGAGGAGAGCTTGGAGAGCACAGCCCTGGTCCAGGATACTACAGAGGCAGCAGAGCCGGTTCTTGACCGCGACACGGTTTCTAGTGATGGTGGTGCTGAAGCCACCTTGTGTGATGGTGGTACGGATGCCACCTTATTTGATGCAGATCCCTCGGATTCAGAGTCTGATTGGGCAGATTGTGATGACCAGATGCCAGACCTGAGTCCACTTGAGCCTACAGATGAGGAGGAGGTAGAGGCAGAGCAGATCAGAGACAACACAGTTGAGCAGCCTCCTCCAGATCCAGTTTGCGAGAGTTCGTATTCTTTCTCCCAGGCAGATTTGGCAGATTTAGCAGCATTCACACACCTTCTTCCGAGGCCAGATTTGCCAGCACCCAGCTGTCCAGAGCTGAAGCCGCTCCCTACTTCGCTGAAGTATCAGTTCCTTGCGGGCGAACCTGAGATATACCCAGTCATCATCTCCGTCGATCTGACTGGAGAGCAAGAATCCCGTTTGATGGGGGTTCTTGAAAAGAACCGCAAGGCAATCAGATGGAGCGTAACAGATCTCCATGGGATTAGTCCATCAGTGTGCTCCCACCATATTTATCTCGAGGAGGGGGCGAAGCCGTTGCGTGAGTTCCAGCGGCGACTGAACCCCAACCTGAGAGAGGTTGCGATGAAGGAAATATCAAAATGGTGCAGTGCAGATTTCATTTATCCCATTTCCGACTCCAAGTGGGTCAGCCCCTTGCATGTGGTGCCCAAGAAGACGGGCATCACGACTGTGATCAGTGAGTCGGGAGAGGAGATTGCTACACGAGTACCCACCTCTTGGAGGGTCTGTGTTGACTACAGGAGACTCAACTAGGCCACCAAGAAGGACCATTTCCCCATGCCTTTTATTGACCAGATCATTGAGAGACTGGCAGGGAAGAGCCATTATTGCTTCCAGGATGGGTACTCGGGCTACAACCAGGTGGCCATCGCTCCTGAGGATCAGGAGAAGACCACCTTTACCTGTCCCTTCGGTACATATGCCTTTCGACGCATGCCATTTGGGCTATGCAACGCCCCTGTGACTTTTCAGAGGTGCATGCTGTCGATCTTTTAGGACATGGTAGGGGAGTGTTTGGAGGTCTTCATGGACGATTTCTCGGTCTACGGCGACAGATTCGACTCCTGTCTTGACTGCCTGGACCGAGTACTCCAGCGATGTATTGAGTACCATTTGGTTCTATCTTGGGAGAAGAGTCACTTCATGGTGACTCAAGGGACGGCGCTTGGCCACATCATCTCCAACAGGGGCATGGAGGTTGATCCGGCCAAGGTTGATGTCATTAGAAAACTCGCACCACCGCCCAATTTGAGGCAGCTACGGTCATTCCTGGGGCACGTTGGATTTTATAGGAGATTTATTCAGGATTTCAGCAGGATTGCCCGGCCGTTGACTGACCTCTTGACGAAAGACACCGAGTTCCTTGTCGATGACAAGTGTCTTTCGTCCTTTGCGACTCTCCAGCAGTGTGTTATTGAGGCTCCTGTCCTCCAGCCGCCTGATTGGTCTCTCCCATTCGAGATCATGACGGATGCCTCCGATTTTGCCGTAGGGGCAGTGCTGGGACAGAGGAGGGATGGAATTCCATTTGTTATACACTACGCTAGCCGCACATTGGATTCCGCGCAGCGGAATTACACGGTCACAGAGAAGGAGATGCTAGCCGTAGTGTTCGCCCTAGATAAGTTTCGATCTTATATCATTGGATCTAGAGTGACCCTATACACAGATCACACCGCCATCAGGTACCTCATGGCAAAGAAGGATGCTAAGGCCAGACTTACTAGATGGATCCTTCTACTCCAGGAGTTCGACATTGAGATCAAGGATAAACCTGGAGTCAAGAATGTGGTGGCGGATCATCTCTCCCGTATAGAGCAGCCTGAGGAGTCTGAGCAGATAGAGCCCATTTGTGAGACCTTCCCAGATGAGGCGATCCTTGCTATCGCCTCACTCCCGTGGTATGCCGATATTGTGAACTTTCTCGTTGTTGGGAAAGTCCCACAAGATTGGCCTAGGCAGAGGCTTGAGACCTTCCTTGCGAAGGCCAAGTCCTACTGTTGAACCCGGAAATGGAGGGTCGTACGGTTTCACAAGGCGAAACCGCAGTCGATGCGGTGACCGCTCGAAATCCCGATTCAAACAACAATTAACCCACAGCAAATATATCAAGCAATGAAAGTAAATGTGCGGAGTTAAAATTTATTATAACTCTACAACAAGATGTGTATAGTGCAAGTATGTGTAGAGGTCGAACACAGGGAGCAGACAGGTAGATCGGGGCAAAAATGCTCAAAATGTGTGTGTATGTGATCAAAAATCTACTTATGCTATTTTTTGTGGGTTTTTAATTTTTATTATTTTTTTTAATTTTTAATTTTATAATTTTGTATTTTGATTTTTAATTTACTGATTTTTATTTTTCTTTTTATATTTTATATTTTTTTATATTCTTTTTCAATATTGGAAAATAAGAACAATGTAATAAAAAGGACAAAGAGGTATTTATAAAAATAGACAAAAATATCCAAAAATATGAAAATAAAGTCTTTTTGGTCTTTTTCTACTTTTTTACTGTTTTTGTGATTTTTGGGTAATTTTTAGAATGTTTTTGGTATTTTTAATTAATAAAATAAAGCAAACAGTGGCAAGAATGCAAGGCTGAAACTTAAAATGGAGAAATAAAATAGCAAACAGTAACAAAAATTCTCCAAATGAATGTTCACTTAAAGATAATCAAACAAAGAAAATTCAGGAAAAGAAAACACTATTTTTGGATTTTTTATGAATTTTATAAATTTTTATGAAGGTTTTTAGAGTTTTGCCATTTTTTGGAGTTTGGTTTTATATTTTTTAATGATTTTTGGCTGGGAGTTAAAACAAACTAAAAGACACAATATATATTTTTTTGGGATTTTTCTGGAATGTTTTTATATTCTTTAGTGATTTTATGATGCAAACAGTGCTGAAAATGGCTATTTTTGAATTTTTATAAATAATAAAATGCAATATTTATGGAAAATAAAAATATAGCGAGGAAATATGATGCAACAGGAGCTTAAGTCCAAAATTTGAGAAAATTTGGAGTTAGAATGATGCCTTAATTAATTACTACAAGCAAGCAAACATGGAAGGCCTGGCAAGGGTATTTGCGTAATTATCAGAAAATGCGAGGGCCTGCATGCAAATATTTCCAGAAAATATATATGCGAAATGAAATTGCTGGACTTAAGACAAATGACAAAATGCCCGAAGGGCTATCCAACAAAATTACCAAGGGCACGTGCAAGAGCACGCGCACTGGTAGGGTTATAACTGCAATAAGCAAACTGATCGGGGCTCAGATGCAATTGTTACCAAAATTTTTGCTCTGCACTAAAATGTTTAGAAATAAAAGTAAATAAGTAAAAATCCGGGGGGTTGCTACAAAAATCACCAAGGCCACGTGCGACGCACGCGGCCTGGCGAGGGCAAAACTGCAATGATATTAAAGTTCGGGGGCCAATTCGCAAATATCAAAAAAAAACTATAACAGCAGGCGAAAGTTTAATGACCAGTAAGAAATTGTCAAAATGAGCTGGGTGGGCGCGCAAAATACCCAGCATGGGGCGCATCCAACGGCTGGGTGCCGTTCACTTACGCCACGTGGCGTCACAGCAAAGCCCGATACCCCTTCGCACGGGCGGCCGGGATTAAAAGATTGATTCGCGATGGACGGTCCAGGCGGCCTTCATCTGACGATGGCTGCTACTCAGGATGATCGGAGAAGATCCAACGGTGTCAGATGGATCTGGAAGAACACGTCGAAGAGCTCGAGCTTGGGGGGTTTGCCTCCGCCGAGGCTCGAACTCTCGTGCACCTCGGACTCCTCCGCCGCTCTTGCAATGCTCCTGCAGCAATATCGAAACCTCCAGGTGCCCCAGATCGAGCCAGAGACCAACGGAGGGTCCTTGGCTGCGCGTCGAAGTTCCGGCGTCCCTGCGGCTCTTCCTTGAGCAAAAACGATGAAGCTCGCTACCTCCCTTGGGTCCTGCGAGTAGCAAGTAAACACAGCAGCGACAAAATGCAGAACCCAGCGGTTATGGGCTGAAATCGAGGCGGATGTGGCGTATATGAGGGGGTGATGATGGCGGCCGGACCGTGGGGGGCCGGCGGGGATGTTCGGCGAAGATTCTACACGACTGGTGCGACGAAATGTAAAGCAAAGTTCACGAGATAAACGCTATATGCTACAGCTACCTAACAAGTAAGAAAAACAAGAAGGAAGTGACCTCGAGGGCTGAGGTGAGCCCAAGGTGGACCTCGACGGCGGCGACCCACCGGAGGTGGTGGAACTACTCCTCCAACTCGTCGAAGACCTCCCCGGATAGCTGGAGGGAGTGCTGTCACCACGCCCAGTCCGGAGCTAGGGCTTGGGAGGCTTCAAACGGGTCAAAGAAGGTTCAAAGTGAAAAGGGCATGGCTGGGCGGTTTTGAACATGGCCAAGGGGCGACTTTCAAGGATGAATCACGGGCGCGTTTTCGATCAAAACGCCAAGCCAATGCCTGGGCGTGTAAGATCACATGTAGGACTACAAATCTCGTGAAGAGACCGACCTCATTCGGTGAAAGGACCGCCCTCCAAAAATCCACGAAAATCAAGAAAACTCATTTCTGACAGGCATCAGACCTCGGTCAGAGAGTTGACCGAGGTCAACCAAGGGAGAAGTCTGGTTGGTCCACGTGGACCAACCAGAAAAAACGTTGGAAAAAAAGATTTCTAAATTCAATAAAAAATAAGAAATGATTTTATTAATTTTTAATTATAAAATGAAAAGTGTTTGTAATTTTATGTAGTATTTTATTCTTATTTTTAATTATTTTTATGAGGTATATTTTTACAAGTTTGCATTTATGCCCCTATAGGTATCTATTTTTATATATTTAAGTATTCTATTTTTATATAGGTATTTTTAATTTATTTTATTTTGGTTTTTATTTTCTAAAATTACAAAATACTTTTATAGACACAAATATATTTTTATTTTAATTTTCTGATATATTTATACACTTAATAAAATGAAAGTGTTATTTGTATAGGTATAGCTACATGTATTATACCTATGTATTAAATGTGTATATAATTTATTTTAAGTTTTATTTAGGTTTTTATTCCAATTTCAATGTACATAATTATTATAAGTAATATTTACAACATTATAAAAATATAAAAATGAATAAATAATTAATAAAGAATAAATTGAATATTTTAATCAGTATAGCTATACAATGTGGGTCCAAAAGCCAACTTTCAAACCGTAGCTCCGCCAAATGCGAAACCACCGCCATTAATTAGATTATTTTCTTCTATATACAATTAAAGGTGAGTACGCTGCATTTGGAGTTTTTATTTGTGAGATACGGGTCTGGGAAGTTGGCATTCTGGATTTTTATTCAGACCATAACTTTTTATCTGTATATTATTTTTCTGTGAAATCAATTTTGTATTTTTCTTTATAAAATTATCTACAACTTTCATGTACAAAGTTTCTTTATTTGATGTATAAAAAGTGGAACCAAAAATAGGTCCCAAAATGAATAAAGAATGAATATGATGTATAGGTATTTTATCTGTATTTTGTCCCTTATCTCCCCCTACTTTATTCCTTGTCGACCTATTCATCAAGATGCCTAGGTCTCGGGGTTTCGGGTCATAAAATATTTACAATATTTTATTCTTTTTCTTTTCTTTTCTTTATTCTATAATTTTGGCTTTAAAAACCGCATTTTATACAATATTTACACACATATGCATGAATGCTAAAATGCATGAATTAATGCTATTTATACGCATTTACTAGGGTTTTTAAGGCCAAAATGATAGAATAAAGATGATGAAACGTGGATTCATCATCCCCCTATACTTGCCTTTGCTAGTCCCTAGCAAACACTTATGCAATAAGTGCAGAAAAAGAAAAATAAAGAAAAGAAAAAGAAGAAAGATGGACTAAATTTAATCATCAAACTTGTCTTCACAAAATCAAAGTTTGGAGCTTAAGTAGGACCTTTGGAATTTTAGTGCGGGCGGAACCTTAATGAGAACCGAATTTGAAATTCAACAGTCCTTGAGAATCCCAAAACTCTGCCCAAGTCTCCTCAATAGCCAGGTCAGAAATATCTCAATTCATACGCAAACCCTTACGACTATGAATCTGACTCGTACAGTGTAAGTGATGGTTGCTCTCCCCAGCTAGAATGGCAAATAAACTGACTTCTCCAGTACGACAACCCAATGATTCCCCAATCCAATGACTCCATCCTCGAGGAGCGGGGTATTCCCTTCTAAGTTCAAGTGGCAACCAGCTCAAGAGGAGGGGGTGAAGAGAAGAATGGATGGTAGCCAGTGTAGCTACCTATCCTTGGATGCAAGACCAGTGTAGTCAAGTCATCCTGCTGCAGGCTCACATGATATGACTTTAGAACTCAAGCTTGCTTATTGCCTTTGTACATACTTGCAGGCTTTTTATTTTTGTACATGCCTGAACATTTTTCTCTCTTTTTTTTTTGAATACTATATACAGCAGCATTTACATAAGGAGTTTTTCCTCTTGAGCCAGTAGACTATCCCTCTTTTGAAGCTTTATCGCAACCCACAGCCTCCTGTCTTTAGACTTCCTAATCACTGGACGGGTTGGGGTGCACTTCCCTCCCTAGAGGAGGACAAGTGTTTCCACTTGTGTGCGTCTCATACCGGCAAATCCAATCCCCTCACCACTCCAACTGAGTTGAGCCATGTGAAAGGTGCAGGTGTCCAAGTTAGGTCATTATCAACCAGAGTCGTACGTGTGCTCCGAAATACTCTACTTAGGCAGTCAAGAATCCATTGAACCAAGTCCCGTGATCCTCAAAGAATTAAGTCAACTAGACCTGAAGTACCTTAAACCCAATTCCTATAAGGTTCCTGTTATTAGGTAGATTTTAAGGTCCAATCAAGCTCCAATCTTCGGATTTTACTTAGACTTGTTCAACTATCAAACTCAATCCGAAAAATGCGAATGCCATGCACATGCAATGCAGAAAATATTTTTGTGATGCAATTTTCAAGATTTTGAACTTTTTATGGATTTTTGAAAAGATGATGATGATGCATATGCATTTTTTTGTATTTTCAAAAAGATTTTTCAAATGTTTTTGGATTTTAATTTTGCAAATGTTTTTGGGAATTTTTGAGAACAGAAAGAAAAAGTTTTGGCTAAAAACTAGGTGAAAATATGTACACGGGAGTGCTTCTAATATATACAAGAAGTGGTTTTTAAGAATTTACAGGGTAAGTGGTCAGTTTTACACATATATATATAGGTAGTGGATTTTTGGTATGATGTAGGTATTCCTCAAACTTATTTGACACAAGCTTTTCACACAATTTTTGAAAACTATAGTCCAAAATAATTTTTACAAACATTTTACACACATTTGAAAATCATTTTGCAAAGGCTTTCAAAACAGTATATATAGGTTTTTCAAAACATTTTTGCAACCATTTTTCAAACCATTTGCAAATCATTTTTCAAACATTTTGTTCCACACAAAGAAAAGAAATTTTTACAAACCACATATTTTTACAAAGGTTGAAAACATGTAACAAAATATTTCAAAATAGTTTTCAATAGATGTTCACAAAGATTTTCAAACTATTTTTCAAACATTTTGCAAAAACATTTTCACCTGATTTATTAATCAGTAAATACAAAAAGAATTTGAGGAATAACCACATCTTTTTATTAAGGATTTTAATGGTTTTTAAAGAATTATTAGCCATATTATTAGGAAAATACGAAAGTACGAGTTATGGCTAAAGTATATACGTAGTATATATGACCCCCCTATACTTAGCTGGAGCTATGTCCTCATAGATCGGAGAGAAAAGAGAAGACATAACTCGTACTAAGTATAGATAAGCCTAAAGAATAAATAAATAAAGGAATGGATGAACAAACGAATGAGAAGTTGACCGTCCCCCCTATACTTAGGATCAAATAATCCTAAGTATAGCAGACTGTACACAAAGCAGGGAGGGTCAAGGGTGGGAATGAACAGATCATACTCAGATTGTCTCCCCCTATACTTAGGGTAAGATATCCCTAAGTATAGACAAGAAGAGGAGACAATGGAGAGGATCGAAAAGAATAGAACAACTCGAGGTGCACACCCCCCTATACTTAGGACAAAGTACGTCCTAAGTATGGAAAACTGTCTACAAGGGCGGCACCTTTATGATAGATGAAGAAGATAGAAGAGGAAAAGAAGAAAAGAAGAAAAGAGGAAAAGAGATGAAGATGGAAGCAGAGATCGTGAGGATGTACACGTCACTCCCCCTATACTTAGGGTGAAAGAAGCCCTAAGTATATGCAACAACAGGAGTGGTTAGACGGAACGATGAATGAACACTCGGCTCGTCCACCCCCCTATGCTTAGGGCAAAGTACGTCCTAAGCAAGGCAGGCACGATAATGGGTGGACGAGCAATACGGAAGATAGAGATGAACAAAGGAGAATGTACAACAGAGGTGGATATACAGATGGTCAAGAAGGTAGAAAGCGAACCTTCTTGCGGGACCGCGGAGGAATGGATCTGGTGTGATGCAGGTCGACATCGGGGTCCACAGTGGACGGAAGCCGATCAGGGTCGACAAAAAGTAAATCCTCAGGGGCCCTAGGGTGTGAAGGCACAGACTGGGTAGTGGAAGAAGTACGGCTCGGTCCGGCCTTGGGAGTCTCGCTGATATCAAAGTGGAATGGGACGAACTCATCATCATCGGAAGTAGTGTACTCAGAGTCATCCTGCGAGGAGTCATCCAGGTCAAAACCAAAAGGCACGAACTCATCGGTGGAAGTAGTCGAACTCTGTTCGTCCTCTATAATCTCAACCGGATCATCTTTCTCATCAAAAGGCCCGAATCTCTGAAGAAAAGCAACTAAATCAAATTCGGCCTTAGTCTCATCAGTATCTTCATGGACAGGAGCGGACTCATCAGTGGAAGTAGTCAAAGCATGTCCGTCCTGTATAGTCTCTAAATCTGCCCTCCGCTCAATGGTGTCAATCGTGTAAATCCCGTGGATGTCATCAACACATCGCCAATCACAAGAAGCGGAAACACCAAGGTCTATGCTTTCCGAGCTTTCCTCCTTAGAGAGGAATTCTCGGGTCTCATCATCGGTCATGAAGAAGGTCTCTCTGATATCCTCATATAGATCATAGTCCTCGGGGTCAGCCAAGATAGGTGAAGTCACATCAGGTGCGGGTCTCTGGTCAGCAGTGGGTGCGGTGATCATTGCTTCGCCCTCGTCAGCAGAACGGAAGCGAATCTCTCCTGATCCGTAGTCAATAACGACCCTCACAGAGGCAAGGAATGGTCGTCCCAGGATGATTGGAGAATGCTCCCCTGTGGAGTTCTCCATGGGCAACACGACAAAATCAACATTGTGGCTCGTGCCCTGAATCGAGATGACGACGTTTTCAAGGATACCCTTCGGCCTCTTTATTGATCCATCAGCAAACTGTACGATCATCCTGGTTTTCTTGAGAGGCCCTAAGTGAAGAGACTGTACCAGTGAGAAGGGTATGATGCTAATCGAAGCACCGCCGTCTAGGAGAGTGTGATCACATGTGTGGTCAGAGATTGTGCAGCTAATGAAAGGTGTGGCAGTGTTCTTCTTCCGAGGAATGGGACGGTGTGTGATGGCGTGGGCAGTGGCCATGGTCAAGATATGACGCTCAGATCTGCTCCTCCGCTTTCTCTTCTTGGGAAGAGGAGCAGACATATGGGTCAGGGCCTGCTGAAGTGGGGCACGGATAATCTCATGAATTGTGGCCACCACTTCGGGTTCAGTCAGCATTTTTTTGAATTTTTGGACCTCCTCCATACAAGGGAGGAAGTCGGAATCAGCATATACACGAGGCATGCCAAGAGCAGTCTGTACAGCGGCATCCTCGGGGTCAAAGGTGGGACCGAGTGTGAATGCATGTGTGGTCAAAAAGTCTGGCAAGTGGGTGCTCTCCTCACAGTCCGACTCAACCAAAGGTCTCCCGAACTCTTTTTGGTTTTTTAAATTTTTCTCATTTTTTTGTATTTTTGGCGATTGCAAGCTCTCATGGAAATCCTCGAGTGAACCCATATCATCAAATGGTGGAATATCATGGTCGCTCTTATTGGTACTAGTGAGGTGGTCAATCCTCTGTCTCATATGATCCATCATCTGGGTCAAGTGCTCAAGGGTGGACTCCATGAAAGGTGACTCCATCAGCTCAGTCTCGGGTGGATGTGAAGGTGGAGGCGGATAATACACAGGTGGAGATAGAGGTGGGTGTGGGTAGAAATCCGATTCCTGATACTGTGGCTGAGGCGGATATGTACAAAAGTCAGGAGCAAAGTCCTCCTGGAAAAAGGGAGGTGGACCGGCTGGAGCGAGCGAACGATCCGCAAAGTCCGGATAGAATACGCTCCAGTCGGCCATCTCGAAAACAAAAGGAAAATGATCGGGAGAGCACGATGGTCAAGTCAAGAGAGTAGAAAAGAAGGCGCAAGTGCACAACGACGATCTAGGACACACAAACAATCACAGACAAAAATGAAATAAATCAAACCCTCAATTCACCTACTCAACTCGGTAGAGACCGCAAAGAGCGGTCTTTTTATCTTGTCTGTTTTAGAGTTAGGTGAGAAGTCAAAATATTGCACAAACACTTAGGGGGCTGAATATGGGATTTGGGCACTAATCCTTAGTGTGTGCGCGAGCAAGTAGAAGCGAAGACAATGAGGGGATTACTCGCCCCAAGACAATATTTTATTTTTGATTGATTTTAGGGTCGAGTAATGTTAGCAGTCCCGATTTTATTGGTTATCACTTTTTTTGGGTTTTTAGTTAGAAATGCACGAGCCTAACGAGGATTCAATTCCTTTAAGCACCTAGGTTGGCAAAATCAGAGGGAGAGGCGGAAAAGCAATGCAAACGGCAATCGATGATGAATGCTAAAGAGAAATGCTCACCTTGCCTCCAGCACTCTACATGCAAAGATGCTCAGCAGAATTGAAACCTATCTATATGCAAATGCAAGCCGATGAAATCGCCCTAAGTTTTGAAAATTGCTATTAGCGGGAAGAACCACAAGTTGACCACCAGTCCTCAACCCTAGAGTCCGGTCTAGGCTCACCCCTCCTCTGCTCAACAAATTGAGGGTAGGAGAAAGCGCTTTGCGGGGAGAGCTCGCGGCGCCACGGATTGAAGATGATGAATCAACTGTTTAAAAATTTGACTAAGTCCAAACGCGGCTATAGGCACATACAAAATATTAGGTGTTTGGCCTTAGTCTATCGCAAGCAATCCTAAAAGCTAAGGGTTCAATCACACAAAAGAAATAAAAATCGAAAAACAAAACAAAATAAAAGAATGCGAGAAAACCGTGAAAACCGCGGTGAGCCCCCAGGTGAACAGACACCTGGAAGTTAGGCTCAAGAGTCCAAGTCCGGGGGTACCTGTATTATTACAAATAATAGTCTCTCTCTCACTACAAATTACAAAAATAAATGCAAGGAAATAAAGGAAACAACTAAGGTGGAGCTAGGTCTACAAAAATCTCTCCTCGTCTCCTCTGTGCTAAGCTGGCGGAAGCCGGCTTCACGTGGGTGCGTAGGCGCCTAGGGTGGAGCGCCTCCCTCGATCCGCGGTACCTCGCACAAAGTCAACAAGAGAGGGGGTTAGACCGATCAAGAGATATATCAAAAATAAAGAAAATAAAATAGCGAAAAATAAAAGCCGCGAAAATAGACAATCAATCACAAACACAAACAAGACCCGAACTACGCGCTGATGCTCCCCGGCAACGGCGCCATTTGTTGAACACGGAAATCGCAGAGGTCGTGTCGACTCACAAGGCGAATCAACAGTCGCTGATTTGACCTCCAACGAAATCCGAAATTCAAACAACAATTAACCCACATCAAATATATCAAGCAATGAAAGTAAATGTGCGGAGCTAAAATTTATTATAACTCTACAACAAGATGTGTATAGTGCAAGTATGTGTAGAGGTCGAACACAGGGAGCAGACAGGTAGATCGGGGCAAAAATGCTCAAAATGTGTGTGTATGTGATAAAAAATCTACTTTTGCTATTTTTTGTGGGTTTTTAATTTTTATTATTTTTTTTAATTTTTAATTTTATAATTTTTGTATTTTGATTTTTAATTTACTGATTTTTATTTTTCTTTTTATATTTTATATTTTTTTATATTCTTTTTCAATATTGGAAAATAAGAACAATGTAATAAAAAGGACAAAGAGGTATTTATAAAAATAGACAAAAATATCCAAAAATATGAAAATAAAGTCTTTTTGGTCTTTTTCTACTTTTTTACTGTTTTTGTGATTTTTGGGTAATTTTTAGAATGTTTTTGGTATTTTTAATTAATAAAATAAAGCAAACAGTGGCAAGAATGCAAGGCTGAAACTTAAAATGGAGAAATAAAATAGCAAACAGTAACAAAAATTCTCCAAATGAATGTTCACTTAAAGATAATCAAACAAAGAAAATTCAGGAAAAGAAAACACTATTTTTGGATTTTTTATGAATTTTATAAATTTTTATGAAGTTTTTTAGAGTTTTGCCATTTTTTGGAGTTTGGTTTTATATTTTTTAATGATTTTTGGCTGGGAGTTAAAACAAACTAAAAGACACAATATATATTTTTTTGGGATTTTTCTGGAATGTTTTTATATTTTTTAGTGATTTTATGATGCAAACAGGAAAATGGCTATTTTTGAATTTTTATAAATAATAAAATGCAATATTTATGGAAAATAAAAATATAGCGAGGAAATATGATGCAACAGGAGCTTAAGTCCAAAATTTGAGAAAATTTGGAGTTAGAATGATGCCTTAATTAATTACTACAAGCAAGCAAACATGGAAGGCCTGGCAAGGGTATTTGCGTAATTATCAGAAAATGCGAGGGCCTGCATGCAAATATTTCCAGAAAATATATATGCGAAATGAAATTGCTGGACTTAAGACAAATGACAAAATGCCCGAAGGGCTATCCAACAAAATTACCAAGGGCACGTGCAAGAGCACACGCACTGGTAGGGTTATAACTGCAATAAGCAAACTGATCGGGGCTCAGATGCAATTGTTACCAAAATTTTTGCTCTGCACTAAAATGTTTAGAAATAAAAGTAAATAAGTAAAAATCCGGGGGGTTGCTACAAAAATCACCAAGGCCACGTGCGACGCACGCGGCCTGGCGAGGGCAAAACTGCAATGATATTAAAGTTCGGGGGCCAATTCGCAAATATCACAAAAAAACTATAACAGCAGGCGAAAGTTTAATGACCAGTAAGCAATTGTCAAAATGAGCTGGGTGGGCGCGCAAAATACCCAGCATGGGGCGCATCCAACGGCTGGGTGCCGTTCACTTACGCCACGTGGCGTCACAGCAAAGCCCGATACCCCTTCGCACGGGCGGCCGGGATTAAAAGATTGATTCGCGATGGACGGTCCAGGCGGCCTTCATCTGACGATGGCTGCTACTCAGGATGATCGGAGAAGATCCAACGGTGTCAGATGGATCTGGAAGAACACGTCGAAGAGCTCGAGCTTGGGGGGTTTGCCTCCGCCGAGGCTCGAACTCCCGTGCACCTCGGACTCCTCCGCCGCTCTTGCAATGCTCCTGCAGCAATATCGAAACCTCCAGGTGCCCCAGATCGAGCCAGAGACCAACGGAGGGCCCTTGGCTGCGCGTCGAAGTTCCGGCGTCCCTGCGGCTCTTCCTTGAGCAAAAACGATGAAGCTCGCTACCTCCCTTGGGTCCTGCGAGTAGCAAGTAAACACAGCAGCGACAAAATGCAGAACCCAGCGGTTATGGGTTGAAATCGAGGCGGATGTGGCGTATATGAGGGGGTGATGATGGCGGCCGGACCGTGGGGGGCCGGCGGGGATGTTCGGCGAAGATTCTACACGACTGGTGCGACGAAATGTAAAGCAAAGTTCACGAGATAAACGCTATATGCTACAGCTACCTAACAAGTAAGAAAAACAAGAAGGAAGTGACCTCGAGGGATGAGGTGAGCCCAAGGTGGACCTCGACGGCGGCGACCCACCGGAGGTGGTGGAACTACTCCTCCAACTCGTCGAAGACCTCCCCGGATAGCTGGAGGGAGTGCTGTCACCATGCCCAGTCCGGAGCTAGGGCTTGGGAGGCTTCAAACGGGTCAAAGAAGGTTCAAAGTGAAAAGGGCATGGCTGGGCGGTTTTGAACATGGCCAAGGGGCGACTTTCAAGGATGAATCACGGGCGCGTTTTCGATCAAAACGCCAAGCCAATGCCTGGGCGTGTAAGATCACATGTAGGACTACAAATCTCGTGAAGAGACCGACCTCATTCGGTGAAAGGATCGCCCTCCAAAAATCCACGAAAATCAAGAAAACTCATTTCTGACAGGCATCAGACCTCGGTCAGAGAGTTGACCGAGGTCAACCAAGGGAGAAGTCTGGTTGGTCCACGTGGACCAACCAGAAAAAACCTTGGAAAAAAAGATTTCTAAATTCAATAAAAAATAAGAAATGATTTTATTAATTTTTAATTATAAAATGAAAAGTGTTTGTAATTTTATGTAGTATTTTATTCTTATTTTTAATTATTTTTATGAGGTATATTTTACAAGTTTGCGTTTATGCCCCTATAGGTATCTATATCTATATATTTAAGTATTCTATTTTTATGTAGGTATTTTTAATTTATTTTATTTTGGTTTTTATTTTCTAAAATTACAAAATACTTTTATAGACACAAATATATTTTTATTTTAATTTTCTGATATATTTTATACACTTAATAAAATGAAAGTGTTATTTGTATAGGTATAGCTACATGTATTATACCTATGTATTAAATGTGTATATAATTTATTTTAAGTTTTATTTAGGTTTTTATTCCAATTTTAATGTACATAATTATTATAAGTAATATTTACAACATTATAAAAATATAAAAATGAATAAATAATTAATAAAGAATAAATTGAATATTTTAATCAGTATAGCTATACAATGTGGGTCCAAAAGCCAACTTTCAAACCGTAGCTCCGCCAAATGCGAAACCACCGCCATTAATTAGATTATTTTCTTCTATATACAATTAAAGGTGAGTACGCTGCATTTGGAGTTTTTATTTGTGAGATACGGGTCTGGGAAGTTGGCATTCTGGATTTTTATTCAGACCATAACTTTTATCTGTATATTATTTTTCTGTGAAATCAATTTTGTATTTTTCTTTATAAAATTATCTACAACTTTCATGTACAAAGTTTCTTTATTTGATGTATAAAAAGTGGAACCAAAAATAGGTCCCAAAATGAATAAAGAATGAATATGATGTATAGGTATTTTATCTGTATTTTGGCCCTTATCTCCCCCTACTTTATTCCTTGTCGACCTATTCATCAAGATGCCTAGGTCTCGGGGTTTCGGGTCATAAAATATTTACAATATTTTATTCTTTTTCTTTTCTTTTCTTTATTCTATAATTTTGGCTTTAAAAACCGCATTTTATACAATATTTACACACATATGCATGAATGCTAAAATGCATGAATTAATGCTATTTATACGCATTTACTAGGGTTTTTAAGGCCAAAATGATAGAATAAAGATGATGAAACGTGGATTCATCACCTACCACTGGGAGGATCCCATCCTTTACCACGAAGGAGGGGATAGCGTCTGGCGTCGGTGCATTCCTCAGGAGGAACACCATAGCGTCCTCACTTACTGCCACAAGCTTGAGGCAGGAGGACATCATTCTGGGAGGAGAACGGCACAGAAAGTGCTCCAATCCGGCTTGTGGTGGCCTACCCTCTTCAAGGACTCTGATGAGTTCGTGAAGAGGTGTACTGACTGTCAGAGGATGGGCACTTGTGGACAGCGTGATATGATGCCGATGTAGTCCATTCACTTCTGTGAGGTTTTTGACGCATGGGGCATCGATTTCATGGGTCCATTCCCTAAGAGTCAGGGATTTGAGTACATTCTGTTGGCCGTGGATTATGTTAGTCGTTGGGTTGAGGCTATCCCCGCCCGAGCCGCTAATGCGAGGACAGTTTGCAGATTTTTGAGGAAGCACATCATCACACGGTTCGGGGTTCTACGAGTTCTGATTTCTGATGGGGGGTCTCATTTCATCAACGACCAGGTGAAGGCCCTTGCTAGCGAGTTCGGTATAGACCATCGTGTTGCTACATCTTACCCTCCACAGACGAATGGTCTAGCCGAGGTGTCGAATAGGGAGATCAAGACGATATTCCAGAAAGTCGTCCGCCCTGACCGAAAGGATTGGTCACAGCTTTTGGACTCGGTCTTGTGGGCATATAGGACGTCTTTCAAGATACCATTGGGCACATCTCCCTTTCGTCTCGTTTATGGCAAGCTGTGCCATTTGCCTGTTGAGTTGAGGCACAGGTCACTTTGGGCAGTTACTGATATACTCATGGATCCAGATGGTGTAGGAGACCAGAGGAGGGCAGAGTTAGCATCCTTGGAGGAGCTTAGAGATACAACTTTCTCAAACAGCCTACAGTATAAGGAGAGAGTGAAGGAGTGGCATGATTCTCAGATCAGCCACAAGCATTTTGAGATTGGACAGAGAGTATGGCTGTTTGATGCGAGGCTTCGTTTATTTCCAGGGAAGCTACAGAGCAAATGGAAAGGACCCTACTTGGTCAGGAAGGTACACGACAACATTAGCATTGACATATCTGAGTTGTCTTCTGAGAGTACCTTTCGAGTGAACGGCCAACGGCTCAAGCCATTTCTAGATCATGAGCCGCGGGTCGCCGATCTTGCCCCTATTCATTTTGCGTGAGATGTGGTCTTTGACTCACATCTAATGCATCTCACGCCTGAGTTTCACTGATCTTCCGCCTTGTATAGATCCAGATGTCCATATCATTACATTCTTTAGTCCCACATCCCTTTCTTCATCTTGTGATTATGCTATACTTAGGGTGCACTTTACCCTAAGTATAGGGGGGATGTGAGACCTTCGGGTATGTCTTTTATTTCTTTCTACCCCTGTTTTGCTGCCTATACTTAGGGATATTTCACCCTAAGTATAGGGGGGGTAGACCTTGTACATTCTCCACTCGGTTTTCCCTTAGTATACAACCTGTTATACTTAGGATCACTTGATCCTAAGTATAGGGGGAAGACCCGAGATCCTCTTGACTTTCTATTTCATTCATTCATCTTTGTATATAGCCGTCCTTTTCACTTCCCTATACCTAGCACGAGTTATGTCTTCTTCATTGCTCTTGACTCTGAGGACATCGTTCGAGCTAAGTATAGGGGGGGTGTATATATTTCATATATACTTTAGCCATAACTCGTACTTTGTGTGAGTGTGTTAATAAATAAAATGGCTAAAAATCACAAAAATTAAAAAATTTTCATGTACATAAACTTCTTTTATTTGCACATAAATAGCTAGTGTACAAACTATTTTTGTAAAAATGATTTCAAAAACCTTTCGTGTAAAGCTTGTGTAAATATTTTCTTATCAAAATTATGTATATAGTACAAAATTTTTCCAAAATGTTTTGAAAATCAAAAGTTTGCAAAAATCTTGTGTAAATTTGTGTAAATATCTTTTTGCAAAACTTGCACTCCATGCATCATCCATTCATGATTTCAAAACAGTTTTCAAAAATTTTTGCATGATTGTAAAATTTGTGTAAATAGCATCTTTTGTACATATGTATATAGTTTTTCTGGATTATAGTTGATATTTAAACTAGCCTAGAATCAAATTGAGAAATGGAGCTTGATTAAGATCTTAATCCACCTAATTTCTAAGAGGAACCTTATAGGGCTTAGGTTTAAGGCTTTTTCAGGTCCATGGTGACTTAATTCTTTGAGTCCACTAGGCTATGAGCACATGTCATCTCGATGAGCCTAAGTAGAGCACTTAACAACAACACATGACTCATATAGATTATGGCTTTACTTGGACACCAGCACTATGCACCGAGCTCTCTACGGATGAGATGGTGAGGAGGCAGTCTTCCTTGACTTGGGGTAGCATATGAGGGTAGTACTTCTAGGCGGAACCTCTCTTCTTCTTTTAGTGAAGGAAGTGCGTCTCAACTTGGTCTGGTTGCCATGAGGTCTAACGACGGGAGTTGTGGGTTGCAATAAAGCTTCAAAAGAGGGATAGTCTACTGACTCAAGAGGAAAAACTCCTTGTATATATGCTGCACATGTATATGTTGTATAGATGCACTTGAAAAAAAATGTGCAAAAAGAAAATAACTCCAAAAAAGTGGTGGGTCTGAGAGAAAATGATAATCCCACCGGAGTATGTATATAGAGTGTAATAAGCAAAGCTTGGTTTCATGATCCACCTGATGTAGCTTGCAGCAGGGAGACTTGGCTACACTGGTCAAGCTTCCAAGGGTACTTGGCTACACTGGCCTTGACCCATTCTCTTCTTCCTCCTATTCTTGAGCCGGTTGAACTTGAACTTAGAAGGGAATACCCCGCTCCTCGAGGAAAGAGTGGCCAGATTGAGGTCATAGAGTTACCTTGTTGGGGAGGGTTGTCAAGTTGCCATTTCTGAGGTGGGGAGCTTAGACTTCACATTCACAGGACAAGAAAAGATTCATGGTCTTCAGGGTTTGTGATTGATGACTTGTTCTGATATGGAGCATTGAGGAGTCTTGGTTATAGAGTAGTGGAACTTAGAGGCTGTTGAGTTTTAGACTTAAGTCCAAATAAGGTTCCGACATATTAATAATCCAAAGATCTGATCGAGCTCCATACCTTAATTTAATGAAGGCAAGTTTAATAATCAGCCTTGATCCATGTACATTCTCTTTTTCTTTTTCTTTATTTCTTTTTCACTTCTTTTTCAAATAAGTGTTTGCTAAGGGACTAGCAAAGTTAAGTATAGGGGGGGTGATGAATACTCATTCATCACTCTTTATTCTTATATTTTAGCTACAAAAACCTTTGCAAATGCATGTAGATATGTGTAAATACAAATAATTACCAAAAGCATGCATTGTGTAAAAACCTATAATTAGCACGTTTTTGTGCAAAAATAAAAGAATAAAGATTAAAAATAAAAAGAGGGAAATATTTAGAATAAATATTGAGCAAACTAACCCAAGGGAGGGCTCAGCATGGGCCTGACCGCATAAAAGCCAAAGTAGAGGGAGATAGGGGCTCATGTGTGTAAATATTTATGTAAATAAATAAAAACTATTTTCCTCACAAAAATAGCTTAAGATATGCTTGTAAATATTTGTATATAGTTATAAGTATAAAAACAAGATAAAAATGAAAGAAAATCAAAAAGAACAAAAACATCAAACATCTTGTATATAGACCACTATACCTATATTTATTTAACCTTATAAATAAATAAAATTAATTTCCAAAATTCTTGTAAATATCCTACATTATATAGTGTAAATAAATAAAATAAAATCAATTAAAACAAAAACAAAATAAAAATAACAAAACTAAAAACACAAAAATATATTGTAAATATACCATGTATATAAATGTATATATGTATTTATTTCACCTATGTAAATAAATAATAAAAATTAAATAAAAATATCTTTATATTCCTTATTTTATAATATAAATAAATAAAATATAAAATGGGAATAAAATTATATAAAAATAACAATTAAAAAAATCAAAAATTAAAATCCTATATAGTGTATATATACCTATATATAACATATTATGTATATACCTTATTTTTATTTTGAAGAATTAATTAAAAATCACTAAAAAATAGAAAAAAATAAAATAAAAATATTTCATGCTTTAAGTTTTCACTAATTCGGCCATTTGCTACCTTTAAATTCATTTTCAAAATCTAGCCACGTGGCCTTTTCTCATTGGTCCTGGGGATTGTTGACCGCCCGGTCAACTACCCCCCCCCCCCAGGACCACTTCGCACGGGTCCTTAGCGGGTACCCATCTTCTCGTATTTTTCCCCGCTAAACCCGATCGCCTACCACCTAAACCCCGGGTCCGACTCCTTAATGCTACATCCGAGACCCTCGCCGGGGTATCCACATCGGGATCCGCGCGCCTCCACGCCCTACCCACGCCTGTCTTCCCGGACCCTTGCCCATATTTAGCTCGAGCTCCGCCTCCTCATTTCTCATCTTTGGCCATTCAAATCCACTCCCGTGAGCTCCATTGCGTAGGCGAGAGTGACAGCTTGTCCCCCGTGGTGTCGAAGCGAGGAGAGGGAGCGAAACCACTGATCCGGCGAGCATCGCCGCCTTGCTCCGCCACCAGCAGGAGCATCGAGCCTCGGAGGGAGACGCTCCTCGAGGCGAAGACCCAGAGCATCCTTAGCTCATCCCTAGTCTCATCAGCCACCCAGGTATCCCCGTCGTTCATTCTTTTTCTTTAATTTCTAGTTACCCCCAAATCGCCGCTCCGACGTGTTACTTCAATTCCGACCACTCCATAGCTATATTCGATCATCGGAATCTACAGTCATCTTCGCCTTCCTCCTACGCGCTTTCTCCATCCAGCCATCCAACCCAGCTCGCACAGGAGCTGGGATTCGAGCTCCTCCGTCTACCCCCCTCGCCGGAGCTCGCCCATATCGCCCCACAGACCACCGTCACCCGCCTAACTGGGTCGAGGCAGTTTGCCCTCGACCCGTGAGTCTTTTGGTCTACTTTGCAGGAGCTTCCCAACCCATCTGAGGTGTTGGGCCATTCGGACCAGAAGGCTTCCTCCGCCGGTCTCGCTGGAGCCCTCCTAGGCTCGGCTGGATCATCGGAGTTCACCAGCAGCTGCGGGACGTCATTGCGGAGCTTCTCTGACCTTCACGAGCAGCAGGGGAGGTCTACAGCGCACGCACTAGGCCGGCGAACTTCGCCGGCCAACGGTTCTTCCGATACCTTCCCTGACCGTCCGATCAAACCTCCAGCTCCATTCGCATCCTGGCCGTCCGTTCAGGAGCAGCAGCCACCATTTGATCTGAGGAGGAGAGATCTGGACCGCCCGATGCACGAGGGTTAGCCACCTGCGCCCAACACCGTTCGATCATCCACGTGGAGGAACCCCCGCCGTCGGATTCGCTCGAGGAGCCCAGCTGTGGAGCGCCCGTTGTTCCCAACCGTCAGATGCTCCACGTGGCCTCCATCCAGCCGCTCCATTAATAAAGGATAAACTACCCTTAGGCCCTTCTGTTTATTTAATTTCGCATTTAGTCCTGTAATTAGTTAGCGTGGTTGTTTAGTTTTTGGGATATTTGCATAGAGGACCCCGTACTCTGTTTAGTTTGAATTTATGCCCCTGCGTATGGTCTGACACGTGCATCGACACGTGAGTTTCTGGTGTATTTGCAATACATGCCCTTGTAGTTCTGGTTGTTCCTTAATGAATGAAAGTTTTTGATTATTTGCATTCATACCCCTTTGCGTGATACATTTGAGCATGTGCGGATATTTTTGGGTATTTTGCGAATAGGTCCCTGGACTTTTGGTACATGTTACCAGAAATCCCTTGGAACTTATTTTTCTTACACTTGGGTCCCTGAGTGCCCCAGACACACGCGCAACACGTGTTTCGTTGGGTTAATTGCACCAGACCCCCTAGACTTTCGGGTATTTGCACTTTGGTCCCTGTGCATTGTGCCCCTTCTTTATTTTTGGATAAAATAGCAAAATACCTCCAAATCCAACAAAAATTGGACACATGGCTCCTGCCATAGTGTAAAATTTTCGAGAAGTTTTTAGGACATTTTTGTTTTCATTTGATATTTTTAAAAAATTAAAAAACCTCCATTTTTGCTACTGTCTAATTTTTAAAACCACAAAAAAATATTAAATAGTGTCTAAAAATTATAAAAAAATTGTCTACTGTCTATTTTGTTGTGTTTGATTTTCTAGCCAATTTTGGCTATTTTTCATTACTGAAAACCACTAAAAATTGAAAAACACTCAAAATCTTATAAAAATTCTAGTAAATCAATTAAAAATCCAAAAATAATAAATTAGGTGCCTAAATTTTCCTTGTTTTATTCTCGTTACAGGAACATTACCTCCCAGCTAATTTGGGGCCTTTAGATATTTTATCAAGGCCCTTTTAGCTCGGCTGGACAGTACCCACTGTTTTAGTTACTTTTTGATTTTTAGAAAATTAAATAAATATCAGAAAAATCTCAAAAATTTACCAAAAACACTAAAAATTATAAAACACATAAAAATATTTTTGTTAGAATTTTTGGTTGATTTTTAGTGTGTTTAATAATTTGTTGAAGTGTGTAGTTCCTTAGCCTTTATTATTTTCTTAATTCACTAAAAATCCAAAAAAATATAAAATATTCAAAAACCACCAAAAATATTTCTTTTATTTTCTTTTATCTCTTTTTTGACTACTTCGTAGGCCGAGATGCCAACCCGTGCTCCTTGTGTTCGACCCTGGTCGCTATACCAGGTTAAATTAATAGCAAGACCGCTATTTCGTGTTTGATTGATTTTATCTCTTTATTAGTGGTCTATTTTTCTTGATCGACACGATCGAGTGACCGAGGTCGCGACGACCCTCGTAGAGATACCTGATTGCCTTAGTCGCTCGGTTTTTTCGTGTCATCAGGAGGACCCAGCTATCCCCTTTCCTTAAGCACTCCACTTGGTAAAGGTGAATAAAAAAGAAAATCCAAAAAAGAATCAGCGGTTAGAGTTCATCCAGCAGATGATAGAAAGATTCCATATCCAGCTGACTCTACAGGAGGCACTTGAGCACATGCATGTCTTCCAAAAGAACTTGAGAGAGAAGACCACTATTCGTAGGAAGAGAAGGAACCATCACGTAGAGATCCATGTGCTCACCCGTGCCACCTGCTTCGCCATCCAGAACCGTCTACCAGCCAAGAGACCAAATGCAGGAGCTCCCTATGTCAGATGACACATTCATGAGAAGAGATTCGATCGTACTTTATTAGACAACGGCTCTTCCATCAACCTACTTCCGACAGCCTTACTCGACCGATTCGAGTTTGACCCTCTCTGACAGAGTAGGACAGTCCTTCAGTTTGTTGATCTATCTGTCAGGAGGCCGAAGGGGTTGCTGAAGGATGTGGTTGTCACAATTCAGGGCCTGAAATTACCCGTGGACTTCGTTGTGTTGGACATGGAGATCTCCGAGTCTGTGACAGATACCCCATCAATTTAGGGCATCCATTCTTGGCCACAGCCAAGGCGGTGTCCGACCATGATAGCGGGAGGATGTATTTTCATATCGAGGGTGAAAGTATACAAATAGAGACGATCGACGAGACCAGAGTGCGAGATTCAGCTTGCTCAGAGCAATATAGTGATGTAGAGCACACGACAGAGGTAGAGAGAGATGTCCATCAGGAGTGTGATTTTGTGATCACTGATGATGAAGCTGCTTGGTCTGACCCCGTATCACGGGCCCTTCTCTTGCCGTTAGACACTACAAATTTACAGCTTCTAGCAGAGGAGAGTTTGGAGAGCACACTCTTGGCTGAGGACACTATTGAGGTTGACGATCGCGTTCAGGATAGTGAAGCAGATTTTATTTCTTGTTCTTCTGATTTAGATCCTTCGGATTCAGACATAGACTGGGATGTTTTTGATGACTATTTGTCTTGTTTGATTTCCACAGAGCCAATAGCTACAGTGGAAACTGAGCCAGTACCAATTATAAACACACTAACAAGGCCATCTTCACCAGATATTCATGATCAGCGAGAGTTTTCACATTCAGATCTGATTGCCTTCATGCAGACATTTCAGAAGCCAGATTTGCCAGCTCCCAGTTGCCTAGAGTTGAAGACTTTGCCACAGTCGCTGAAGTATAGATTCCTTGCTGGTGAGCATGAGATGTACCCAGTCATTATCTCAGCGGATTTGACCGGAGAGCAAGAATCTCATTTGATGGAGGTTCTTGAAAGGAACCGCAAGGCGATAGGATGGAGCGTAGCTGATCTCCAATGGATAAGTTCGACCCTGTGCTCCCACCATATCTATCTCAAAGAGGACGTTAAGCCATCGTGTGAGTTCCAGCGACGGCTAAACCCGAATCTTTGAGAGGTGGTCATGAAAGATATGTAAAAATGGTGGAGCCCTGATTTTATCTACCCCATCTTCGACTCTGAGACAGGAGGTATCTTCATTTAGAGACTCAATCGCAACCACTCTTCAAGAGGTAACCTTAATACCTACATGTGGTTTAGATGAAGCGATCCGAGAAGTATTCTAGGATCATGTGCTTTCATCATTTTTAAAATTTTAAATTATGATGCCCTGAGCGACTAGTACGACTAGTCGCTCCCGATCGTATATGATGTGATCATCACGCTTCTGTGATGCGCTTAAGGATCTTTCCATATCCTTCAAAGCCTTGTCAATGTGGCATAGTAGTTTTATTATGTTTTGTTGACTAGCGATGGAGAAGATTACAACTTTGTTTGTACATTCTACATTAGGAGATTGACAACGAGGCTCAGGGGTGCATCATAGATGCCAATGTCGGTTGAGATCCGTCTAATCTACTTCCTGATCAGATATCATTTTATCTAGATTGTATTGCTCAGGTTATAGGGCATGGTGGACCAATTGATTTGTATTCTCCCTCTTTTTTTTTCCAATTTTCCATTAAACACAGTCACCATCCAACTACTCTTCGGCTAATAGCTTGCCATTGTTCTCGTTGTATTTTGGACCACTCTACTAGCATACATTTAGCTTTGCCCCACTTACACCTCTACTTTAAGCGACCGATTTCATAACTTCCTCATCAGTCCCTTTCTCTTTTATCTTAGCCTCGCTATTTCAAATAGAAGCATGAACATATATTCTAGTTCGATTTGATAAGAAAGTTCAAGTTCTTTATGATGTAGGTTCGATGACATATGTTCCATTTCTTCTAGAAAACTTACATTTGAGTTCCTTTCGATAGTAGTTAGTTAACTTTTTGACTCAAGAAATTTTGGTTGAAGTGTATAAGTTCGATAATTAAGTTCGACAGTTTTATAAAAATTAAAAATAATTGAAGTTAAAAACAGTTGTCCCCTCTACAAATGGCTAAATTAAAATAGACTTTTATCTGTTGTTCATTTTATAAATTTACAATTTCAACTCTAACGTTAACCACAAAAAAATTGCATGTACATAAATATATGATTTTATTATCTATTTATTTATTATGTTTATAATCGAACTCAAATATTTATCGAATGAACATATAGTTTTCATGTTTTATTCGTTAAATTATCGAACTAAAATCCAAAGTTCATCTCGATTCATATCATCATACAAATTCTAATCGAACACGAACTTCTTCAATTCGATCTGCAACCTTAGTCGTGGCATGCCTCTAGGTGGACAACAACAATGAATTTGTCAATGACATTCATTATTCATGCAATATTGAAATCGTTTCATAATAATTAATTAGCTAAATTACAAGTTAATCATATATGATTGTTACCTCATTTTTTGGGTGAAATGGGTTTGCTTCCTTGGGAGCTTACTTGATCCCCCATCCCATTTTCTTATTTTTTTTATTTTTTTAAAATGAATATGTGAGTTTTTATCATTATATCCCTATGCCATTCAAGTTTCGTGCGAAACAAAGGCTCCTACGGTCTCCATCCAGACAATCATTTTTAACGGTCGCAAAATAGTGGAAATGGACCCCATATGGATGAAAGCCGTAGGAGTCTCTATTTCATATAAAACTTGAATGACGTAATATATTGATATAATTATGAAAATCCACGAAAGTATTTAAAAAAATGGAAAAATGAGATATGAGGAGCCAAGTTAAGCTTCCCAAGGGTGCTTCATTTTTCATTTTTCTTTTTAAATATTTTGTCACCAACTAGTTTATATATATATACACATATAATGTGGAAGTCATGAGGTTTGCGGGAGTGATGCATACAAGTCGGCCAACATGCTACACGAATGGGTAAAATCTATAACAACTACTACGTGTTTCTTTCTTTCTCTCCCCAATCTCTCCCACTCCCATATCCCCTTCGCCTCTCTCTCCAATTCCATTGGGCAATATGCCCGCCCCTCCCTCTTTCTTTCCCTCAAATCATGTGTCCCCTCTCTCTCTCCCCCCAATTCAATTCCTGGCAGCCCTCTCTCTCAAATCAGTCCAATTTCTTTCTTTTTTTTGCCCACACACTTGCCTTTCTCTCTCTCTCTCTCTCTTCCATTTTTCAAAATTATAATTTCTTTCCAAACTTTGCATTTTTTCAAATTCATATTCTTCATCTAATTTTTAAATATTTTTAAAGTAATCTCAAGTATTAATATTAATAATAACATATAAAATTGATATCATAGACTATCATGCTATGTACCGCGTCAATAATTTCTAAGATATGGTGTAATAGCAATAAAAATAAATGGAAAAGGTTGAATAGTATGTTATATAAATAATAATCAATAATGATTTTTTTCAATCCATACCGTTTTTAATAGTTTAAAAATGTATGTGATAATGATCGTAAAAAATATCTATTTGAAGCATCAATATATATTCTTGATACTTTTTTTAAATCTCAATATGAAACCTTTGTAATATTAAGATTATTGAGATATAAAAATATGCTTTGGTTGTACTTTGAGTATATCTAGGTCGTTTTTTATGGAAGAAGTTTTATATGACAATAATTTCTAAGATATTTTTTAAATAATAATAATTAATCAATTTATGTGGAATAATATATTATATAAATAATAGTTAATAATAGGATAAATCCAATTCATATCATTTTTGATAATTTAAATATGTATGTGATAATGTTTCATAAAAAAATCACATTGAAGCATCAATATTTTTGTTCTCACTACTTTTTAAAATACCCAAATATGGGACCTTTTATATGAGAATATATTTTTCTGATAATTTTTATATATATTAAGATTGTTGAGATTTAAAAACATGCTTTGTGTATGTACTCAAGCATACTTATATCTTTTTTAAATTGAAGAAGTTCCATGTTGATAACTTCTAAGATATGTTGTAGTAATATTTATTATTATAAATCGGTAGTGTCAAATAATATCATATATAAATAATAGTTGATAATGAAAAAAATTCAATCCATATCATTTTTCACCATTTTAGTATGTACAAAAAAATGCTTCTTCGAAATTCAATTCGAAGCATTAATACATTTATTCACAATACCTTTTTCTAACACCACAATATGAGACATTTTATATGAGAACATATTTTAAAATATTTTTTCATAAATGTTAAGATTGTTAAAATATAAAATTATTTTTTATAATTTTATTTATACCCATTTCTTTTTAAAAAATAGAAATAGTTCTATCTTTAAATTTGAAAATGCAAAAGT
Source organism: Ottelia alismoides (assembly GCA_037367405.1). Lineage (NCBI taxonomy): Eukaryota > Viridiplantae > Streptophyta > Magnoliopsida > Alismatales > Hydrocharitaceae > Ottelia > Ottelia alismoides. The sequence continues at coordinate 26,985 of JAZKJV010010661.1, read as the reverse complement.
AGAAATACTATGTATAAAGAATGAAGTAGTATATAATTAATACAATAAATTTATTTTTTTAAACTTAATATATTATAAAATATCTATTCCATAAAAATGAATGATAGAATCCACAAAGAAATAAATATGAACCGTGGGATTTATTAAAACCATTATCTTAATATATAACATCTTCTATTAATATTATATATAAAGATACATTGTAAAGTTAAATATAGAATAATAACATGAAAATTAAAAATTATTAATATATAATAAATATATTTATTAAACATAAGTTATATAAGATAAATTAAAAAAATATATTGAATTTTGTTTTTTTAAAACATATATCCCTAAATTTAATAAATAACAACTATAGTGGGACCAACATTGGATAAAAAATAAGTAGGCTTTTTGCAACTAAATTTCCCTTTCCTTCATTTATGTATTTGAACTTTTATTATTTCCTTTGCTCTTATTTTAATTTTATATCTACTATTTGTTGAAGATACCATTATTTTTTCAGTTATGAAATGAAGCATACTGTTTGAAAAAATGTAATTTCCAGACCGGCAAAATTTCTTCGTAATATATTCCAACATATTTTTCATATAATGCTTCTAATATGTTCTTATATTATTGCCTATTAATTTCATAGATTACCCAAAAAAGTACTCATACGAAGTACGGGTATGCACCCTAGTTATCAACAATAGGTGCTAGTACACGTGCTATAACCATTATTACCCTGTAATAATAATTATTATTATAATATTGCAGGATATTAATTTTCCTTACTGATTTAAAAAAAGGAAAGAAAGTAAATGATGGTAAACCACGGACTTCGTTTACTTCCCCAGTGAAATTCGAAGAAACAAATTACTTATCATGAATGAAACTTGTAAGTGACAAATTCGTTTTTTTTACTTTTCCTATGGTTATCTATTAGTAAATTAGTAACTAATAAGTAGTACAGCTATCTAGCTTTATTTGCTTTAAAGAACCACAATAGCAACAAAAGCAATAAATAATAATGATAATAATGTTTTTTTTCATTTCGTGCATTAACATAAAATATAAAAGGGACTTTTACTTTATGACCTCTAAAAATATTTCCCAATTACGCAGTAACCCCTATAATCTTTTTAATTACATCATGACCAACAATGATACTCTATAAGAACATTGGATACAATAGGGTTCATGATGCAAAAATGACAAAAAATGAGAAATTTCTACATTGGCACCCTTCTGAGTTTTCCAATAATACATGTACTCCTACCTTATTTGCAATTACACTCGTATCCATATAGTATTACAAAATTCACTGTAGTGTTGTTACACGTGAGCCTCCGTCTTACACTCGGATTGGTATGTGGATTTTGTAAAGTATTAAGGTGTAAGTGTAATTAAAAAAATATAAATGTAATTATAACTGGAAAAACCTGGAAGGGTACATGGTTAAAATCCCAAAATATAAATAATAGCAGCATGCTTGCATAATAGGTGCGGATGTAGCCGACGAGGGGGCGCTCACGGGTGCACTAAGCAAAAAGAGAGACACACGTGATATGGTGCATTAAGCAAACAGAGAGAGACACGTGACGTGGTGCACTAAGCAAGCATGGGCCACACCATGTTCTCCGGAAGTGCAGGCGACCACTATCGTGTGCCACTCAACAAGACTTGCACCTAATCCTCACGTGACTTTCCTTTTTTTGGACTCTTTGCCTTGTAGTGAAGTTTAAACTAACTAAATATTATTCCTATATCAACTTGGAGAATGTTGCTTGGAATAAAAAAACAAGGGAAGGAGAAGAATACATGCATCACCTTCTAATATGCTGTGAATTTCTTTTTCGGCTAGTTGTTTATACATTAATTTCTATTCATTGCACGTGATAGATCGAGGATAAATGCGATCGATCCAAGTAAAGGTTTAAATAAATGAAGAAGTTAAAACATGAAGTAGAGAAAGCTTTTGGGACCATATGCTCAAGGGGCCCTTGTAGGCTTTGACCCCTTGTGCTTCTTTGCACGCTTTCAAGTACATATCGTGTCATCCACCTTCCTCTACTATCACCCTAGTTTCAATATCTTTGCCTTTTTCTTAAAGATTGCGCGTGTTAATGTCACGGGCACCGTAAATAATCATTGCACATTTGTGAAAAGAATACTCTATGAATGGTGTTTTTCTCCTCGTCGTCTCTTTATTTATGTAGTTTAAATCATGAATGCAAATTTACAATCATTTTAGTAGAAATTACTAGATCATTTCAATTTGGAGCTTTGGTAATGTTGATGGAAATTCCGATCTTGCATCTACCATTTGACATGAAGTAACACCATAATTGTTATATAGTTGCACATACCAGAAGAGCTTTTTCGTCTACTGCTCAAATTTTCTATAAGGATAAAATTGGATGGATGGATTATGATATGATAGAGATAAAAGAAAAGGAAGGGGGGGATGCAGTCGATGTTAAGTATGAAAGATATATAAGGGAAAGAGTAGTCACAAGAACTTAAGACCAAGGTTTTAAAAATCGAACTGGACATCGAACCGGGCATGTATCGGTTTTTATGGTCGGACCAATGGGACCGACCGATCGAACTGGTGATGGCGTCAGCTGTTCAAAGAAACCAAAAAAGACCGAACCGTTGTATTATTGGTTTGGCTCGTACGGTTCAACCGGGTCGAACCGAGTTAAACTGGTATATCATACAAATAAATACGAAATATGCTACATCATATCTTTCGAGAATTTGTTTACTCTTGTCCTTCTAAGTTTTTCCAATAACACTTGTACCCCTATTTTCAATACAATTGCATGTGACCCATATATTTTTACAAAATCAATAGTAGTGGCCTTTTATTTGTACACTTGTGCTCCCATTTTATACCAACATAAGGATGATATTGTGATTTTTTTAGGAAAATATAGGAGCGCAAGTGAAATTGCTTAAAAGTTTTGGGTAGAAATGTTCTTAAAAAACTCTAAAGTGCATAATAATTATATTTCATAAAATTTTATATAAACACATATATATGATGCAAAAAATTAATAATTTAAAATTATTTAAACTCTAATTAACGACAAATGTTGTTAATTTATTGTTTCTCATAGTATGTCTATGGCATCCTCTTCTTTGTTTGTTATTGTTATAAGTGGACAACCTCATACACATTGTATGAAGAGAGAGAGGCAATGCTCATATGGAATGAAGGGACAAGCGATAATGAGTCATTGGCACATGTGAAGGAGAAGATATAAAGGGGTACTGTAATATGGGTTAGAACAAAAGTAGATTGTGAATATTTCCGAAAAAGTTTGTATTTTGTTTATTTATTGTAAATTATTTTTTGTCAAAAAATGGATGGTTGAACCGATGGTTTGGTTCAGTTGGTTCAATAGGGATTAAACGGTCCAATCGGGTTTTGACTGGTTTTTATTTTCTGAATAAAAACCGGGTGGTTGGACCGTTTTTCCTCGGGTTCTTGGTTTAACCGATTCAACCGACCGGTTCGGTTTGGTTTTTAAAACCTTGCTTAAGACCACTAAAAAGACCAACTTGCTAACCATCATAGTTGGAGAAGAAAGAAATGGAATTTTCATTTTTATTTTTACATATATTTTTAGTATTTTATTCTTAAAAAATTAAGAAAACTACTAAAAGGATTGAGAATTTTGAATTATCATAAATCTCCTTTATTTCTTTTTCTTCATTTCTATCTAACTTATTTGTTTAAACAACAAATACTCCTTTCCACTCTTTCCCTTTTCACTCTTCTCTTTCATATACAACAAAATTTGTACTCCTTCATTTATGTCCCTCTTCACTTCTATCTAACCTCTCCCCTCTATTTCACTTAATTCCCAATCTTTCTAGAAAAATATAGACTACTTGAAGGCTATATTTTCTTTTTAGACTGCTATATATGGATCATCATATTGTATATGATAAATGATATATGGAATAAAACATATTAAAGTCGTAGATCTAGGAAACTACGGAAAAAAGAATTAATAGCGGAAAATTGTTGTGATGAAGATGGGAAGCTTGAATGAGGGACTTCTTGATGAGCGTCTCAAACGACAGAGGTTAAGTATCAGATAAGGTCGTTGCGACCTCAATCACCCGAGCCAAACTCAGCAAGAAAACAAAGATCACCAATCAAAATCAATCAAGCACAAAAATCAAAAAGAGCAGTCTTGCTAATTATTTAACCTGGTATAGCCACCAGGATCGAACACAAGGAGCACATGATAGTCCTACGAAGTTGTTGAGAAATCTAAAAAGAATAAAAATATTTTTGGTGGTTTTTAATTTTTATTTTTTTCAATTTTCTTTTAAGAAAAAGAATAAGAAAATGAAAGCAAACACAACACAATAATTTTTATTAAGGTATAAAAAGCTTAAAAATTCAAAAAAAAATATTTTTAAAATATTCAACTATTTTTTGGGTATTTTATGGGATTTTTCTGATTTTTAGATAAGTTTCTAAAAATAAAATAAAATAAAAACTACCAAACAGTGTACAGCATGGGTAAAAAGGCAATTTTAAAATATTTAAAATACTTCTAAATTCGTAGCACCAATTTTATGTGAAACTAGAAAGTAAAACCTATCTACATAACTTGAAAACACATTTTTTTTGAATTTTAAGGAAATTTTAATGATTTTTATAAGATTTTATGTGCTTTGTCATTTTTAATGGTTTTATAAAAGATAATGAAGTAAAAAAGCTACAGAAATTAAAGCAAAGCAAAACACACAATCAGACATTTTTAGAACTTTTAAGGGTATTTTTATATTTTTATGGGTTTTCTAAATTAGACAGGGTCTCTTTTAGGGTTTCTGAATGTTTGAAAATAGCAAACAAACTCAAAACAAGTCACGAAAATTACTATAAGTACTACACCATAGAAGGAGCTATGTGTAATTTTTGTAGAATTATCGGAGATAATTTAATAATATTTTAACTATAAACAACAAACACATGCTGTAGGGACTTAAATGCAATTATTTCACCTTTCTGTACTAAGCAATAACAAGCATCAAAAGCCCAGGTTCAATTTTGCAATTTTCCCAGTTAAATCCAGCACATGCGCAAATTCAACTCTCACAGGGGCATATTTGCAATTTCAGAAAACATTCATTCAAACATTAACATCTAAAAAGTCCAGGACTAAAAATGCAAAAGCACCATTGTTCACGTGACGACACACACACCTCTAGACTGGGAGGACTCAAACGTAAACAATAGAAACTATAGGGACTGGAATGCAAATAATTTCAGCTACAACTTTTATTTTAAAGACTAAAACTAAAACATAAACAAATGCAGGGTAAAAAGGGATATATACCCTTGCAGCACGTGAGGCGTGCGTGGGGGGGGGCTATGTGGCAGCCGCTGATGAAGGCTTGGACGTGCGGATCTGATCGAAGTCAGGTGTCAGATCTGGCGGTCCAGAACGGTCGAGGATGTGGGGCGTAGGCGGACGTCAGATCTGACATCCAACGGCCTGACTGGTCTGCTGTGCCGGAGGTCCTGATGTGATATGGAGGTGCAGGGCCAATCCAACGGTGCTGGAGTGGTCTGGACGAACAACACTGGGGTGAACTTCACCGGCGCCAAGGATGCAATCCTCAGCTCCGATGATCGATCGAAAGGCTCTGGTGTGATCGTGAGAGGCCTCCGCGTCGACTGAACGGATCGGATGGAGGCTCCACCGGTCAGATGGGCGTGGCGACGAAGGCGATCTGGAGCTACTCCGGCAAGCCTCAGATGACCGCGATCGGGGGTCCACAGCATACGCAAAGACTTGCAAAGGGTAGCTCGGACTCAGACCGGTGCTGCGATCTGGGTTATTGGGATTGAAAGTCAAAGAAGCAGCGTGGGGCGCTGGTCGATCTCCGACGAAGGTGATGGAGGAGATCTAAAACCTAATCTCTACTAGATGGACGAGGATCAAGGTGATCAGTTCACGGAGTGAGATGGGGGGTGAGCGTGCGGTGTTATCGGAGCGGTTGGAGGTGGGTAACAGAGCTCCGACCAACTGGTCGGTACAGGCGAAGGCACTGCGGCGACAAATGAAAGATTCGATTGAAATGGAAAAGGCGAAGGGTAAAAGGGATACCTGAGGGTCTAGGAGTGTTCCTGATCTCCAGGCGAAGGTGATCGTCGGGGTGATTGCCTCGACCTCGATGCGGTAGTCGGGGGAGGCTACTCGCGATGGAGGTCCGGCCACGAAGTGGGAGCTTCAGCTTTGCTGCACCAAATCAACCGCTAGGCGGTGCTCCGAGCAGCTGTCACTCAACTGGAGGTGGCTAGGGTTTTAAATGGGAGCGAGGCACGAGCTACCGTCCTGGGGGAGCGGATGAGAGGTTTTATAACATTCCCACGAGGCTGGAAGAAACGGGTGAGGGTACGCAAACCGAGGAGGATCCGTACCCTCCTAAGGATCCACGAAGGTCATGGATCTACTGGGAGGGTGCGGGCGAAGAATTGGGGTAGCAGGTTACGTGAACCGCCCGGGAGAAATGGGAGAAGTAGGTCCGACGAAGACAATCGGGTCGAGTCAAGCCTGGAAGATGGCATTGACCCAGGTCAATATGTAGACGTGGACTGATGACCGAAAAAATTCCAAGCGACTAAGGTAAAGGTACTAAATGGTCGTCGCGACCTCAATCACTCGGACTCGATCAATCAAGAAAAATAGACCACCAATAAAGATAAAATCAAATCGAAACAAGATAGCGGTCTTGCTATTAGTTTAACCTAGTATAGCGACCAGGGTCGAACACAAGGAGCACGAATTGGCCTTGCGGCCTACGAAGTAGTCAAAAAGAAAGGAAAAAGAAATAAAAAGGTATTTTTGGTGGTTTTTAAGTCTTTTTATATTTTTTTGGATTTTTAAGATATTAAGAAAATAATAAAAACAAGAAAACAAGACACTTCAACAATTTATTTAATACACTAAAAATCAACCAAAAATTCAAATAAAAATATTTTTGTGTGTTTTATAATTTTTACTGTTTTTAGTGAATTTTTGGGATTTTTCTGATTTTTGTTAATTTCTAAAAATGAAACAAGGTCAAAACCTGTAGGTACTGTTCAGCCGAGCTTAAGGGACCTAGATAAAATATCTAAGAGCCCCCAATAAGCTGGAGGTATTTTTCCTCTATCGAGAAGAAAGCAAGGAAAAATTGGGCACCTAAATTATTATTTTTGGGTTTTTAATTTATTTATTAGAATTTTTATGAGATTTTAATTATATTCCAATTTTTAGGTGTTTTAAGTAATGAAAAATAGCGAAAATTGGCTATAAAATCAATCCAACCAAAACAAGCAGTAAGTAATTTTTTTGTAATTTTTAGATAGAATTTAATTTTTTTTGGGATTTTTAAAGTCAGACAGTAAAGAAAATGGATGTTTTTGAATTTTTAAAAATATCAAATCAAAACAAAATTGTCCCCAAAAATTCCAGAAAATTTTACATTATGGCAGGAGCCATGTATCCAATTTTCATTGGATTTGGAGTAGGTTTGCTATTTTATTAAAATCAAACACAAGGTCATAGTATACAGGGACCAAAACGCAAATACCAAGAGTCCTGGGGGGTCTGGTGCAAAATACCCAGGAGGTCACGTACGTGGCGCGTGCCTGGTGCACTCAGGGATCCAAATGTAATAAAAACTAAGTCCTAGGACCTTTTGGTAACAGGTACCAAAAGTCCAGGGACTAGTCTGCAAATAACCCACGAATATACGCATATGCAATAATAAATCACGCACAGGGGTATAAATATAAATATCCAAAAGTTTTCATTCAATCCATAACACCTCAGAACTACAGGGCATTAAATGCAAAATCCCAGAAAATCACGTGTCGATGCACGTGTCACACCATACACAGGGGCATAAATGCGAAGAAAGTAAAGTGCAGGGTCCTCTATGCAATTTTACCAAAAACTAAACAACTAAACTAAATATTTACAAAACTAATCGCTAAATAAAAGAAACAGGAGGGCCTAAGGGTAAATTACCCTTTTATTAATGGAGCCGCTGGATGAACGCCATGTGGTGCATCTGACGGTGAGGAACGACTAGCGCTTCAGAGCTGGACTCCTCGCGATGATCGGAGGGCGACGGCGCAGCCACGTGGAAGATCTGGCGGTGGAGGTGCGTCGCTGCTACGCCTCGCACATCGGACGATCCAGATCGCCTCTTCAAGAATCTGACGGTGACGAGACCTCCTCAGATGGACGGTCAGGATGTGAACTGGAGGTCGAAGGCGATCGGACGGTGACGGAGGATGCTGGACGAACTGGGCGCCGGTGACCTTCGCCGGGCTCGTGGAGGCGCTGGCGTCCTCCTGGAAGCACGCTGATGATCGGAGAAGGAGCGTGGGATGCTTCCGCGTCGAGTGGTGGTCTCCGATGGCCCAGCCGAGCTCTGGAGAGCTCCGGCGAGGTCGGCGGAGGTGAAGCTTCTGGACCCAATGGTCCAAGCCCTCAGATGGGCTTGGATGCACCTGCAAAATAGACCAGACGGCTCGCGGTTTGAGGGCAAATTGCCTCGACCTGGTTAGGTGGGGTGAAGATGATCGGAGGGTCGAGGTGGGCGAGCTCCGGCGAGGGTGAGGACGGAAGAGCTCGAACCCAACTCCTGTACGAGCTGGGTTGAATGGGAGTATGGAGAACGTGCGCGGGAGGAAGGCGGAGGTGACGGTGGATTCCGATGATCGAACGGGACTGTGAGGTGGTCGGAATCGGCGAAACACGACGGCGGAGCGGATTGGGGGTAACCTAAAATTAGCGAAAACGAAAGTGAAATGGGTATACCTAGATGGGCGAATCGACTGGAGGCGAGCTTGCGCAGCTCCTGGTCCTTGCCTCGAGGAGTGCCGACCTCCGAGGCTCGAGCTCCGGCTCTGGGCGGAGCACGGCGGTGATACTCGCCGGATCAATGGGTCGCTTGCTCCCTCCTCGCTGCGACACTTGCTGGAGCAAGCTGTCACTCTCGCCAACACAGTGGAGGTCACAGGTAGCGAAGCAAATGGGCCAAAGATAGGCATGAAGGTGGCGGAGCTCGGGCTATATATGTTGGAGGGTCCGGGAAGATGAGCGCGGGTAGGGCATTCTGGAGCGTGGATCCCGAGGTGGTGGCTCCGGCGAGGGTGTCGGATATATCAGGAAGGAATCGGACCCGGGGTTTAGGCGAGGGGAAATCGGGTTTAGGCGCTAAAATAGGGGGAAGTCGGGTCGAGCGCCTAACCCGTGGGAAGTGGTCCTGGGGGGGGGTGCAGTTGACCTGGCGGTCAACAATCCCCAGGGCCAATGGGTGAAGGCCACGTGGCAGATTTTTGAAAGTGAAATTAAAGGTAGCTAATGGCCGAATTATTAAAAAGTTAAAACATGAAATATTTTTATTTTATTTTTTTTTTCTATTTTTTAGTGATTTTTAATTAATTTTTCAAAGTAAAAATAGTGTATTTACATAGTAGGGTTATATATAGGTATATAGACAATATATAGGATTTTAATTTTGATTTTTATTTTGTTATTTTTGTACCATTTTATTCCCATTTTATAATTTATTTATTTATATCATAAAATTAGGAATAAAAATATATTTTTATTTTATTTTTATTATTTATATACATAGGTGAAATAAATACATATGTACATTTTATATACATGGTATATTTACAATATATATTTTTTGGATTTTTAATTTTGTTATTTTTTATTTTGTTTTTGTTTTAATTTATTTATTTATTTTACACTATATGTATAGAATATTTACAAAATTTTTAGAGATTATTTTATTTATTTACAAAGCTAAATAAATATGAGATAGATGGTCTATATACATGAGTGATGTTTTTGTTTTCTTTTTTTTAATTTTAATATTTTTATCTTGATTTTATATTTATAAATATATACACATATTTACAATCCTATTTTAAGTCTATTTTTGTGAGGAAAATACTTTTATTTTATTTACATAAATATTTACACACATGAGCCCCTATCTCCCTCTACTTTGCTTTTATGCGGTCAGGCCCATGCTGAGCCCTCCCTTGGGTTAGGTTGCTCAATATTTATTCTAAATATTTCCCTCTTTTTCTTTTTAATCTTTATTCTTTTATTTTTGCACAAAAACATGCTAATTATAGGTTTTTACACAATGCATGCTTTTGGTAATTATTTCTACTTACAACTATATACATGCATTTGCAAAGGTTTTTGTAGTTAAAATATAAGAATAAAGAGTGATGAATGAGTATTCATCATGGACCAATCAAGAGCGGCATAGGAAAAAGACAAAAGCCGCTACAGGACAAAATAACAAGGAAAATGAAAAATAAATAAATTAAAAATAATAAATGAATTTAAATTAAAAAATGAATAAAATGAAAAATGTTTATTATTCTTCAAGGAATTTTTCTGTGATTTTTTATTATTTTTATGAAAAATAAATTACTCTATATACAGTGTATTGTATTATATACAGTATAATATACCTATGTATTTTATACAATTATTTTTAATTTATTATTTTTACAAAAATACACTAATTTTATATTTTATTTATTTTCAACATAATTTTTAGAGTAAAAAAAATTTTATTTTATTTTTATCATTTATTTACAGGTATATAATAAATAAAGAAGGAAATGTATATACATGTATTATTTACAAGGGAGAGAGAATTTTATTTTATTTTTGTTTTGTTTTTAAATTTTTGTTTTATTTTTAGAAATATGTATAAGGAGGTAAAAAGGATGTTTTATTTTTATTTTGTTAAAAATAAGTATTTATTTACACATACAATATGTACAATATAGAGTAGGCCATATCTCTCTCTCTGTCTATATATATTTTATTTGGCGATCAGGCCAATGCTTGGCCATCGCTTGAGGTTCGGGTCACTCTGTATTTATTCTAAATACATCCTTCCTTTTTCTTTCTCTTTATTATCTTATTTTTGCACAAATACATGCTAATTATGTAATACTAACACATGCATGCATATTGCTAAGTTATTGTATTTACATCTATTTACATGATGCTTTGCCAAGATAAATAGCTAAAATAAAAGAATAAAGAGTGATGAACATGGATTCATCACCCCCCTATACTTTCCCTTTACTAGTCCCTTAGCAAACACTTATTTTAAAAAGAAGTGAATAGAGAAAGAAAAGAAAAAGAAGGAGAACCAAGGTTAATTATTAAACTTGTCTTCATTAAATTGGAGTATGGAGCTCAATCAGACCTTTGGATTATTAGTTTGTCGGAATCTTATTTGGACCTGGGTTTAAAACTCAACATCCTCTTAGTCCCACCAATCTATGGTCAAGACTCCTCAATAATCCAGATCAGAACAAGTCTACATACACAAACTCTAATGACCATGAATCTTTTCTTGTACTGTGTAAGTGAGATGTATCTCCCCACCTCAGAAATGGCAAAGTAACAGCCCCCTCAACAAGGTAACTCTAATACCCTAGTCTGGCAGCTCTTTCTTCAAGGAGCAAGGTATTCCCTTCTAAGTTCAAGTTCAACCGGCTCAAGAAGAGGAGAAGAAGAGAATGGACCATGGCCAGTGTAGCCATGTAACCCTGAGAGCCTAACCAGTGTAGCTAAGTCTCCCGTTGTAAGCTTCATGAGATGAGAATGGGTAACATAATCTTTGCTTTATTTGGCTATATACATTCTAGTGGGTATTTCATTTCTATCAGGCCCACACTTTTTTTGGAGTTTTCTTTCTTTTGCACATTTTTTTTCGATGTGCATATGTACAACACATGATGCATCATATATACATAAGGACTTTTCCTCTTGAGCCAGTATACTATCTCTCTTTTGAAGAATTATTGCAACCCACAACTCCTGTCTTTAGACCTCAACACCACCAGACCAAGTTGAGGCGCACTTCCTTCACTAAAAGAAGACGAGAGGTTTCACCTAGAAGTACTACCCTCATATGCTACCCCAAGCCGAAGGAATCTGCCTCCTCACCATCTCATCTGTAGAGAGCTATGTGTAAGGTGCTGGTGCAAGTAAATCCCATTGTCTGTGAGATTCATGTGTGCATTGTTAAGTGTTCTACTTAGGCTCATCAAGATGACATGTGATCATAGCCTAGTGGACTCAAAGATTAAGTCACCAATGGACTTGAAAAGTCTCAACCCTAAGTCATATAAGGTTCCTCTTAGAATTAGGTGGATTAAGGTCTTAACCAAGATCCATTTTTCCAATTTAATTCCAAGATAGTTTTAAATGTCAACTATGATTCAAAAGAATGTACAAGTATATACAAAAAGCTTTTCATGCAAATTTTTGAGAATGTGCAAAATTTTTGGAAAATGTTTGAATGTATGCCAGGATGCAGAAGTTTTGCAAACTATTTACAAACATTTACACAAGGATTTTGCAATTTTTTGTTTTTCAAATATTTTACAAAAATTTGTAATATATACATAATTTCGATACCAAATATTTACATACTTTTTACAAACAAACATTTTTACAAGCATTTGTACAAAAATAAATTTTATAAATAGCTATGAATGTGCAAGAAAGAATTTTATATACAAAGAAGAATCTTAAAATTTTATGGTTTTTAGATAAAGGATTTTAGACATTTTATTTAACATACTCACACAAAGTACGAGTTATGGCTAAAGTATATATGTAATATATACGACACCCCCTATACTTAGCTCGAATGATGTCCTCAGAGTGGATCAAGAGAGATGAAGAAGACATAACTCATGGTTAGTATAGGGAAGTAAAAAGGAATGCTATACTACAATGATGAATCAAAGAATAGAATGGAAGAGGGCTCGATGTTCCCCTATACTTAGGATCAAGTAATCCCTAAGTATAGCAGACTGTACATAAGGGAAGACCGAGTGATAGAATGTACAGGGTCTACCTCCTCTATACTTAGGGTAAGATATCCCTAAGTATAGGCAGGCAAAATAGAGGTAAAAAGAATAATCAAGAGTCTGACACCCCTTATACTTAAAGGTAAGTGCACCCTAAGTATAGCATAATCACAAGATGCAGATGGGGTTTTAACTAAAGAATGAGATGATATGGACATCTAGATCTATACAAGGTGGAAGACAGTGATAATCAGGCATGAGATGCAAATAATGTGAGTCAAAGACCACATCTCATGCAAAATGAATCGGGGCGACGTCAACGACTAGCGGCTCATGATCTAGAATGGTTTGAGTCGCTGACCATTAAAACGAAAGGTAGACTCAGATGACATCTCAAATATATCAATACTCCCATTGTCATGTACTAGACTCAGATGACATCTCAAATATGTCAATACTCCCATTGTCATGTACCTTTCGGACCAGGTATGGTCCTTCCCACTTGCTCTGCAACTTCCCTGGAAATAATCTCAGCTTGGCATCAAACAACCATACTCTCTGATCTGGCTCAAACTGCTTATGGCTGTTGTGAGAATTATGCATATATTCACTCACTCCTTGTACTGTAGGCTGCTTAAAAATCATGTAGCTCTAAGCTCCTCCGGGGCTGCCAATTATGCCTTCCTTTAATCACCTATACACATTGGATCCAATAATATATCTGTGACAATCCCAAGTGACTTGTGCCTAATCTCAATAGGTAAATGGCAGTGCTTGCCATAAACGAGATGAAAGGGAGATGTACGCAAAGGAGTCTTGAAGGAAGTCTGATATGCCCACAAGATCGAGTCCAAAAGCTGTGACCAATCCTTTCGGTATGGACTGACTACCTTCTGCAATATCATCTTGATCTCCCCGTTCGATACTTCAGCAAGACCATTGTCTGAGGATAATATGGAGTGGCAACTCGATGGTCTATGCTGAACTCGCTAGCAAGGGCCTTTACCTTTATCGTTGATGAAATGAGACCCCCCGTCAGATATCAAAACTCTAGGCACCCCAAACCGTGAAATGATATTCTTCCTCAAAAAATTTGCAAACAGTCCTAGCATCTGCGGTTCGGGCGGGAATGGCCTCAACCCAATGACTCACATAATCCACCGCCAACAGAATGTACTCGAATCCATGACTTTTAGGGAATGGACCCATGAAATCCATGCCCCATGCGTCAAAAACCTCACAGAAGTGAATGGGCTGCATCGGCATCATATCACCTTGTTCACAAGTGCCCATCCTCTGATAGTCAGTACACCTCTTTCACGAATTCATTGGAATCCTTGAAGAGGGTAGGCCACCATAGGCCGAATTGGAGCACTTTCTATGCCGTTCTCCTCCCAGAATGATGTCCTCCTGCCTCAAACTTGTGGCAGTATGTGAGGACGCTATGGTGCTCCTCCTGAGGAATGCACCGACGCCACCCCTCCTTCATGATAAAGGATGTGATCCTCCCAGTGGTAGAAACTTGGTCTTTGCATGGAAGGTCTCAAGTCGCTGCCTGGGCCAACCTTGTGGAACTTTCTTCGCAACAAGATAGTTCACAATGTCAGCGTACCACGGGAGCGATGCAATAGCAAGGATCGCCTCATCTAGGAAGGTCCCAGAAATGGGATCAGTCTGCTCAGCTTCCTCAAGATGCTCTAACCGGGAGAGATAATCTGCCACCATATTCTTGAATCCAGTTTATCCTTAAATCTCAATATCAAATTCTCGGAGTAGAAGGATCCATCTAGACAGTCTCGCTTTGGCATCCTTCTTTGCCATGAGGTACCTGATGGCGGTATGGTCAGTGAAGATAGTCACTCTGGATCCAATAATATACGATCTGAACTTGTCCAAGGCAAAAACTACGGCTAGCGTCTCCTTCTCAGTGACAGTGTAGTTCCGCTGTACAACATCCAATGTACGGCTAGCGTAGTGAATGGAAAAAGACACTCCATCCCTCCTCTGTCCTAGCACGTCCCTTACAACAAAATCTGAGGCATCTGTCTTGATCTCGAATGGGGAAGACCAATCAGGTGGCTGAAGGACAGGAGCCTCAACAACTAGACTCTTGAGAGTCTCAAATGATTTAAGACACTTATCATCTACAATGAACTCGGTGTCTTTGGTCAACAAATCAGTCAACGGTCAGGCAATCCTGCTGAAATCATGAATGAATCATTGGTAGAGACCGACATGCCCCAGAAAAGATCGTAATTGTCGTAGGTTGGACGGTGGACTGAGTTTCCTGATGATATCCACCTTGGCTGGATCAACCTCTATGCCCCTGTTGGAGATTATATGACCAAGCACCGTCCCTTGAGTCACCATGAAGTGTCTCTTCTCCTAGGATAAAACAAGATGGACCTCGATGCAACGCTGAAGGACGTGGTCTAGGCAGTCAAGACAAGCATAAAACCCATCGCCATAGACCGAAAAGTCATCCATAAAGACCTCTAAGCAGTCACTCACCATGTCCAAGAAGATAGACAACATGCACTTTTGGAATGTCGCCAGGGCGTTACATAGACCAAAGGGCATCCGTCTGAAAGCATATGTCCCAAACGGACAGGTAAATCTAGTCTTGTCCTGGTCTTCGGGCACAATGGCCACCTGGTTGTAACCAGAGTACCCGTCAAGGAAGCAGTAATGACCCTTCCCAGCTAGCCTCTCTATAATCTGATCAATAAAAGGCAACGGGAAATGATCCTTCTTGGTGGCCTGGTTCAATCGTCTGTAGTCTGCACAGACCCTCCAAGAAGTGGGTACTCGGGTAGCTATCTCCTCTCCAGACTCACTCACAACTGTAGTGATGCCCGTCTTCTTGGGTACCACAGTTAATGGACTAACCCACTCAGAGTCAAAGATGGGGTAGATAAAATCGGTGCTCCACTATTTCAAAATCCTCTTCATGACAACCTCTCCAAGATTCGGGTCCATCCGTCACTGGAACTCACGCGATGGCTTAGCGTCCTCTTCGAGATAGATATGGTGGGAGCGCAGGGCCAGACTTATCCCCTAGAGATCAGATATGCTCCATCTTGTTGTCTTGCGATTCTTTTCAAGAACCTCCATCAAACGAGATTCTTGTTCTCCAGTCAAATCTGTTGAGATAATGACCGGGTGCATCTCATGCTCGTCCACAAGGAACCTATACTTAAATGACTATGGTAAGGGCTTCATTTCTGGGCAACTGAGAGCTGGAAAATCTAACCTCTGAAAAGGCTGAGTGAAGGAGACCAAATCTGCGTGGAAGAACTCTCGCTGATCATGAAAAGCTGGTGTAGAATGCCCTGCTGGTGTATCTGTAGTCTGTGTCAGCTCATAATCCACCCTAGTTATTGGCTCTATAGGAATCAGACACTGTATCAACTCATCAAACTCGGATCAATAAATATCTGACTCCGAAGGATCTGAATCTGAATCACAAGGAAAATATATTGCCTTGCTGTTCTGAGCACGGCTGCAGCCTCGAATGTGTCCTCTGCCAAGAGTGTCCTCTCCAAGCTCTCCTCTGCTGGGATCTGGGAATCTATAGAGTCTGAATGTGAGAGGATGGCTCGTGAAATGGGATCAACCCAAACTGGCTTCATCATCAGTAATCACAAAGTCACACTCCTGGTGGGCGTCTCGCTTTGCCTCTGTCAACTGCTCTGAAGCGCTGAGCTGCTCTGAGTAGGTTGAATCTCGTGCTCTGGTCTCGTCGATCGTCTCTATTAGTATACTCTCGCCTTCGACGCGAAAGTATACCTTCCCGCTATCATGACCGGACACCGCCTTGGCTGTGGTCAAGAATGGACGTCCTAAATGATGGGGGTATCGGTCACAGACTCAAGGATCTCCACGTCCAAAATAACGATGTCCATGGGGAATTTCAGGCCCTGAATTGTGACGACCACGTCCTTCAACAACCCCTTTGGTCTCTTGACAGATCTATCAGCAAACTGAAGGACCGTCCTGCTCTATCGAAGAGGGCCAAACTCGAATCGATCGAGTAAGGCTGCCAGAAGTAGGTTGATAGAAGAGCCGCTTATGACATCTGACATAGGGAGCTCTTGTATCTGGCCTCTTGGCTGACAGACGATTCTGAATGGCGAAGCAAGTGGCATGGGTGAGCACATGGATCTCTGCATGGTGGTTTCTCTTCTTCCGACGAATGGTGGTCTTCTCTCTCAGGTTCCTCTGGAAGAGAGGGATGTGCTCAAGGGCCTCCTGTAGAGTCAGTTGAATCTGGAATCTGTCTATCATGTGCTGGCTGAACTCTAACTGCTGGTTCTTTTTTGGATTTTCTTTTTTATTCCCCTTAGCCAAGCAGAGTGCTTGAAGAAAGGGGATGGATGGGCCCTCCTCAGATAGATGGCTAGGAATGGGTCCCTGCTGGTGAGAAGAAGTAGAATCCATACAAATATCACCATGCATCACATATGGACTCGAAGATGAAGAACCCTTTCCTTTATTAATTTTTTTGGATTTTTCTGAAAAGTCCCGAGATACAAAAACTGAAGGAAATGCAACAGGAATAGAAGGGGTGGCTTCAGTACCACCCATGACATCTGGATTTGTGGCATCAGCACCGCTCTGTGGCTCAACATCCGAATATTGGGTGGCATTAACACCACCTCCTGCAACTGGTGAAGCGACGGCCTCAGTACCGTCGGATGGATCTACATCCTTAGTGGCGTCAGTACCACCGTCATCATCATCATCATCATGAGTGACATCAGCACTGCTATCCTCCTTGTATGGCGCTCCTATGTCCTCGTGGTGTCATCGCTCAGGCAAGGCACCGCCGGCTAGCATCCTACAGCTCCTAAGTGTAACAAAGTTAGCATCAAATGTATATGAAGCAATATCACCCAATGAGTCACTAGGAGTGGTAACCTCTGTAAACCGTACCTGCTCAGACTTCCTCTTCAGGTTGTTCGAGTCGATCTGAGCGGGTATGACAACCTTTCCCTTGATGATCTCCCTCATCTCCTGGCGAAACTCGTTCATCTCCCACTGAAATGTAGCCTGCTGATCAGAAAGAAGGCGGACCAAGTCGTCAAGTGATGGGTTCTCATAGGCTAGATGACGACCGTTCAAATGACTAAAGTAAAGGTATCAAACAGTCATTGCGACCTCAATCAATCGGACTCGGGTCAACAAGAAAAATGAACCACTAAATAGAGATAAAATCGATCAAAACACGAATAGCGGTCCTGCTATGGGATTAACCTGGTATAGCACCCAGGGTCGAACTCGAGGAGCACGGGTTGGCCGAGAGGCCTACGAAGTAGTAAAAAGAAAGAAAATAAAAGAACAAAATATTTTTAGTAGTTTTTAATTTGTTTTATATTTTTTTGGATTTTTAAGTGATTAAGAAATTAAGAAAAGTAAAGAAAACACACACTTCAACAAGTATTAAATGCACTAAAATTCAACCAAAAATTCAAACAAAAATATTTTTATGTATTTTATATTTTGTAGTGTTTTTGGTGAATTTTTGAGAATTTTCTGATGTTTATTTTATTTTCTAAAAATCAAACAATGCCTAAAATAAAGGGTACTGTCCAGCTGAGCCAAAAAGCCCTAGATAAAATATCTAAGGGCCTTAAAATGGCCTGGAGGTAATTTTCCTGTAAAGATGATAAAACAAGAAAAATTTAGGTACCAATTTTATTGTTTTTGGATTATTAATTCATTTACTAGAATTTTTATGGTTGTTTGAGTGTTTTTAAGTTTTTAGTGATTTTTAGTAATGAAAAATAGCCAAAATTGGCTAGAAAATCAAACTAAGCAAAATAGACAGTATCTAATTTTTATAGAATTTTTAAATGAGTTTTAATATTTTTTTGTGATTTTTCAAGCTAGACAGTGACAAAATAGAGGTTTTTGATTTTTTAAGAATATCAAACGAAATCAAAAATGTCCTCAAAAATCCACAAAAATCCTACACCATGGCAGGAGCCATGTGTCAAATTTTCGTTGGATTTGGAGGTGTTTTGATATTTTATTCAAAAATAAAGGAAGGGCAATGTGCACAGGGACCAAAGTGCAAATACCCAAAGTTCTGGGGGTCTGGTGCAAAATACCCAGCAAAACACGCACCACGCGCGTGCCTGGGGCACTCAGGGAGCCAAATGTAAGAAAAATAAGTCCCGAGGACTTATTGGTAACAGGTACCAAAAGTCCAGGGGACTTACCTGCAAATTACCCAAAATATATCGCACATGTGGAAATAAATCACGCACAGGGGTATAAATGCAAATAAGAGAAACTTTTCATTCATTCAATAACATCCAGAACTACAGGGGTATCTACTGCAAATAACCCAAAATATCACATGTCGAAGCACGTGTCCACAACTGGCAGGGGTATAAATGCAAATAACAGAAAGCACAGGGTCCAATATGCAAATTACCCTAAAACTAAACAACTGACTTTAATATTTACAGGACTAAAATGAAATAAAAACAAAGACAGGGCCTAAGGGTAAATTACCCTTTATTAAGCGGATGGCTGGATGCGCGCCACGTGGAGATCGGACGGCTGCTGACGGTGGGCGCTCCGGATCGCCTCTCCTCAGATCGAGCGGTGCTGGTGGCTCCAGGGACGGACGGCCCGGATGAAGTCTGGAGCGGAGGGGGACGATCAACGGTAGAGGAGGGTCCTCGAAGAACAGGTCCCCGGCGAGACTCGCCGGGCTCGTGCGTGCGCTGGGCTCCTCCTTGGAGCACTCTGATGGTCGGAGAAGAAAGCTGGAGTGCTCCTGCGTCTGTTACGATGCTCCGATGATCGAGCCGAGCTCCGAGGAGCTCGGGCGAGGTCGGCGGAGCTGGGCCTCCTGGCTAGATGGCGAAGGGCCTCAGACGACCCTCGTTTCGACCTGAAAAGTGCACCAGAAGACTCACGGGTCGAGGGCAAACTGCCTCGACCCGGTTAGGCGAGGTGGGGGTGAACGGTGGGTCGAAGCGGCGAGCTCCGGCGAAGGTGGTGGACGGAGAAGCTCGGTTCCCAGCTCCTGTGCGAGCTGGGTTGGGCGAATGGGTGAAGAAGGTGCGGCATGGGAGAGGTGAACGTGATGGTCGATTCCGATGATCGGATAGTGGTCGGAACCGGGATGAATCGGAGAAATACGGCGGCGGAGCGAATTAGGCGTAAATGGACATTGAAGGAAACGGGAAGGCTAAGGGGTTACCTGGATGGTCGGAGAGACTGGGGAGGAGCTGGGGAAGCTCCCGGTCGTCGCCTCGAGGATCGTCTCGGTCCGAGGCTCGGAGCTCACGCTGGTGGCGGAGCTACGACGGCTGGGCTCGCCGGATCGATGGCGAAGCTCCCTCTCCTCGCTTCGACAGGCTCAGACGCGAGATGTCACCTCACGCACTCTCTGGAGCTCACTGGAGAACGAAGCAAATGGCCAAAGATGGAGCAACTGGGTGGCGGAGCTACAGCTTTATACGGCTAGGGGTCCGAGAAAGATGGGTCCGGGCAAGCTCAGGAGCGCGCGGATCCCGAGGGAGCGGCTCCGGCGAGGATGTCGGATGAACGATTAACAATTCGGACCCGGGATTTAGGGAAATGGGTGTCGGATCAAGCGGGTATAATTGCGAGAAATCGGGTCGGGCGCTTGTATCCGCGGAAGGTGGTCCTGGGGGGGGGTAGTTGACCGGGCGGTCAACATCCCCAGGACCCAATGGAATTCGGCCACGTGGTTGGATCTTGAAAGGCAAATTAAGGGTAGCTAGGGGCCGAATTTGCAAAAACTCAAAACACAAAATATTTTTATTTTATTTTTTTCTATTTTTTAGTGATTTTTAATTAATTTTTGGAAATAAAAATAAGCTATATACATAGTATGTACTATATAGGTATATGTGCACAATTAGGGTTTTTGATTTTTGATTTTTAAATTATTATTTTTGTGCAATTTTATCCCTATTTTATATTTTATTTATTTATAAAATAAAATAAGAATAAAAAGGTATTTTTATTTTATTTTTATTATTTATTTGCATAGGTAAAATAAATATATATGTGCATCTATATACAAGGTATATGTACAATGTATTTTTGTATTTTTAATTTTTCTATTTTTATTTTGTTTTTGTTTTAATTGTTTTTATTTTATTTATTTACAATATATAACATAGTTTATTTGCAAAAATTATAAAAGTTAATTTTTTTACATTTACAAGGCTAAATAAATATGTAGATGTGGTTTATGTACAAGGTAAAAAGGGGTGTTTTAATTCTTTTTGATTTTAAACTTTTTCATTGATTTTATATTTATAAATATATACAAGTATCTACAAGCATATTTTTGGTGAGGAAAATATTTTTATAATATTTACATAAATATTTACACATGAGCCCCTATCTCCCTCTACTTTGATTTTTATGCGGTCAGGCCCATACTGAGCCCTCCCTTGGGTTAGGTTGCTCAATATTTATTCTAAATATTTCCCTCTTTTTCTTTTTAATCTTTATTCTTTTATTTTTGCACAAAAACATGCTAATTATAGGTTTTTACACAATGCATGCTTTTGGTAATTATTTGTATTTACATATATCTACATGCATTTGCAAAGGTTTTTGTAGCTAAAAGATAAGAATAAAGAGTGATGAATGGGTATTCATCACCCCCCTATACTTAACTTTGCTAGTCCCTTAGCAAACACTTATTTGAAAAAGAAGTGAAAAAGAAAGAAAGAAAAAGAAAAAGAGGATGTACATGGATCAAGGTTGATTATTAAACTTGCCTTCATTAAATTGGGGTATGGAGCTCGATCAGATCTTTGGATTATTAATGTGTCGGAACCTTATTTAGACTTAAGCTTAAAACTCAACAGCCTCTAAGTTCCACTAATCTATAACCAAGACTCCTCAATGCTCCAGATCAGAACAAGTCATCAATCACAAACCCTGAAGACCATGAATCTTTTCTTGTCCTGTGAAAGTGAGGTCTAAGCTCTCCACCTCAGAAATGGCAACTTGACAACCCTCCCCAACAAGGTAACTCTATGACCTCAATCTGGCCACTCTTTCCTCGAGGAGCGGGGTATTCCCTTCTAAGTTCAAGTTCAACCGGCTCAAGAAGAGGAGGAAGAAGAGAATGGGTCAAGGCCAGTGTAGCCAAGTACCCTTGGGAGCTTGACCAGTGTAGCCAAGTCTCCCTGCTGCAAGCTACAACAGGTGGAACATGAAACCAAGCTTTGCTTATTGCACTCTATATACATACTCCGGTGGGATTATCATTTTCTCTCAGACCCACCACTTTTTTGGAGTTCTTTTCTTTTTGCACATTTTTTAAAGTGCATCTGTACAACATATACATGTGCAGCATATATACAAGGAGTTTTTCCTCTTGAGCCAGTAGACTATCCCTCTTTTGAAGCTTTATTGCAACCCACAACTCCCGTCGTTAGACCTCATGGCAACCAGACCAAGTTGAGACGCACTTCCTTCACTAAAAGAAGAAGAGAGGTTCCGCCTAGAAGTACTACCCTCATATGCTACCCCAAGTCAAGGAAGACTGTCTCCTCACCACCTCATCCGTAGAGAGCTCGGTGCATAGTGCTGGTGTCCAAGTAAAGCCATAATCTATATGAGTCATGTGTTGTTGTTAAGTGCTCTACTTAGGCTCGTTGAGATGACATGTGATCATAGCCTAGTGGACTCAAAGAATTAAGTCACCATGGACCTGAAAAGCCTTAAACCTAAGCCCTATAAGGTTCCTCTTAGAAGTTAGGTGGATTAAGATCTTAATCAAGCTCCATTTCTCAATTTGATTCCAGGCTAGTTTAAATGTCAACTATCATCCAGAAAAACTATATACATATGTACAAGAGATGCTTATTTACACAAATTTTTACAATCATGCAAAATTTTTGAAAAATGTTTTGAAATCATGTATGAATGATGCATGAAGTGCAAGTTTTGCAAAAAGATATTTACACACATTTACACAAGATTTTTGCAAACTTTTGATTTTCAAAACATTTTGAAAAAAGTTTTGTACTATATACATAATTTTGATACAAAAAATATTTACACAAGCTTTACACAAAAGATTTTCTAAATCATTTTTACAAAAATAATTTGTACACTAGCTATTTATGTGCAAATAAAAGAAGTTTATGTACATGAAAAATTTTTAATTTTTGTGATTTTTAGCCATTTTTATTTATAAACACACTCACACAAAGTACGAGTTATGGCTAAAGTATATATGAAATATATACACACCCCCTATACTTAGCTCGAACGATGTCCTCAGAGTCAAGAGCGATGAAGAAGACATAACTCGTGCTCGCCATAGGGCAGTGAAAAGAAAGGCTATATACAAAGAGGAAGAATAAAATAGAAGGTCAAGAGGATCTCGGGTCTTCCCCCTATACTTAGGATTAAATAATCCTAAGTATAGCAGGCTGTACACTAAGGGAAAAACAGAGTGGAGAATGTACAGGGGCTACCCCCCCTATACTTAGGGTGAAAGATCCCTAAGTATAGGCAGCAAAACAGGGGTAAGCAGAAACAAAAGAAATACCCATAAGGTCTCACATCCCCCCTATACTTAGGGTAAAGTGCACCCTAAGTATAGCATAATCACAAGATGAAGAAAGGGATGTGGGACTAAAGACTGTAGCGATATGGACATCTGGATCTATACAAGGCGGAAGATCAGTGAAACTCAGGCGTGAGATGCATTAGATGTGAGTCAAAGACCACATCTCACGCAAAATGAATAGGGGCAAGATCAGCGACCCGCGGCTCATGATCTAGAAATGGCTTGAGCCGCTGGCCGTTCACTCGAAAGGTACTCTCAGAAGACAACTCAGATATATCAATGCTACCATTGTAGTGTACCTTTCTGACCAAGTAGGGTCCCTTCCATTTGCTCTGTAGCTTCCCTGGAAATAATCGTAGCCTCGCATCAAACAGCCATACTCTCTGTCCAATCTCAAAATGCTTGTGGCTGATGTGAGAATCATGCCACTCCTTCACTTTCTCCTTATAATGTAGGCTGTTTGAGAATGCTGTATCTCTAAGCTCCTCCAGGGCAGCTAACTCTGCCCTTCTCTAGTCTCCCATACCATCTGGATCCATAAGAATATCTGTGACTGCCCAAAGTGACTTGTGCCTCAGCTCAACAGGTAAATGGCACGGCTTGCCATATACGAGGTGAAAGGGAGATGTGCCCAAAGGTGTCTTGAAAGGCGTCCTATATGCCCACAAGACCGAGTCCAATAGCTGTGACCAATCCTTTCGGTCAGGGCGGACGACTTTCTGCAGTATAGTCTTGATCTCCCTATTCGACACCTCGGCTAGACCATTCGTCTGTGGATGGTAAGGTGTAGCAACACGATGATCTATGCCGAACTCGCTAGCAAGTGCCTTCACCTGGTCGTTGATGAAGTGAGATCCCCCATCAGAAATCAGAACTCGTGGAACCCCGAACCGCATAATGATATGCTTCCTCAAAAATCTGCAAACTGTCCTTGCATCAGCGGCTCGGGCGGGGATAGCCTCCACCCAACGACTAACATAATCAACGGCCAACAGAATGTACTCGAATCCCTGACTCTTAGGGAATGGACCCATGAAATCGATGCCCATGCGTCAAAAACCTCACAGAAGTGAATGGGCTGCATCGGCATCATATCACGCTGTCCACAAGTGCCCATCCTCTGACAGTTAGTACACCTCTTCACGAACTCATCCGAGTCCTTGAAGAGGGTAGGCCACCACAAGCCGGATTGGAGCACTTTCTGTGCCGTTCTCCTCCCAGAATGATGTCCTCCTGCTTCAAGCTTGTGGCAGTAAGTGAGGACGCTATGGTGCTCCTCCTGAGGAATACACCGACGCCAGACGCTATCCCTCCTTCGTGGTAAAGGATGGGATCCTCCCAATGGTAGGACCTGGCCTTCGCAAGGAAGGTCTCAAGTCTCTGCCTGGGCCAATCTTGTGGAACTTTCCCAGCAACGAGAAAGTTCACAATATCGGCGTACCATGGGAGTGAGGCAATAGCAAGGATCGCCTCATCTGGGAAGGTATCTCGAATAGGGTCAATCTGCTCAGACTCCTCAGGCTGCTCTAAACGGGAGAGATGATCCGCCACCACATTCTTGACTCCATGCTTATCCTTGATCTCAATGTCGAACTCCTGGAGTAGAAGGATCCATCTAGTAAGTCTGGCCTTGGCATCCTTCTTTGCCATGAGGTACCTGATGGCGGTGTGATCTGTGTACAAAGTCACTCTAGATCCGATGATATACGATCTGAACTTATCCAGGGCAAACACTACGGCTAGCATCTCCTTTTCTGTAACCGTGTAATTTCGCTGGGCGGAATCCAATGTGCGGCTAGCGTAGTGGATGGCAAATGGAACTCCATCCCTCCTCTGTCCCAGCACTGCCCCTACGGCAAAATCAGAGGCATCCGTCATGATCTCGAATGGGAGAGACCAATCTGGCGGCTGGAGGACAGGAGCCTCAATAACACACTGCTGGAGAGTCGCGAAGGACGAAAGACACTTGTCATCGACAAGGAACCCGGTGTCTTTCGTCAAGAGGTCAGTCAACGGTCGGGCAATCCTGCTGAAATCCTGAACAAATCTCCTATAAAATCCAACGTGCTCCAGGAATGACCATAGCTGCCTCAGATTGGACGGCGGTGCGAGTTTCCTAATGACATCAACCTTGGCTGGATCAACCTCCATGCCCCTGTTGGAGATGATGTGGCCAAGCACCGTCCCTTGAGTCACCATGAAGTGACTCTTCTCCCAAGATAGAACCAACTGATACTCAATACATCGCTGGAGTACTCGGTCTAGGCAGTCAAGACAGGAGTCGAATCCGTCGTCGTAGACCAAGAAATCGTCCATGAAGACCTCCAAACACTCCCTACCATGTCCGAAAATATCGACAGCATGCACCTCTGAAAAGTCGCAGGGGCGTTGCATAGCCCAAATGGCATGCGTCGAAAGGCATATGTACCAAAGGGACAGGTAAAGGTGGTTTTCTCCTGATCCTCAGGAGCGATGGCTACCTGATTGTAGCTCGAGTACCCATCCAGGAAGCAATAATGGCTCTTCCCTGCCAGTCTCTCAATGATCTGGTCAATAAAAGGCAGGGGGAAATGGTCCTTCTTGGTGGCCTGGTTGAGTCTCCTGTAGTCAACACAGACCCTCCAAGAGGTGGGTACTCGTGTAGCAATCTCCTCTCCTGACTCACTAATCACAGTCGTGATGCCCGTCTTTTTGGGCACCACATGCAAGGGGCTGACCCACTTGGAGTCGGAAATGGGATAAATAAAATCTGCACTCCACCATTTTGATATTTCCTTCATCACAACCTCTCTCAGGTTGGGGTTCAGTCGCCGCTGGAACTCACGCGACGGCTTCGCCCCCTCCTCGAGATAGATATGGTGGGAGCACACTGATGGACTAATCCCATGGAGATCTGCTACGCTCCATCCGATTACCTTGCGGTTCTTTTCAAGAACCCCCATCAAACAGAATTCTTGCTCTCCAGTCAGATCGGCGGAGATGATGACTGGGTACATCTCTGGCTCGCCCGCAAGGAACCGATACTTCAGCGAAGTAGGGAGCGGCTTCAGCTCTGGAAGGCTGGGGTGCTGGCAAATCTGGCTGCGGAAGGAAATGAGTGAATGCTGCTAAGTCTGCCAAATCTGCCTGGGAGAAAGAAAGCGAACTCTCGCAAATTGGATCTGGAGAAGGCTGCCCAACTGTGCTATCTCTGATCGGCTCTGCATCTGCCTCCTCCTCATCTGTCGGCTCAAGTGGACTCAAGTCTGGCATCTGATCATCACAATCTGCCCAATCAGACTCTGAATCCGAGGGATCTGCATCAAATACGGTGGCATCAGTACCACATCACACAAGGTGGCCTCACCACCACCATCACTGATAGTCGTGTCGCGATCAAGGACCGGCTCTGCTGCCTCTGTAGTATCATGAACCAGGGTGTGCTCTCCAGGCTCTCCTCTGCTATCATCTCGGCATCAGCTGTATCTGAAAATGAGAGGATGGCCTGTGCTGCAGGATCTGCCCATGCTGA